>OX276396.1:31616515-32161815 GCA_946251805.1 Cybosia mesomella | reverse complement strand
TCTTTGTTTAACCCGGGAATCGACTTCAAAATCTCACGCATAATAGCCGCACTCGCTACCACGACACTACCAAAGCTCTCATTGATAAATATTAATCGGAATAAGTTTTCCTGTTTATTAAATTTTGTATCTATCTTGCAATATTGTTTTGATACGTCATCCGGTTTTATCTTGTAAAAATAGTGTCATATAAAGTGTCGAAAGCAATTTATCTGGTACTAACATGAGTGACTCACTATCACCTCTTACATTTTTATAATGTACGTAATTATTTGTGTTCTTAATTACTCCATCAGTTTAAGAGTAAGTTTTAAGAGAGGTAGGACATGACGGTATTCCCGTCCAACTGAGCAGTCCGACTGGGGAAGTACCTCCGCCCTACAGAATACCGCGGCCATATTAACCTCGTGTTATGTTCCCGGCGGTGAGTAGGGTAGCCAAAGCTCACTGAGAGTTTTTGTGCTGTCAGAGGGAAGAGTCTTCCTTCTGACAGCACAAAAACTAACAAAGCAGGGAGTTGCCTTTGGTCTTCCCGAAAGACTAAAGGCTATTCCTGCTTTGCAATTTCTTTTTTTAGGGTCGGCAGAGCGAGTGTAGCGCCCCTGGTGTTGCACACGTCCATAGGCCACGGTGACAGCTTCCCATCTGGTGGGCCGTGAGCTTATCTGCCACCTGAGTGGTATAAAAAAAAAAAAAACAAATACTAGATGCATGAAATTTCATACACTTACATCTTTTAAATAAATAAACACGTGTTATTTACTAAATGTAAAAGTTTAAACATAATAATTTGCTTGATATTATCGGAAGTTTACGCGAATGTCACGCATTGAAATATAACTAGTTTTAAAATATTTGTTCGCGATTTATCTGGTGTTGTTTTGTTATTTACATTGAAGCGAAGCATTGGCACTCGGGTCAAAGAACACATAGCTGATATAAAACACAAACGCTCAACTAAGTCTGTTATATGTGCAACATTACTTAAGATTTGATAAACCTCAGATACTCGCTAAAGATAAACGATTTCAAACGAATCCTTGAAATCGTTTTTCTCCGCGAGGCTATTGAAATTAAAAAAACATCCTAACTTGAATAGACAAGATAGTTGGAATATACCACCAGTTTAGGACCCAGTCGTTCACTTAATTAATTCCAAGAAAAATCAAAATACAACAAGATTTCATGACACTGTGAGATCATTCTGCGTAAATAGTACATCAACAAATCAGCATAGTTCGGGTACTTTGAGATAACTTACACTTCAAACTATAAGACAACCACGTGTCGGAATCGTACCGACTAAAACCACAAGGTGTCTCTTGAAAGGAAAAAGAATGGTGCCAGCTTAAAGAGTCAGTTAGGCCATGAGCTAGCTTGTTACCTCCTTAGTAGTAAAGAAAGTGGATACTGTCGGAGGTTTCCACGAATGTCACACATTGAAATAAAACTATTTTTAACAGGTTCACGGCCTTCACGGGGAGATTCCCCGTGACCATGGCTGCTGTTTTGATGTAAATAATAAAATAACATCAAATACATCAGGATAGAATAGGTCAAAAATAGTTTTATTTCACCAATAATTTGCCCTTGTTTGCGTATTCTCATAAGTCTCAAAACGACATAAATACAGTTTGCATAACATAACATAACGTAACGTAACGTAACGTACCATAACGTAACACAACACAACACAACACAACACAACACAACACAACACAACACAACACAACACAACACAACACAACACAACACAACACAACACAACACAACACAACACAACACAACACAACACAACACAACACAACACAACACAACACAACACAACACAACACAACACAACACAACACAACACAACACAACACAACACAACACAACACAACACAACACAACACAACACAACACAACACAACACAACACAACACAACACAACACAACACAACACAACACAACACAACACAACACAACACAACACAACACAACACAACACAACACAACACAACACAACACAACACAACACAACACAACACAACACAACACAACACAACACAACACAACACAACACAACACAACACAACACAACACAACACAACACAACACAACACAACACAACACAACACAACACAACACAACACAACACAACACAACACAACACAACACAACACAACACAACACAACACAACACAACACAACACAACACAACACAACACAACACAACACAACACAACACAACACAACACAACACAACACAACACAACATAACACATCACAACACAACACAACACAACACAACACAACACAACACAACACAACACAACACAACACAACACAACACAACACAACACAACACAACACAACATAATTTCACGCCTGTATCCCCGAAGGGGTTGGCAGAGGTGTATTACACACCCACGATTTGCCAGTTATGTTAAGGTCCCAATGTACAAAGGTGGCGAGCCTATTACCATCTACCGGGTACATAATTAAGCGAGCGATAATTAACATTTATTAATGTCTATGTAAATTAATACGAAAAGTCAGAAGTGTGTGCCCGGGGCGACTGGGGATCGAACTCGAGACCTCGTCTCAGCAGTCCGTTACGTTACGTTTACTGCTAAAGTTTGCACACAGCTTATATACATTACAAGCGAATATATCAACTAGAAATATATTAGTATGTATTTAATGTCACAACGGTGTACCAAGAGGTGCCTTGCACTGACGTCTATATAAACTTTGCTACCTATATATAGTTCTAATGAATATTTAGAATTAATGATAACAGTCGCGGTGTAGAAAGTGGTTCTAAACTTTGTGAGTTACAAATGCTTTGTTGAAAAATAAAGCACTCATTTCTTTATGCTATCGAGATATAATATTTTAAAAGGTTGTGGCACCATTCTCGCACTAATACTACTACGAAGTAATAAAAAAAACGGCCAAGTGCGAGTCGGACTCCCCCATGAAGGGTTCCGTAGCGGCAAGTAACGTAATAACATAACATAACATAACTTCACGCCTGTATCCCCGAAGGGGTAGGCAGAGGTGTATTACACACCCACGATTCGCCAGTTATGTTAAGGGCCCAATGTAATAGGGGGCGAGCCTATTGCCATCTACCAGGCACATTATTAAGCGTGCGATAATTAACATATATTAATGCACATATAACTACGAAAAGTCAGAGGTGTGTGTCCAGGGCGACTTGGGATCGAACTCGAGACCTCGTCTCAGCAGTCCGTTACGTATGCCACTAGACTATCGCCGCTATATATAGCAAGTAACATAATAATGTCCCCTTTTAAAATAAAATATATTTGAGTTCATTGAATGAAAGGTAAATTGCGGTTTACGATTTATGACGTATTAAAAATATATATTAAAATTTTTTTTAGTTTTATCATTCTCTTATTTTAGAAGTTACAGGGGCGACACACATTTTACCATTTTGGAAGTGTCTCCCGCGCAAACTATCATTTTTGAAGACCTATCACGTATGGGTTTGATGAAAAAAAAAATTGAGTTTCAGTTATAAGTATGGGGAACCCCAAAACTTGTGGTATTTTTTCTATTTTTGTGTGATAATCTTAATACGGTTCACAGAATACATCTACTTACCAAGTTTTAACAGCATAGTTCTTTTAGTTTCGGATAAAAATATTATTTTTAGGACGTACCACATAAGGCTATCTAGGTCCAAACTAAGCATTACTCAAATTTTATATTTCTAACAATAATATTATATTTCTAGTCTTTTTTACGAATTACAGTATAGACAATGTCCACTATTATAAAATTATGATCCTATGTCATCAGGAATATGAAAATATTACAAATTAATAAATGTCCGCTAAATATCATAAATTAAAAGAATAACGACAAGTAACCTATTATCTCAATAAGTAACTCGAAGCGCATGCATTATCTTAAAAGTAAGACAGTTTCACTATCACCAGTTCATCAAAAGAGTCAAATGGTTACTCGATTAGTCAATGTTTTAATCGACTCTTAAAGGACCCGAAACTGGGAGCAGAAGTTACGCCAGAGAGCATAGCTTAAGTTATAGGGTATAGCTATAGTTATAAGTTAGTTAGCTTAATGTCTTAATTCAAATATCACATTGTTATAACGTATGTATTTTCTTGTTAGCAAAATTATTTAATATAGATTTTTGATTACATACCTGAAATAAATAAACTTTACTTTTTAATTCGACCAATAACTTTTTGTAGCTATCATACAGATGACATTGTAAAAAGACGCGCTATGCCCATGCATATAGGTGTCAAAATTCATTAACACATTTATCTAGCTTCTGCGTCCCGTTCGATATTCAAAATTTATTCCTGTCTCGCCCAGGAACCGTGACTCAAATTGTGTTCTATATAGCTAGGCATAGAAATCATTGTAATTTAATTTAATAGCTTGTCATATGGGTTTTTGAGCTTCCAAAGTATCCTGAGCGCATTATCAGATAAGTGGGACAGTCCGATGCTGGGACGCTGGGTATGAGTGCATAATCTAACGTAGACAGTATCTTGGTGTCGCGAAAAGATCTACTTTTTAAGGGTTCCGTTGCCTAATGGCAAAAAATGGAACCCTTATAAATTCATCATGTCTGTCTGTCTGTCCGTATGTCACAGCCACTTTTTTCCGAAACTATAAGAACTATGCTGTTGAAACTTGGTGTAAATGTATTCTGTGAACCGCATTAAGATTTTTACACTAAAATATAAAAAAAACAATTAATTTTGGTACAGTAACTCAAAATTTTTTTTTTCATCAAACCCATACTTGTCTTTGTATCAATGGATAGGTCTCCAAAAATGATATTGAGGTTTCTAATATAATTTTTTTCTAAACTGAATAGTCCCCCCCCCATGTAACTTCTAAAATAAGAGCATAATAAAACTAAAAAAAATAAATGATGTACATTACCATGTATTCTTCCACCGAAAATTGGTTTGAACGAGATCTAGTAAGTAGTTTTTTTAATACGTCATGAATCGTAAACCGCATTTTACCTTCAATCAATCAACTCAAATATAAAAATTTGGCTTCCTGCTACAGAACCCTTCATGGGCGAGTCTGACTCGCACTTGGCCGGTTTTTTTTCTTATGTTCTGTGATGTATATTTACGAACAATAGGATAAGATTGTTCTTTGTTACTAACACTATATGGACTACTTTGGTTTGAAATAAAGATTAATTATTGTTATTATTATAAATAAAATTATACATAGAAACATTCGTGAGAGGTAGGACATGACGGTATTCCCGTCCAACTGAGCAGTCCGACTGGGGAAGTACCTCCGCCCTACAGAATACCGCGGCCATAATAACCTCGTGTTGTGTTCCCGGCGGTGAGTAGGGTAGCCAGAGCTCACTGAGAGTTTTTGTGCTGTCAGAGGGAAGAGTCTTCCTTCTGACAGCACAAAAACTAAAAAAGAAGGGAGAGGCGGGAGTAGCCTTTGGTCTTCCTGGAAGACTAAGGGCTATTCCTGCTTTGCAATTTCTTTTTTTTTAGCGTCGGCAGCGCGAGTGTGACGCCCCTGGTGTTACAAACGTCCATAGGCCACGGTGACCGCTTCCCATCAGGTGGGCCGTGAGCTTGTCTGCCACCTGAGTAGTATAAAAAAAAAACTGACTAAGTCGAATAGAGATTAGTATATATATACAAATATATTCACTCAGTGAGAATGAACCCGCGATCTCTGAAGTAGCAGTTGAACGCTCTACCAGCCACGCCGAAGAGGTTGTCAGTCAAGGGTAGTAATTAAATGCAGCCAACATTTCCTATGGTTCATGAGAGGGTTGGAGATTCCCGTTACTTTCCTTTCAGTTAGGCCATTTTTTTTACGCGTGGAAACCCCCACTGGCTTCACCACATCGGTGCCGACGATGGGGTGGGCGTGTCGGAATCGGACCGATTAAAACCACAAGGTGTCCTCCCCAAGTGTCCATTGCCGGGCACCCCGGGTAAGCCCTTGAAAGGAAAAAAGATGGTGCCAGCTTAAAGCGCCAGTTAGACCATGAGCTGGCTTGTTAACCTCCTTAGTAGCCGGCCATGGACACTTGGGGAGGACCGTATGGTATTAGTCGGTCCGATTCCGACACGCCCACCCTATCGTTGGCACCGATGGGGTGAAACCGTGGGGGTTTCCACACGTTAAAAAAAGCGGCACCGGGTTTAATCTTGACTATCAATCATTCAGACACCTATTCAAACACACGAAAATTCATGATCTTCTGAAAGTGACGAATTTCCCATATAAACTTCTATCAAGGTTTTAGTCCTAACAGTTTAAGCTTTGTAGTGATAAATAAGTCAGTCAGTCACCCTTTTTCTTCCGAGGTAGGCAGAAACAGGGGTGTGTGTTGGGTAACCTCCTCGAGTGTCGCTCCGATTCCGATCCCGCTGCAGTCCGGGGGGAACGGAATCGGAGCGGCCGGTACACCCTGGGCGGCAGTCAATGGCTTCCCCTTCACCCCTTCATAGGGTTGGCATTGATCGTCGGCCAATACCCAACGTGGCGGGAACACATCGCTCTCCGTACTCCTCTGCTTTCAGAGGAGACAGGATGAGCGATGCTGTTAGTGGTGAGATGGCCCAGGGTCAGCCGGGGTGCGAGGGATATGCTCTATGGGTAACCTTACACCCCGGCGTCTGAAGACCCGAGACGGCGTGCGGTTTTAGTCGGTGCAAGCCCGACATAACCGCCCCCGCTGGCCGGCGGGGGGGTATCGGAAGGGATTTCCGCACGATAAAAAAAAAAAAAAAGGTAGGCAGAAACAACAACAGTTATATTATTCAGATAATGGTCGTTTTTGGTGCTCCACCTGGATCTTCAGGTAACACGTCAATCTCACCTGCAAGCCGGTACGATACACCTGGTGATCGACTGGGGAGGCTCTGGTGCAGCCTTTCCTCTCAGGGTTGGAAGGTCAGATGACAGTCGAACCCATAAAATCCGTAAAAGGATAAGGTGTAAGTGGACCGGGGGCTGCTAAGTGTAAGCCTCAGAACACCAGGAACAATGCTGAGATGATGATGGAGATAATAAAGTATCCTTTTTTAGGGTTCCGTAGCCAAATGGCAAAAAACGGAACCTTTATAGATTCGTCATGTCTGTCTGTCTGTCTGTCCGTCCGCATGTCACAGCCACTTTTTTCCGAAACCATAAGAACTATAAACTTGGTAAGTAGATGTATTCTGTGAACCGCATTAAGATTTTCACACAAAAATTCACGTAACCCCTATTCTAATATAATTTTTTTTTAATGAATAGTTTGTGCTAGAGACACTTCCAAAGTGGTAAAATGTGTGTGTAACTTCTTCAACCCCCCCCCCCCACTATGACTTCTAAAATAAGAGAATGATAAAACTAAAAAAAATATATGATGTACATTACCATGTAAACTTCCACCGAAAATTAGTTTGAACGAGATCTAGTAAGTAGTTTTTTTTAATACGTCATAAATCGTAAACCGCAATTTGCCTTTCATTCAGTCAACCCAAATATAAAAATTTTACTTGCCGCTACGGAACCCTTCATGGGCGAGTCCGACTCGCACTTGGCCGGTTTTTTTAATACTAAATGTATTGATTACTTGAATTGAGGTCACGAGCCCAAGAACGACCCTCCAATATTTTACCTAAAATTAGTTAGATCCTACACCTAAATAAATTAGAAACCACTATTAATAATAAAACGAGCAGCATTATTAAAGCCCTTTTATAATTTTGGGATGCGTCCCAATACAGCGTGGTTAGAATACTTTTCGCATTCTGTAGAGAATCTCATTACCAATTTGTCTTGGTAGGCTTTGGTACTATATTTGGCTCGAAATACAGGAATTATGTAATGCCTACTTGAAAATGACCGCAGTATTTTCTGCTACAAGAGAAAAGCTGCTGTATATTTGTTTCCGATGAAATAAAATGAATATTTGATAAAAGAATAACAAGAAGATTGCCTCGGGGGTGTAATCGCGAGATCTTTGGGTTAGATTGGGTTATGGGATTTTATTAGGACTGATCCCAACACTAACAGAAGTAAAAATGTGTGTGTTGAATTTCAGTGACCCTCGAAAACACTGATTAATGACATGACACTCGAATAGTCCCAGTGTAAGGTAAACTGTTTTGGAACTCGCATCGAAACGAATCAGGGGTAAATTGGAGAAGTTGGAAATTATGTTATGTGATATGGGTTAATGGTTTTTTTTATTAGGGAAGTTTTGGTATTAACACGGAGCCTTAGTCCTATCACTTTCTTCCGCTGCCTACCCATTCGGGAGTAAAATAAGAATGAGTACCTTTACAAAAAAAATTACTAGCTTGTAAGCTTGGAGCACTCAAAAAGATTTGAAAGCCATCTATGTTTAAAATAATAAAATATTACAATCACATAAATAAATAAATATTCTACGCAATTCTACACAGCGTTTTCTAGACCCAAAGTAAGCATAGTTGTTTAACTAGCTTGTGTTATGGGTTCTGGAACGCGGAAAAATATACTTATATACCTGTTTTAAATACATACATATTATACATAGAAGCACCCTGACCGATGCAAAAAGACATATTCATGCATACAAATATTTGTACTGAGTACTGTCGTAGCAGTCTAATGCACTACCGCTACGCCACAGAGGCCGTTGTATACAAAGCGTCGGCGTTGAAATTAAGTGGTCCTGGGTTCGAATCTTAGTCATCACACTACCAACGTAAACCCACTCTTATCACTAATTAAGTTTAGTTGATGGGGTTGGGAGAATACTAGTGATTTCGGTTACTAATTTTCTTCAAAAACTTTATAATAAATAAATATTCTACGACATTCTACACAGCGCTTTCTAGACCCAAAGTAAGCATAGTTTAACTAGCTTGTGTGGGTAAATACATACATATTATACATAGAAACACCCAGACCAAAGCAAATAGACATATTCATGCATACAAATATCTGCATTGAGCGGGAATCGAACCCGCGCCCCATGTCGTAGCAGTCGAATGCACTACCGCTACGCCACAGAGTCCGTAATATAAATCTTAGTATATTTCGACCTATTTCCAAATATTTAACTAACTTCTTTATACATACTCCTTCGCAAAGGTTCTACGATTCGGAAGTGGTGGATATGCGGCGGATATTACGTTATCTCAATCCGGATATGGCTGTCGACTGCCAACTCGATTAGCAGCCTGTTATCAACTGAATTAATAGCGTTCTAAGTTTTAGATGTAAAATATTCAATATTATGATCGTTTTTAGATTTAAATATATTACATAACATAACACAACTTCACGCCTGTATCCCCGAAGGGGTAGGCAGAGGTGTATTAAACACTCATGATTCGCCAGTTATGTTTAGGTCCCATTGTAATAAGGGGCGAGCCTGTTGCCATCTACCGGGCACATTACTAAGCGAGCGATAATAAACATTTTTATAAATATATTAAACATAACATAACATAACACAACTTCACGCCTGTATCCCCGAAGGGGTAGGCAGAGGTGTATTACACACTCATGATTCGCCAGTTATGTTTAGGTCCCAATGTAATAAGGGGCGAGCCTGTTGCCATCTATCGGGCACATTACTAAGCGAGCGATAATAAACATTTTTATAAATATATTAAACATAACATTACATAACATAACTTCACGCCTGTATCCCCGAAGGGGTAGGCAGAGGTGTATTACACACCCACGATTCGCCAGTTATGCTTAGGTCCCAATGTAATAGGGGGCGAGAATATTGTCATCTACCGGGCACATTATTACTAAGCTAGCGATAATCAACATTTTTAATACACACATAACTACGAAAAGTCAGAGGTGTGTGCCCGGGACGACTGGGGATCTAACTCGAGATCTCGTCTCGACAGTCCGTTACGTACACCACTAGGCTATCGCCGCTTGTTTAAATATATTATTACCTACCAATTTCTGAAGCCATCTAAGTCGAAATCATGATTGCAGACCATTAGCCTTAATAACTAAACCAAATACTGTGGATGGTGATTTATCAGATGGTTTTAGAAATAGCCGAAGATCTAAGATGTAATGTACATTCGGTACTTCGGCACGCACGAGACCCGAACGAAAGTTATAGCAATATGCTACTTTGGATTTATTTCGGTAGGCAGAACGAAATGTCACGTTTCGTCACGTCCGGGCTGTAGGATAAATCTTGATCCACAACTTTAGATGTATGTTACACGCTAGGCCCACTGGTTAACTTTTGATTTAAATTTTAGGGTTCCGTTGCCAAATGGCAAAAAGGGAACCCTTATAGATTCGTCATTCGTCGTACGTATGTTACAGTCACTCAGCCACTTTTTTCCGAAACTATAAGAACTATGCTGTTGAAACTTGGTAAGTAGATGTATTCTGTGAACCGCATTAAGGTTTTCACACAAAAATAGGAGAAACAATAAAATTTGGGGGTTCCCCATACTTAGAACTGGAACTCAATTTTTTTTTCGTAAAACCCATACTTGTGCGGTATCTATGGATAGGTCTTCAAAAATGATATTGAGGTTTCTAATATCATTTTATCCTAAAATGAGCAAGAGACACTTCCAAAATGGTAAAATGTGTGCCCCCCCCCCCTCTGTAACTTCTAAAATAGGAGAATGATAAAACTAAAATAAATATATTATGTACATTCCCATGTAAACTTCCACCAACAATTGGTTTGAACGAGATCTAGTAAGTAGTTTTTTTTTAATACGTCATAAATCGTAAACGGCAATTTACCTTTCATTCAATCAACTCAAATATAAAAATAAATAAAAAAACATTATTATGTTACTTGCTACTACGTAACCCTTAATGGACGAGTCCGACTCGCACTTGGCTGCTTTTGTTTTTTGTTTTTCTTCGATAATAGCTTATAACTTTGGTGCTATTACAAGTTTTTGAAACTTTTTTTTACCCGGCATTCCAATTCCAATGAGATTTCACACAATTTTTTTTAAGAGCAGTATCTCTATTGTAGACCATTTTGAACTTGTCAACTAGACTAAGTATTCATATATTGTTTTCAAAGATTCTAGTTTTTTTTTGCTACGTCGTCATCATCTTAGAGATGTTAACTTTTAAATCTTGGGCATTCACCTCGGAAGTCTAGGGTCCACTCACTGTGTTCCCTCTTTTTAGTTTGCCTTATAGAAAGAAGAAAACAGAAGAAAAAAGAACAGAATAAGAGAAGAAAAAAAAACAGAATAAGTGAAGAAAAACACTTCATTAGGACAGGGACACATACACAATGAAAACAAAACAAATAACTTTTTTGAGGACAACTGCCATCTGCCCTCCCATCCCCCCCTTTTTTTTAATACGTGTATACCAAAGGCTTCACCCCATCGGTGCCTACGATGCATGGGGTGGGCGTGTCGGACCGACTAAAACCACACAGTATCCTCCCAAAATGTCCATTGCCGGGCACCCCGGGTAAGCCCTCGATAGGATAACCCCAGGGTTACCGGCGGTCTTCGGCCGCCACCGCGGCCTCGCCTGGTGGTGCGGATTTTATCCCGCGTCGGTGAGTTGGCAGGCGTGTGTAGGACCACACGACACGCTTCCGCCACGGCCTGCTTCTGTAAGGACGGCGAGTCGGCCAACTGCCGTCCTCAGGCCCCGATCTTGGAGGTCGGTAGTCCCCGGCGTAGACGAGTCTACGGCGTCCTCGCCTCCCATCCCCTAGAGAAAAAGCTGCGCCAGATCATTATTGTCCGTCAATCAGCAGGTGTGTACTGGCTCGCAGGAGAAACTGGCCTAGCCCCGAAGAACTTGAGGGGGCCCCCCACACCCTAGAATCATATGTGTCTTGCGATATTTGTTTATAATTCAAAATAGTCTTTTTTTTAAAAACCATGTACAGTCAACGACAAAAGTAAGTGAATTCTAATTTATTGATCACTATAGCTATCTTCTTCTTATTCGAGTCTCCTTCAAGTGGTCTGCGATTGCGGGGCCCGGTCCATGTCACATTTGCTCTCTTGCCCGCTGTGCCCCTCCTCCTTTACTACAGAGGACCTGTGTAGGGCAACGCTGTTTTGAGCCGACAAAATTTAAATCTAGCCATAAAGTATTGCATCTGGCCATTGACTCGAAGAAGAAGAAGCCTTTAGCTATTATACTTTTATTCTAATTATATAACCTTTATTATATAAATTTTTGTCCTCTGGGACTATAAAATTACTCAAACATTAGTACATGTATTCTTATATAAAAATGTGTAAATAAATAAAGTGTAATATTTTACTGTTAATCAACTTTTGTCGTTGACTGTACTCCTGAATACTACTTTCAAAACTTTAATAAGTTTACTGTCACCACTTCGTTTTTAATTGAAATAGAAAAGAAAAAAGTTTTAAGCCTGACTGACGGGTTATTAAATTTAATATTTTAAACACAAAAAAACAATTACTTCTGTGCTGCCGCGGCAGTTAGGAAGGGTGGGGTGCCAGAAGGGATAGGCAGGAATTGGACAGTCAATATATGTACATCTTGATCCTCGCGAGACTTTGAATGTACCTTTTTTTTCGTGCGTAAATCCAATGTACCTTTTCTATAATATACAAATGAATCGCTGAATGTGTTGCTAAGCGCAAATCTCGAGAGCAGCTGAACCGATTTCGCTAATTCTTTTTTTATAATATTCCTTGAAGTGCGAGGATGGTTCTTACGGAGAGAAAAATTTAAAAAATTGGCTGAAGAAAAAAAAGACTTTTCTGTTTTCCCATACAAAAGATTCGTAATAATAATACAATGAAGGTTCGAATATGCCACGGGCGAAGCCAGGGAGGGCCAGCTAGTACTATTATAAAATTGTAAATGAGCTGTGTCTGTACATTGGAGATATTTTAAAAACAATACTTGGGTTATGTTAAATGAACGACACTAACATTTTTAATTCTCTGTCTGTCTGTTTTTCTGTTTGTTCGCGATGGATGCAAGAACTACTTAAAGGATTTGGATGCGTTTTTTTTTAGAAATATAGAATGGTCTTAGTCAGACTTAAACTTTGCCGTACGTTTCATTGCAATTGGTTAAGCAAAACCGCAGATGTGAACAAAAACGATAACAACTTCGCGCGGGCGGAGCCGCGGGCAATAGCTAGTATAGTATAAATATTGATATAATTGACGTGCAAACGCGATTCGTACTTATATTGAAACCGGATTTCAATATTGGATCGCTATATTTGTTGACCGTCTAATCCCTACTTTAAATCACCGGTCGGTGGTTCTTCTATTTTGTGCCATAAATCTATTGATATAATATGGAAATTAAACAAAGTGTATGTATTAATGAAACAAGTTGAATTCCTGAGACGAGCTCAGCCGAAAACAAGGGATTTTCCATGTTGCGATTTTTTTTTTTGCGATTTTTTGCGATTTTTTCTTTATCTTGCAATGGTTCACCCCAGCACGAATCTATTACAGAAAACAGCAACTCGATAGCTCATCTCCTTCATACCCAAAACCGTGACAGAAAATTGGCAACGACGACGTCGACGACGACAACTCGATAGCAATAGGGCTTTTCTAAAGAAAATCCCTAAAAAGTGAGGAAGAAATAGCGAAAGAAAATGAGTGAGTACTTTATAAATATATTGGCGATGATGGTTCTGGTAATAATGATGGTGTAAAAGTCGTTGAAATAATTGATGGAAGTTAATTTTTCTGAGAGATAAACTTTTTAATGTAAAATAATTGTAATAGTTCTGAAGTGTTATTGTCATGTTTGTGTACGATAACCTAACCTAACCATTCCAAAATATCAAACATGCACATTATTAACGATATTCAAGTTTTCACTTCTACCGGCACTCCCGGAGTGCAACCCGTCGTTTTTTTATAGCAGATTGCAGTCTCGAAAAGATAACGAATTGACTGTAATATACTCGCTTTTACGGGACACAGCTTTCAAAACGTGGCTACTGATGCTGCTTAACCGTTCAGGGATATTCAAGCGTGGTTATATATTATATAGCTTAAAAGTGTTGGAAGTCGGTCGTCAGAAATTTATGGCTCTTTCAACTAGATGGATATGAGAGACGGTGATGAAAAATGGTTAAAATATATATATGGAGCAATCATAATCATTTATTTATCTGTTACATTCCACAAATTTATTTATTGAGCCGAGCGAGCGAAGCGAGTTTGTTGGTGGCTGAACTCCTTCGTAACCACTCGCGCGATCTTGACCAAATTTACCACGGTGATAGTGTGGACACTGAGGAGTGTTTTGAAGCGAGATGGTTATTGCCCGATGTACCATTGAGAAAAAAATCACCGAAAAACAGTTTCAAGAGCGCGCGGGCTTTTTTTTTTTTTACGTGCGGAAATCCCTTCGGATACCCCCCCGCTGGCCAGCGGGGGTGGTTATGTCGTAGCTGTCGTAGTAAGATGTCTTATTTTCAAGTAAAAGTCCTGCTCGCTCGGCTCAATTTATTTCAGTGGCACCCTGCACTGAATTCCTAGTTTAAATTTATTTAAATTTTGGTTATAGGTTTCATCGTCCTACTAATATTATAAATGTAAAAGTTTGTGAAGATGATGATGATGATGATAATTTGAGTTTCTCAATCACGCTCTAACGACTGAATGGATCGGGTTGAAATTTCATACAGTGATAGATTATAGTTAAGAATAACACATAGGCTACTTTTTATCCCTGGAACTAACGGAACACGGCATCACCCGGGAATACATTTGTAAAAAAAAAACCATATCCCGATTACAGCGCCACCTTATGGAACCAAGACTAAATATGAGGTAGCTTTAAAATTACGTACTTTCATACACCCGGTCATCAATTTATTTACCTCCTTAGGAGTAAAATTCTGAAAAACTCCGATACAGGTGGATAGTTATACACCAGAACGTATGTATATGAATTTTCATGCTTCTATCTTCAAAAGTGACGAATTTCCCATATAAGATTTTCTAACCAGGTGTATGAAATTTCGTACGCTTTGAAAATAAATCACTTCCATGTTTTTCTTTTTTTTTTGTTATACCACTAAGGTGGCAGACAAGCACACGGCCCACCTGATGGGAAGCGGTTACCGCGGCCTATGGACGTGTGCAACACCAGTGGCATCACACTCGCGCTGCCGACCCTGTAAAGGAAAGGGGATGGGACAGGAGTTTGGGAGGGGATGGGAGAGGAGTTTGGAAAGGGATGGGAAAGGAGTTTGGGCTCAGGCACTCTCACTCACAAAACGGAACGCAACAGTTCAAATACTGTTACTTGGCGTCGATATTCTGTGAGAGGGTGGTGCTTCCCCGGTCGAGTCGGCCCATTCATGCGACGGCCAAAATGACTGTTGCTTGACTCTACCACTACATCAAACGTTTATCCGTTATTTTGCTACCTTAGGAGTGAAATTTCCTGAAATGCTGATGCCAACAACATAAAAAGCATCTACTGCTGAAATTTCAAGTTTGTAGGTCCAGCGGTTTAGGCTCTGCGTTTATGAATTAGTCAGTCAGTCAGTCGGGAAAAGTAATTATATATATATATAAGGTCCCTATTGATTACACGAACGGGATCAAAAATACACGCGGGTGGAGCCGAAGGTAACAGCTAGCATTTAACGTTGATGGATTTTGATACGAATAATTATTAAGTTTGTATCAGTGAAAGCACTTGTTATAATGTAGTATGCCGTGAGCAATATGTTCTAGTATGTCAGAGTTTTAATAATAGCTTTGTAGATAAGCCATGGACAATAGGAATAAATAATAAATAATGTTAGCTCAGCCGGGGTGCGAGGGATATGCTCTATGGGTAACCTTACACCCCGGCGTCTGAAGACCCGAGACGGCGTGCGGTTTTAGTCGGTGCAAGCCCGACATAACCGCCCCCGCTGGCCGGTGGGGGGGTATCCGAAGGGATTTCCACACGATAAAAAAAAAAAAAAAAAAAAAAGGTATATGAATAGTATTGTCATAGTACAGTGTGATAAAGCGTGAAAATATATACTTCTATCTAAGTATATATAACAAAGTCATGTTTGTGATGACCTCTTAGAACTTGAGAACGGGTGGATCATTTTTAACCAACTTAACTTGATTTTAAGTGGGAACGAAGTTTGCCGGTTCAGCTAGTACTTTAATATTATGAAGAAAGAGGTCGAATTTTGTGAGCTTGTTTATGTGGGGGTATGTGGGGTAATCTTCGGAATTATTGAACTTATTAGAAAAACTCTTTCACCATTTTATAACTACCCCCACTGACTGGCGGGGGGGTATTCGAAGGGATTTCCGCACGTACATTATTATTCCCGATAGGCTATATCATCATCTACCTGCCCTTATCTCAAAGCCGTCGGTGGTTAAGGGACTCCTTAACCACTAAGATTATGACCGAGAGGTCCCGGGTTTGAATCCTGGCCATTACACTTTAAATAAATATATAAATATAAAAAATTACACTACCGAGGTGAACCCACTCCTAACACAAGCAATTAATCTTAGCTGGAGGGGTTAGGGTAATATTAGTAATTTCGGTTACTAATATTCTTTTAAAAGAAAAAAGAAGTATTTGGGGTCAGCGCAACGGTTTACTAATGTTTGGCAAAAAACGTTCCCCAAAGTGTCACATGCCAAAGTATGTTTCCCAAATTTTCATTTGGCAAAACAACTTTTCGCAATTTTACAGTTAGCAATACTATTTTTGGCAATTTATTGTTTAACAAATAATTACATGGCAAAGTTTCATTTTACCAAGTAGTCAAATATGGTTTGGCATAACATACTTTTCCCTGGCATGGCTGGCAACATACATGGCAAAAAAATACACTGCTGCATGGGTATTTGTTTTTTCCTTGGGCAAATAATGTACAGGTAAGAAATTCTATAATAATGATATTGCTATTATACAAATCAATTCCGCTGCCGCGGCACGCTCGCACTCTTTTGGGGCCAAAGTTCTAACCTAACCTAACCCACTTTTCGACCTAGCCTACGTAACTTATATGAAATTAATGTATTTTACTTTATTTATAATCAATTATTAATGAGACATGCTTTTTGAACGAACTTACTTTTGGAATATAATTTTTTACAAAATAAAGCATTTGCTTAATGTATATTTGACTTAATAAAAATTGAGCAAGTAAAAAGTTGCCAAATGAATATTTGACGAAATGATCAAAATGCGAAATATAAATTTGCTAAAGATTCTTTTGGGAAATGAAACTATGCGATAAGTTTTTTGGGAAGTGAAATTTGACGAAACGTATTTTGCCAAACGGCAGTATCCCCAGCGCAACATGTCCTTCATACCCTCCTCCATATATGGGCTATATATTATATATAATTTGCGATGGTTGGAATAAAAAAATAATTAAATAACTGAAACGAACCTGGAGGCGGGCTTAAATATTGTGTAGCGTAAACGATGCGTAAATGTTATGCGTTAATTTTCATGAATGCGAAATTTGCTGCCTATGAATATTTTTTGCTGTTAAAATTTTCGTGTTTTAGTCCAGAGCGCTTAAAACACTGGTCAGAAAAATTGAAACTGTGAACATTTTCGAATGTCTCGTTGAATTTATTACGTACGTTTTTTAACACCCGAAGCAAAACGACGGGGTGTTATAAGTTTGACGCGTCTGTGTGTGTGTGTCTGTGGCACCCTAGCTCCCGAACAAGGAAACCGATTTTTCGTTTGAAAGGTGAATTAGTAGGAAGTGTTCTTAGGTGTGTCGGGGTTTTTTTTTTAAATTTCTATGTCTTTTTTTGACTTGACAACGTCTTATAAATCGATGAGCCGGCTGCACGCATGACGTATGCGGCGTTACCTCGTATGCTGTTACCTCGTATGCGGCGTTACCTCGCTCTGGGCTTGAAGTGCAAGCGATGCGTCCGCGTGGACAGCTGCTATACATATAGTTAGTATTTTCTTATGACGTTGTCACGTTCAACTATCGTCAGTAAACCGACTTTACAGACAACCGGTTTTTGTAATTGTGGTTCTGGATTTTACCATGGTCGTTCAGGTAAAGTAATATTTTGTCTGTCTGTTAGAAAGTTCAAAGTAAGAGTTATAAATATACTTTTAAGAATTTTTAACGCAATATAAGAAAACAAGATATTTTAACCAGCTTTTGCCCGCAGCTGCGCCCCGTGAAATTCCGATCCCGTTTCCGAAACTCATGGGAATCTATTCCAGTGATAGCCTATGTGTTATCTCAGACTATAATATATACCTGTACCAAATTTCAGTCAGATCCGTTCCGCCGTTTGAGTGTTATTGAGCAGCAAACATACAAACATCGTCACAAATGTTCACATTTATAATATTAGTAGGATAGGATAGGAAGTAATAAGTGGGGTAGAATATTAGTAGGAAGTCTGCATCTCTGGAATATATTCCCATGGGTAGCGGGAACGGAAACAGAATTGAACGCGGGCGAAGTCGAGGACAACAGCTAGTGGTAAATAGAAGAGTAATTTATCCATAAGTTTACCAATCCACGACTATTTAGCTCTAATTCGATTTACCGCCAATCAATTGACTAATTAAATCTGAACAAGTTTCAATAAATAACTGTTCAGATTAATAGATCTGCTTGTCACTGACTAATGACCTTTGGGATTGTCTATTATCTTAGATTTGTGAGTTTAATCAAGTTGTGATTATTTTCTTTTTACCCGACTGCGCCAGAAGAAGGGTTATGATTTTCGATAGTATGTATGTGTGTATGTATTATTGTTTGGCTCGCTCTGCGGCCTGAACGGCTCAATGGATTTCAGCTTCAGAGATGTCGTTAGATATGTATTTAAGGGGGCGCGGGTTCGATTCCCGCTCAGTGCAAATATTTGTATGCATGAATATGTCTATTTGCATGATCTGGGTGTTTTCTATGTATAATATGTATATATTTACAAAAAAAAGTCTTTAAGTATGTTTATCCGCATTTTGGAACCCATAACACAAGCTAGTTAAACTATGCTAACTTTGGATCTAGAAAGCGCTGTGTAGAATGTCGTACAATATTCATATTTAATTATTAATTTTATTTGTTCATTGATAAAGATTGAGATCGGAAAAAGAACTCATCGCTCGCTCATCGCATCATCGCAACGATCTCAATCTTTAGAAAAAAGTAAGCATACAAAATGCTTAAAAATTTAATTGAATTGTTCATTGATCTTAAGTTATCCGCATATTTGTAATGTGCAAAATAGGCATTTCATACAAAGAAATTGAGACAGAGAAGTTCTTCCCTTTAATATAATTTTTCTACTTTTTCCCTTCGGGGCATTAAATTATTTTTCGAAGTCGGTTAAAGAGTAAAAGTAATTTTATTGAATTATATCCTATCTCTACACACTGTTAACTTATTCTCTTCTTTTCAAACTCTCCTCTCGCAGGTTGGAAGAGATTTCTTTAAGAAATAAGCAGATGTTTATGTACATAAATAAATAATTACAATATATGTGTATGACCAAGATCTGACCAAGACCTTTGTGGCCAAGGCAACCTCAGCAAACTGGTTAACCTACTGGTTGACGGGTGTGGCTCTGTCGCAGACTTTCCTCTGGGGGTTGGGAGGTTAGACGACAGTTGCTCTCATAAAAACCATTTGAACCAAATCAAAAAGAGGAGGAGTAATCGGATTTTAGTTACAATATGTTACAATATCTGGTCCGGTCCACCTCTTTTTCCTTTTATGAATCTAGATAAATCTTCTTTATATATAAAAATGAATTGCTGTTCGTTAGTCTCGCTAAAACTCGAGAACAGCTGGACCGATTTGGCTAATTTTGGTCTTGAATTATTTGTGGAGGTCCAGAGAAGGTTTAAAAGGTGAATAAATATGGAAGTTGTTATCGATTGAGGCAGTACGGAGTCTGCCGGGTCAGCTAGTCTTCTTCTTCTTTCTTATATATAAAAATGAATTGCTGTTCGTTAGTCTCGCTAAAACTCGAGAACGGCTGGACCGATTTGGCTAATTTTGGTCTTGAAATATTTGTGGAGGTCCAGAGAAGGTTTAAAAGGTGAATAAATATGGAAGTTGTTATCGATTGAGGCAGTACGAAGTCTGCCGGGTCAGCTAGTCTTCTTCTTCTTCTTCTTCTTCTTCTTCTTCTTATATATAAAAATGAATTGCTGTTCGTTAGTCTCGCTAAAACTCGAGAACGGCTGGACCGATTTGGTTAATTTTGGTCTTGAATTATTTGTGGAGGTCCAGAGACGGTTTAAAAGGTGAATAAATATTGATTGAGGCAGTACGAAGTCTGCCGGGTCAGCTAGTAAATAATAAATATTCTAAATAAATGTTCTACGACATTCTACACAGCGCTTTCTAGACCCAAAGTAAGCTTAGTTAACTAGCTTATGTTATGGGTTCTAGAATGCGGATAAACATACTTATATACTTTTTTTGTAAATATATACATATTATGCATAGAAACACTCAGACCAATGCAAATAGACATATTTATGCATACAAATATTTGCGTCCCCGCTCAGTACAACAGGGGTGTCTTAGCGGTCGAATGCACTACCATTACGCCACAGAGGCCGTAAAAGAACAGTGTAAATTTTAAAGCCTACATTACAAAATAATGTTGCCATAGATATCCTTATTTTGAGTGTTGGGATCTTAATACGTAGGCATTGGCAAGCTGCCAGATCGAGTTGGCCTCGAGCTTATACTTTTGTTCCATGAATGATAATGCAGATCTCTGATTTTTACACGGAATCGGTTTGATAGATTTTCTTGAAACTGATATATAAACAAAGATACAAAAATAAGATACAAATAGACTAGGTACATATATAAAATAGATGAAAATCCATTTTAATTAAAATGTATTATTTATTGTGCACGAAGAATTTATTATTAACTAGCTGACCCGACAAACTACGTTCCGCCTTTGAATCAAGTTGTGTGTGTTCAGTCAGCTGAGTTTATTTTGTGAATTTCTCGTTGGATACCGGCATTAAAGACCCGAGACGGTGTGAGGTTTTGGTAGGCTCGAGTCCGACATAACCACCCCCGCTGGTCCGCCGTAACTGTGACGATTTCCGTAAAAAAACCGGATGTCTGTAAAGTCGGTTTACTGACGATAGTTGAACGTAACAACGTCATAAGAAAACATACGAGGTAACGCCGCATACGAGGTAACGCCGCATACAAGGTAACGGCATACAAGGTAAAGCCGCATACGTCAGGTAACGGCATGTTACGTCATGTTTTTTGCGTGCGTGCAGCCGGCACATCGATTTATAAGACGTTGTCACGTCAAAAACTACAAAAAGGCACAGTATAACCGGAGATACATAAAAAAAATCAAAGATCATGAAAATCGGTCTAGACGTTCTTGAGTTTATCTCGGTCATCACTGTCACGACTTTGCTTTATATGTAGATTTCATTAAAAAGGTACCCACTCTCTGACTGTAGACCATAGGAAGAGGGATGCAAATAAAAAGGTAGTTTCCAGCTAGTGTCTCGCGTCCGTTCGTCAGAAGTATTATCGGAGGACTTCGCGCGTTCTATTGTGGACACAGCACAGTAGTAAGCTGCTCCGCCCTAACCGCGCAACATTCGTTACCCTCTGACATCCGGCCACAAGTAGGTACTGCGGCGAACCGTTTTTTACAAATTTACCACTAAATATACCAATAATGTAGGTAGGTTTGACCTATAAGGTAGGTTTGACCTATAAACTAAGATGTATCTAGGCTTATTCTAGGGGTCATTGCGTAACACTGACGTCTAATTGGATTCAAATTTAGTAAACTTGCGTATCTTCGGTGACAATGCGATAATATGGCACTATAAAGCTAGTCTGACGATGGAGTCAGATGGTGTCCATAGAAACTCCTGAAATAAACAAGAGAAACCAATCGAGCTTGGGTTTATTTGTTTTGTTTTGGCAAATACTCATAATGCTACAGGATATCCAGGGTCTGAAGACGGAGACGGTAGGTGTTCATAGGAACTTCTGAACTAAACAAGATGAACCCGTCATGTTTGGGCTCATTTGATTTGTCTGGTTAAGCAAGCAAGCAAGTATTAGAAAGCTTGTTTTTAAAAAAAAAAGTCTCAAAATCAATAATTCATTTTAAAGATTTAGATCGGAAAAAGAGAACATCTAGAACGGGACCTGAACCCGCGACCAGTCCCTTACAGGGGGAATGCTCTGACCAGCTGAGCTATCTAGACACGTCCCAGATATTCGAAATTCTCTGATATATTATATACGTCTTAAGGCGACGCTGGAGCCATCTACCGTAATTCTTGCGAACTACGGAAACAATGAATAACTTTACAGTCATTTTTAAACATTTTTTTTTGATGACTCCGCCTAATCAATTCAATAAAAATTTTAAGTATTTTTTATGCTTACGTTTTTTAAAGATTTAGATCGGAAAAAGAGAACATCTAGAACGGGACCTGAACCCGCGACCAGTCCCTTACAGGGGGAATGCTCCGACCAGCTGAGCTATCTAGACACGTCCCAGATATTCGAAATTCTCCGATATATTATATACGTCTTAAGGGACTGGTCGCGGGTTCAGGTCCCGTTCTAGATGTTCTCTTTTTCCGATCCAAATCTTTAGAAAAAGTAAGCATACAAAATACTTAAAAATTTAATTGAGTTCATTTTAAATAAATTCACAGACGATAGAGCTTTTGTTTTTACAGAAACTAGCTTGACTGTGGTAGTTACCTCCCGATTCCAATACTTGCGCGTGATTCTAGTAAGTGAAACTTTATAGTGTGTGTGTGTGGTATTGGATTACTAGTATTGCAGTAGCTGAACTAAGAACGAATCACTATATCCCAGTCGATTTCTTTGTCATAACTGTTGTTTGAAACAAATTTTGAAATTGTAACCGAACCTTTTAGGTAGATTTCGATGACAAGAGCACACGGACGGGAGCCCGGCTTCTTGAGGTCCCTGGCGCCGCCAGTGGCCCCAAGGCCGACGCCCTAGCGGCTCGGCTGAGGGAGTCGCTGGACGCAGCCGACGTCCGGGTGTCCAGGCCCATTAAATGCGCAGAAGTGCGCATTACGGGCCTGGACGACTCCGTCACGGCAGAAGAGCTCAGGCTCGCCGTGGCGGAGGCCGGGGACTGCTCCCCGGATACAGTAAAGGCCGGAGCTATACGCTTCGGCCGCGGTGGACAGGGGGCAGCAGTTGTCGGCTGCCCTATCGCGGCGGCCCAAAAGGTCGCAGACGGGCGGAGCCTCCTGGTGGGAGGCTTCCTGAGGGCGCAGGCACGGCTCCTGCAGGCCCGACCGGCCAGGTGCTTCAGGTGCCTGTCGGTGGGCCATGTGGGGGTGCACTGCACGGCGGAAGTGACGGCGGGTGACCGTTGCTTCCGCTGTGGCCAACCCGGTCACAAGGCCGGCACTTGCGATGCCCCGCTGCACTGCTTTAGGTGTGCAGCGGGAGGCAAGCCGGCCGACCACAGGGTTGGCAGCAAGGCCTGCGCCGGAGGGGAGCCGAAGCCGGGAGGCCGGCCTTCCGCCTCCAGTTCACAGCGGGATGCGGAGATGGGGGTTCCATAATGGATCCTCAACTCCGCATCCTGCAGGTGAACGTTGGCCACGGTGCCCATGCTCAGGATCTTCTGCGCCAGAGCATGGCACAGTGGGCCATAAATGTCGCCGCTGTCGCCGACCCATACACCCACCGGTTCCTCGGGCCTACCTGGGAAACCGCGCTGGATGGGTCGGCGGCACTGGTGCACAACCCTGCCGCCGGCAGCCCCCCTCTTGCCGTCGTTGCAAGGGGACCCGGCTGCGTGGCGGCGGCGGTTGGGGATATAGCGGTCGTGGCCGCTTATATCACGCCGAACCGAGACCAAGCTGCATATGAGCAGTGGCTCCGTCAGCTGGCCGTCGTCGTCAATGCCTGCCAGCCCCGTCCGGTCTTTGTGCTCGGGGACTTCAACGCCTGGTCGTATGCCTGGGGTTCCCGACACGAAAGGGGCGCGACGGGGCATAGAGGCAGGGCACTGGTGGACTGGGCCGCACGACTCGGCCTAGTCCTCCTAAATCGGGGAGCCGTGGACACGTTCGTGACCTCGAGGGGTAGCTCCATCGTGGACCTATCGTTCGCGAGCCCCTCGTTGGCGCGACGTGTTCAGGGCTGGCGCGTCGTTTTGGGGGAGGACACAAGTTCGGATCACCGATACATTCGGTTTGACGTGTCCCCCCCTGCGAGCGACGCGCCGGCTGCACCGGCTCCACCCGAGCCACGTTGGGCGCTTAAGCGACTTGATCGGGAGCTCCTCCTGGAAGCCGCCATCGTACAGGCCTGGGCCCCTGCGCCGGACAGGCCTGTCAGCATAGACGATGAGGCGGAGTGGTTCCGGGAGGCCATGACCCGTGTCTGTGACGCGGCGATGCCTAGGGCTCCGCCCTATAATCCGAGGGGTCAGGTCTACTGGTGGTCGTCGGAGATCGCGCAGCTCAGACGGGGCTGCGTGATCACGCACCGCCGGTGGGCCCGATTCCGTAGGAGGCGTCGCCGCCCCGCAGATGCGGAGGCCCGAGAGGCGGAGTTGTACGAGGGATACAGGGAGGCCAGACGAGCCCTCCGAGCGGAGATAAGGCGTTCCAAACGGGACGCCTTCCGCGAGCTGCTGGAGACGCTGGAGCGGGACCCTTGGGGGCGGCCCTACCGGATGGTGAGGGGCAAGCTGCGCCCCAAGGCCCCGCCGTTAACCCGGTGTCTCCAGCCGGATCTGCTCGGAGGAGTTGTTGGCTCCCTGTTCCCAGCGCGGGCGGTGGAACATGTTCCACCGCGGATGACTCCGCCTCGGTTGCGCATGGCGCCCGACGTGGAAGACGACGACGTGCCCGAGGTCACTTGGGTAGAACTAGAGCTGGCGGTGAGAAGGCTAAGAGCCAAACACACCGCCCCGGGACCCGACGGCATTCCAGGCCGAGCGTGGGTCCTAGCTCTAGTCGACGACGCTCTCGAGCCCCGACTGAGAGGGCTTCTCAGCGCATGTTTGGAGCGGGGCCAGTTTCCGAAATTGTGGAAGACGGGGAAACTGGTTCTCATCCGAAAGGAGGGGCGCCCGGCGGACTCGCCGTCCGCCTACCGGCCCATAGTGTTGCTCGACGAGGTGTGCAAGCTCTTTGAAAGAGTAATTGCGAAGCGCCTCGTCGAGCACCTCTCAAGAGTGGGGCCGGACCTGGCGGATGGCCAATATGGCTTCCGCCAGAGGCGCTCCACCGTGGATGCCATCATGCGCGTGAGGGCTCTGGCGGAGGATGCAGTAGCCCGGGGTGAGGTGATGTTGGCGGTGTCCCTGGACATCGCCAACGCGTTCAACACCTTGCCCTGGAGTTGCATTAGGGAGGCGCTCGTGTATCACGAAGTGCCTCTCTACCTCCGCCGCATAGTCGGGGCGTATTTGACGGAGAGAGCCGTCATCTACCCAACCGTGACCGGTCTCGGTCGGCGTGAAATGTCGTGCGGTGTTCCACAGGGATCGGTCCTGGGGCCGCTCCTGTGGAACATCGGTTACGACTGGGTGCTTCGCGGTGAGCTCGTAGGCGGTGCCGCCGTCACGTGCTACGCGGACGACACGCTCGTGACGGCGTGCGGGGCGACGTACCGCGAAGCGACCCGAAAGGCCACGACCGCGGTTGCCCAAGTCGTTAGGCGGATCCGGCGGCTGGGTCTCGAGGTGGCCCTGCACAAAACCGGGGCCCTGTTCTTCCATGGGCCTCGGAGCAAGCCACCCGAGGGATCCAGTCTCATCGTGGGAGGAAATCGCATCGGCATCAAGCCCCAAATGAAATATTTGGGGCTCGTGCTCGACGGCCGATGGGACTTCGGAGAGCACATCCGAAGTCTGGCCCCCAAATTGAAGGGCACAGCTCTTGCTCTGGCTCGGCTGTTGCCCAACATGAGGGGGCCCGATGACTCCTGCAGGAGACTCTACGCGGGGATTGTGCGGTCCATGGCTCTGTATGGGTGCCCAATATGGGCGGAGGCCCTGAGGACCAGAACTGTGCGGATGCTGCGCGCTCCGCAGCGAGTTCTGGCCATCAGGGTCATCCGAGGGTACCGCACGATCTCCTTCGAGGCGGCGAGTCTCCTTGCCGGAACTCCGCCATGGGACCTGGAAGCGAGAGCCCTTTCGCAACTGTACCAGTGGCGAAAGGAGGCGCGGGAGCAGGGATGGAACCCCGAGCCTCGAGAAATCGAGGCCGTGCAGTCCCAGCTCCGCCAGGCCATCGTGGTGGAGTGGAAGGAACGACTTGGGCAACCAAGCGCAGGGCACGCCGCAATAGCGGCGGTAAGGCCCATCATGGAGGATTGGCTGGAGAGGCGACACGGAAGCCTCTCCTACCGACTGACGCAGGTGATCTCAGGGAAGGGGTGCTTCGGGGACCACCTGCATCGGATCAGGAAGGAGCCAACGCCTGAGTGTCATCACTGCGACGCGAGCGAGGACTCAGGGCTGCACACGCTGGCGGACTGCCCGGCGTGGGAGGCGCCGAGGCGTGACCTCGTGGCAGCCATCGGGGTGGGAGTCCTCTCGCTCGGCAGCATGATTGCGGCAATGGTGCGGAGCGCGAGCGCGTGGGCCGCCGCCGCCTCCTTCTGCGAGCATGTAATGCTCGCGAAGGAGGTGGCGGAGCGCGCCCGGGAGAGACTTAGAACTCTCCCGGTCCGCCGAGCCCGCAACTTGCTCGCCGCGCGTCGCAGGCAACTCAGGCGCCGGAGGTCGCTTAACGACCTCCGTCCTCCATGAGCGCAGGCCTGGGGGTGGCGGGTGAGGCCACCTGTCACCCCAGCAGAAGCAGGCCGGGACGGTGGGGCGACTAGCGCCCCTCCCCCAAACCGGGGCAAGACGGGGACACCGTGGTTCCCAAACCCGAGGGGGCCATCTCGAAACCGGAGATGGCCCAGGGTCAGTCGGGGTGCGAGGGATATGCTCTATGGGCAACCTTACACCCCGGCGTCTGTAGACCCGAGACGGCGTGCGGTTTTAGTCGGTTCAAGCCCGACATAACCGCCCCCGCTGGCACGCGGGGGGGTATCCGAAGGGATTTCCGCACGATAAAAAAAAAAAAAAAAAAAAAAAAAAAAGGTAGATTTCGATGAAATCGATCTACCTATTGGTTTCTTGACTACTGTCGAATTTTAAAAAAAAATCTTCATAGGAGGTCTAGTTGATGAATGACCACTGGTCAAATGTTTTTATATATATATATGTGTGTGTATGGTTCCATTTCCCAAAATTTGCGGCACTCTCACGGTCGCATTTTTGCCCCGATCGCTTTCAAACTGCGGTCAAAATTTGCTTGGGTGTAAACTTAGTTTAAGTTCGTGAACGGGTGGAATCCGGCCTAAAGGGACGGTAGGGCCTCACTTTTTGTGAAATCAGTTTTTCCTCAAAATTTCACGTTCCATGAAAGATATTCGAACCGTTCTAATTTTATCCCATAGTATACATAACTACCAACAACCTTTAGTTATAAACCTATAACATTAAAACTTTAACTAAAAGTGGAGGGGGAAAAACCAAAATTTTTCGGGAAAAAAATCATAACTTCTAACCGGTGAAACATTTTTAATCGATAGGCCATTTTTACGTCTAAAATAAATGTCTGAAAAGTTTTTCGCTAAAAGTTACCGATTTCGAGATAAAAAAAATAAACATGTTAAAAATATTGTTTAAAGTCCGTAGTTCTCTATATAAAATAATATTAATTGCTTCACGAAATCTACCTGTGCGTTCCCCCTGCGGGAACGGATTTTTAAGGCCAGCTCGTTAGTAAATCTTATCCAAATTGTTCTTCACTGTAAAAGCTTTAAGACTACTTCATAGTGACAACAGAATTCTGCTAAAATCGATTACGAACACCCCAACATTATCCTACAAAGGTTAACGATGTGATCAGTATACCCCGGACGACATAGGAGCCGATGTAAGCTTATCAGAATGTGTTCGTGCCTCATTTAAGTTTATCTGTAACATAAGATATCCTTTTCACAAGCCGCAGCAGCAATGTGTTGTAACCTAAACTTAGCCTGATTGCTCACCGAAGATCCTATGCAGTTTTCAAGGTTAGTTTTGACTATGGGAAAAAAATAAGTTTCTGTTTTATTATTTTGGTGAGTCAGCTATAAAGAGACGTTATTAATAAAGAGTAAGAATGAAAATATATAACTAATAGTATGTACCTGTGTTTAATCAGATATAGCGCTTTGCTAGGCGATAACATGGACATCAATGGGTCAAGCAGGCTTAGCAGCAGAGTATCACTTGACTAGGTCTTAATGTGGTATTTTTTTTATTTTTATTTAGGACACGTCAATTTGACTTCACCTCGCCTGATGGTAAGCTGAATGTAAAGTCTCAGAAAAGAGGGTCACCATTACATACACGTACCATGTTAACAATGGTGGCACTCAGCTTGACGGCCTCATCAGAGGAGGATTGTCGTCGCAGCACCGCGTGACACCCACCGGTCCCACTAGTGCTGCGACCACAATGCCCCCTTTTTTTTTTTTTTTTTTTTTTTTTTTTTTTTTTTTTATCGTGCGGAAATCCCTTCGGATACCCCCCCGCCGGCAAGCGGGGGCGGTTATGGCCCCTGCCCGGCTATGCACTTGCTGACCCCTGAACGCAATCAAACCGAAATTGGATTACTATGGAGGGTTTTTCGCAATCGTGCACGGTGGTAGCCACCCGGCCGAATTTTGTGACAAATTTGTGTCATCAAATTTATCATTATTCTTACTTCACTTTTTGCTTCCTGAACATTAAGCATTTTTTTATATTCTTTATTGCACAGTATACAATTATTACACAGTAAACAATTTACAAACATCACTGATAGAATCAGTGTACAAAGGCGAGCTTAACTCAGTATTGAGTTTTCTCCTAGCACACCTTTGGGGGATCGTAGAGAAGGACAACAAATGGGTAAACATGGATGTATAATGTATAATGTCAGAGTACACCAGAAACTGCCCTATATCTTCTATTAACTGTTTTTCTCCATCCAATGGTTGCCTGTAAGAGATTGCCCTGTGCGATAAGGCCGCCAATTGTATGTGATTCAAAACTGTACCAGCGTATATTATGTATGGAGTATTCTTGTGTACATACAATAAAGAGATTTACTAGTACTACTACTACTACTATAACCAGATTAATATACATAATTCCATAAGATACAAACTATAAACTTACTAAGACAATACATACTAACAATACATACTAAATACATAAATTATAGTCAAGTACATCATTTTATCTACACTCAAATCGAAAAATTCGAATTACGAATTCAAAGACGATTCTATACATACGCACTTTATAAACGCATATACATAAAATTATAAATAAAACTTATTATAGTACCGCCAACTGTATCATAAAACTCATTATAGTACCGCTATCTTTTTTATTCATTAAACTAGTCTAGGGTTTTAGGCTGAATATGAAAAAAACGCGCAGTTCGAACTGTGAAAAAATGGCGCTTCCTTGTAACCTACCTACTTTGTTTAATTTCAATTTTTCCTATGAGTGAAGATACAGTTGTGTATGAAACTGCATATAACTTAGGTATTAAAACAATCGAGTCAACCTATTATCGCATTCGGCTTCGCTTCTACTATTCTTCTACTATTTTAGTAATGTTGACCTGCAATATAATAAAGTTATATTGTATATACCTGCCAAAGTTGGGATACATTAACCACCCAAATGCATTCGCTAAGTATTTCGGTACCACATAGTAAAAGGCGACCCTATTTCCATCAGACGGGCAACTTTTATAGGCTATATGTTTACTGTCGGACGGTATTTCATTCTAAGACTTAGTCTTAGTACACTTATTAAAATAATAATAATGAATTCATGACGAAAAGGTTTACAACCTTTTTATTTGGTAAAAAATATGATATTACTAACT
The DNA here is from genome assembly GCA_946251805.1 of Cybosia mesomella. Classification (NCBI taxonomy): domain Eukaryota; kingdom Metazoa; phylum Arthropoda; class Insecta; order Lepidoptera; family Erebidae; genus Cybosia; species Cybosia mesomella. The sequence goes on along the minus strand of OX276396.1, from coordinate 32,131,866 downwards.
ATCTTGTAATTATACACTCTGTATACGAAATTAATTGTTTCCCAAAAAATACTCTATGGCCACTTATAAGGGCGATACCCCTTATATAATTTCTGATTCAGGGAGTTTCCGTTTTAATAGCGTTATCTGGTAGCGACTAAAAGGGTTTTGCCGGAAAAAATAAGCTCTCCCAAAGGCATAGTGTTGAATTTCAGATAAGGTTGTTGAATATTGACTTTTACATTGATTTGAGTGAAACTGCTTAATGCTTGAGAGAAAATATTAATAGTAAATGGATTTTAGTGTATTCAGGAAAGTGAGGTGAACAGCTGTCTAGTCAAGTACATTTTACAGAAAACTGCTTACTTATTTATTGGGAGTTAGCGATGTATGGGGTTCGAATTCCGTTGCCAAGCCATTGACGATTGGATGATGATGATGATTGCGCACTTATGGTTCTGTTTTAGCTGGTTACAGATTTTCTTGAAGTCCTAGCTGAGGTTGGCAACACAGGCCACCTGTGTGCTGTTTTAACTTTTAGCAGGTGTTTATATAGACATACTTTTCTCAGTACAAATGGTTTATATTATCACAGGTTGAGTTGTCATTATATGCAAACTACCAGGGACGTTTTGAAGCTCCGTGCTGATGCTGATAGATCCTCTATAGTGAAGCAATAAAATGTTGTGCAACCTGAGCTTTCAAAAACGCCCGTGATTGTTCGAACCCTTAATGTTATTGAAATAAAACTACTTTTAACGGAATCTGTCGCGATTTATTTGATGTTATTTTATTTTTTACATCGCACCCGACGTTTTGGTCACTAACACCCCGTGACCATGGCTGCTGATAAGCAACCAAAATAATAAATATTCTACGACATTCTACACAGCGCTTTCTAGACCCAAAGTAAGCATAGCTAAACTAGCTTTTGTTATGAGTTTCTAGAATGCGGATAAACATACTTATATACTTTTTTTGTGAATATATACATATTATACATAGAAATATCCAGACCAATGCAAATAGACATATTCATGCATACAAATATTGGCATTGAGCGGGAATCGAACCCACGCCCCTTGTCGTAGCAGTCGAATGCACTACCGCTACGCCACAGAGGCCGTAAGATCGCGATATCGCGATAGAATCCGTTAAAATAGTTTTATTTCAAAGTGTGACATTCGCGTAAACTTCCGACAATACCCTTAATGTTATTTAGAAGTAAAATTAGAAATGATTAAAACTTTAACTAAAATGAATAAGCAAAGCACAACACAACATGACTCATGAGTTCAAAGTGTCTTGAACATTTTGAGCTCATTCTGCAAAAATAATGACACCAACAATTATACAAAGTTCAGCAACTTTGGGATATTAATATTCTAGGACATATTACACAGCGCCATCTAGACCCAAACTAAGCAGAGCTTGTCATATGGGTTCTAAAATGCGGATAAACATACTCAGATACTTTTTTTTGTAAATAAATACATATTATACATAGAAACACCCAAACCAATGCAAATATACATATTTGCAATGAGCGGAAATCGAACCCACGACCTCTGACTTAGCAGTCGAATGCTCTACCGCTACGCCACAGAGGTCGTCATATGGATAGATTAGATAACTTAACACTTTAAGAGGGAGTACAATACCTCCTTACAAACACCTTTCGGGTCCAAGTCAAAACAAGTTGAATTCCTGAGACGAGCTCAGCCGAATACAAAGGATTTTCGATTTTGCGATAAAAAAAAATTGCGATTTTTTCTTTATCTTGCAATGGTTCACCCCAGCACGAATCTATTACCGAAAACAGCAACTCGATAGCTCATCTCCTTCATACCCAAAATCGTGACAGAAAATGCAGCGTCGGTAGCTTAGTGGTTAAGGAGTCGACCTTACGATCGAGAGGTCCCGGGTTTGAATCCTGGCCATTACACTACCGACGTGAACCCACTCCTAACACAAGCAATTTAGCTTAGCTGGAGGGGTTAAGGGGAATATTAGTAATTTCGGTTACTAATATTCTTTAAAAAAAAAAAAAAAAAAATGGCAACGACGACGTCGACGACGTCGACGACGACAACTCGATAGCAATAGGGCTTTTCTGAATTCGATGCACCTTATAAATAACGGACGAGGCGTTGCAAGCTTTTCTCGACCGGAAATACCGAATACCGGAAAAGCCGAAATACCAATCAAAAACAAGGACCATGGGCTTCAAAGTGAAAACTGTGGAAGCAACTCGGAAATCGGGATTAGAATGAAAATGACCTCCAGATAAGATATTACTTGAGATGGTCGTATTTACTTTATCTGTCAAGTAGATATATTTGTGCCGTGAAAAGGATGTAAATATCACCTGATCACTCTGGGCTACAAATATAGTAATAATATGCTATATAGACAGCTATTTAACTTTTTTTAACGTATGGAAACCCCATGGGCTTCACCCCATTGGTGCCAACGATGACGTGTCGGAATCGGACCGATTAAAACCTCACGGTGTTCTCTCCAAGTGTCCATTGCCGGGCAAGCTCTTGGAAGGATAACCCCAGGGTTACCAGGGGACTTTAGTGACATCGCTGCCTCGCCTATGTGGTTTGACCCCGTGTCGGTGAGTTGGCAGGCGTGTTGAGGAGACACACGACACGCCTCCGTCTTAGCTTAATTTTGTAAGGACGTCGATTCGGTCGACTGCCGTCCTCAGGCGCCGATTATGGAATTCGGTAGTCCTGGGCGTAGACAAGGCTGCGGCGTACTCGCCGTAGCGCAATGAGGAAATACCTATGAGAATGAAGATGACCTCCAGTTGATTTAAGTAAAAGAGTGGTACTTACATTATCTGTCGAGCAGATATATTTGTGCTGTGAAAAGGACAAATCTATCGTCTGATCTCTCTGGGCTACAAGTATAGTAAAATACATTATAATAAGGTGTCACAAAATTAGGTCTCTGAATTTGGTGAGATGACTTGGTATCGACAAAACATGTATTTGAAACAAAAACAAAAGTTACCGGGTAAAATAAAATATTTTTATTTTTATTTTTATTTTTTATTTTACCCGATATTTTTTTTTGTTTCAAATACATATTTTGTCGATACCAAGTCATCTCACCAAATTCAGAGACCTAATTTTGTGACACCTTATATAGACAACTATTTACATAATATAATTATGGTGACATAGTTTTTTACCCAGGTTATATCATTCTGTATATCAATTTGGCATAGAGCCTTGCCTTGACGGCAAGGCTCTGTTGTTTAAGTTCCTTTGTGAAACACCGAGGCTCTTGTAACAAAACAATAACTTTATAAATTATGGAAAATAATTATAAAGACCCCTTTTGATTATAAAAGTTAGCGTGTGCAAAATTGTACATAATTCATTTGAGTCAAAGTTTATTTCACTTTGTCACATATTTTTTCTTTCCTTAACATTTCAACAATGTCTGGGATTTTGCGACACGATACCTATAATTTGTAACTTAGTCACACTAGGCAAATAGTTACTTATAATGACAATAGAATTCTTATTCATATGTATATTTGCGAGTAATTGTGTGGTGGGTTTGGTTCTCAGGTCTGGCTAATTTTATTAGGATTTTTTCTATAAATTTTAAGATCGGAAGAAGAGAACATCTAGGGTGGGACTTGAACCCGCGACCAGTCCTTTACAGGGGGAACACTCTGACCAAGATACCTCACCTGCACGTCCCAGAAATTCGAAATTCTTCGATATATTATTCTAGCTGTTGCCCGCGACTTCGTAAGCATTAAGTTCGCAATAAATCAAGGTATGATTATTTGTGCAATCTCGATACTAACGCGTAAGTACTAAGTTATTTTATTTAACGGGCCGGATGAGATGATGAAATCTATTCTGCCCGATTCCTTAATATAATAGCGTGATGAAATTCATTATGAAAAGTTTATTCGTTTCTAATCAACTATTTTTTATACGTGTGTAACTCTGTGGAGTTTCGAGATTTTGCATTTTACTGCTCATTACATTTAAGGTATAGCGTGATGAGTTATAGTCCGGATTTTGACCAAGTCTGAGTTCTGCTGAACTACAAAATTTCGTAAAGATCTACCTTGTAATAATAAAAAAGTCATCAGTTTGTCAATAGTTTAGACCGATTTTGCGCTACTGCTCCTATCTAACCTATAATAGCGTAATGATAATAATATATAGCGCAGTTTATGACCTTTCCCTAGAATGTTTATGCAAAATTTCAGCCTAATTTGTTAAGCGGTTTTCAAGTGATGCTCGGACATTGATAAAAAGCAGACAAACAGACAAACCGAAAAACAGACAAAAATTCTAAGAATCACATTTTCGGCATCGGTATCGCTCCTAGAACACACATCAATTATTTTTTTAGAATAATATTCCATGTACAGTTTTCACGACGTTACGATTGTATTAATATGTATAGATACGTCTCGGAGTGACGCTGGAGCCATCTACCTTAATTCTTGCGAACTACGGAGACAATGAATGATGTTACAATCATTTTTAAACATTGTTGATAACGTACCTTTTTCTTTTTTTTTTCTTGCAAAAATCCCTGTGGATGCCGCCGGCCAGCAGGGGCGGTTATGTCGGGCTTGAACCGTCTAAAACCGCACGCCGTCTCTGGTCTACAGAAACCAGGGTGTAAGGTTACCCATATCCTTCGCAACCCGGCTGACCCTGGGCCATCTCCGGTTTCGAGAAGGCCCCCTCGGGTTTGGGAACCACGGTGTCCCCGTCTTGCTCTGGTTTGGGGGAGGGGCACCAGTCGCCCCACCATCCCGGCCTGCTTCTGCTGGGGTGACAGGCGGCCTCACCTGCCACCCCTAGGCCTGCGCTCATGGAGGACGGAGGTCGTTAAGCGACCTCCGGCGCTTGAGTCCCCCGCGACGCGCGTTGCGGGCTCGGCGGGCCGGGCGAGTTCTAAACCTCGCAGAAGGAGGTGGCGACGGCCTACGCGCTTCCGCTCCGCAGCATTGCCGCAATCATGCTGCCGAGCGAGAGGACTCCCACCCCGATGTGTTGACAACGTACCTAGTAGAGAGTAGCCTATCTATTGCATTAAAAGAATATAGTTAGCGAAATATGAATAAAATAACATCTTTACCCAACCCCTTGGGGGTTCCCCAAGGGGTATATCCGTAAATATATAAAGACACAAATAATTATCATCTGTTATGTGAATTCACAAACAAACATGACAAAGCCCTTAATGTATTCTGACACATGCCCAATTACTTTCAGTCCAGTGACACAGAAAATAATTGGACATGAGGTTTTCTTCGATGAAATTCCCATAGGATTGAATAACATGTCATCTGATATAACTTCATCTGTGTTCACCCCAAAGCGGAACATATATCTAAAATAAAGTGGACTCGCCTAACTGTGAAATGATGTCCAACACTTGCTGACGGATTGTGTCACGTTTCGGAGCCAGAGGGAGGCGTTGGTGCGAAAACAAAACATAAACGTGCGTGATGTGGGTGTATTTTCAAGTGGAATTTCCGCACGAAAAAAAAAAAAAAGGTATTTTGGGGTGTGTGTTGGGTAACCTCCTCGAGTGTCGCTCCGATTCCGATCCCGCTGCAGTCCGGGGGGAACGGAATCGGAGCGGCCGGTACACCCTGGGCGGCGGTCAATGGCTTCCCCTTCACCCCTTCATAGGGTTGGCATTGATCGTCGGCCAATACCCAACGTGGCGGGAACACATCGCTCTCCGTACTCCTCTGCTTTCAGAGGAGACAGGATGAGCGATGCTGTTAGTGGTGAGATGGCCCAGGGTCAGCCGGGGTGCGAGGGATATGCTCTATAGGTAACCTTACACCCCGGCGTCTGAAGACCCGAGACGGCGTGCGGTTTTAGTCGGTGCAAGCCCGACATAACCGGCCCCGCTGGCAGGCGGGGGGGTATCCGAAGGGATTTCCGCAATAACAAAAAAAAAAAAAGGTATTTTGGGGAATCCCACCTCTGATGTTGCTCGGGATCTGTTTCAGTTGTTGTGACACCAACGACTCTGACCTACTACTCTAGCGTAAGTGCAATAGTGATTGTAAATAAGGTACCATGAGGCTAACATACTACTATTTAGCAAAAGCCTCTATAAAAAGAAAAAAAAAGATCTAAAATAAATATATAAAATAATGTCATTCATAAGTACCAAAATACAATTTCCAATTTCCTAGTTGCGTCTAAGTCCGTACTTCGAAAGATCCACTTAATGTATTTAATTGGTATGTCAGGAGGATATTACCAGGAGCGACTGGCATCTGACCTCCTAACCCTGAGAGGCAAACCTGTACCAGGGCATCGTCCGTTGTTAAGTAGAATCACCGATTAGCAGGTGAGATTGACTTGGTTTTCAAGGATGTTGGTAAGGCCTTACAAAGGTATTTAGTAAAGGAAGCAGTTTCATATAACAAAAATAAAACCAGCCATGTGCGAGTCGGAATCTATCAGAATTAAGGGTTGCGTAGCAGCAAGTAAAATTTTTATATTTGAGTTGATTTAATGAAAGGTAAATTGCGGTTTACGATTTATGAGGTATTAAAAAAAAACTACTTACTAGATCTTACTGAGTTTCGGAAAAAAGTGGCTGTGACGGACGGACAGACAGACATGTCGAATCTATAGGGGTTCCGTTTTTTGCCATTTGGCAACGGAACCTTAAAAATGAGCATATCGTTCTTAAAGTATCAAGATACAATTTGTCAGTAGTAAAAAAGTTAGGAGGAGCCTTTTCTTCCTGTCAGAATGAACGATACGTGCTAACACCATTCACTTTAGTTTACGTGTCGTAACTAGCTACTTATTTTAGTTCTTTTAGAAGTAGTTTTTTTCTTAAAGGCATCCACAATAAAGTACAACACGTCGACTAACAGTTTTTTGTCACGTACTGTAACATTATTCCTGAAAAGTTACTCTAACACAGTCTTAACGTGATTCTTCGTATGTGAAGCTATCGTAGTTGATAATCTCACCGTTTATTTGCGACTAATAATATTCAACATTTTTTTAAATTTATTATTAAATTAGATTAAATATTCTTCTTCTGTGTTGTTAGTCGGTTTTCTCAACTATTTAATCACTAGTTCTTGATTTTCAATGGAATCCGGTGGTAGCACCCCGTTATGCTGCTTGTTCATTTATCTTACGTTAGAATCCAATTTTAATACTGGTTAAAAAGGACTCCGTATAATTGACAATACATCGTTTATTGTCCACTCCATCTTTATTATCAAACCGATAATAAGTTAACTGCTATCAAAGGCAGTGCCTGTGTTTGTCCAAGGTACGAAGTAAAATCTGTATTTTGCGTTTTTTTTTTTTTTTATATTTAGGACACGTCAATTTGACTTCACCTCGCCTGATGGTAAGCTGAAGGTAAAGTCTCAGGAAAGAGGGTCACCATTACATACACGTACCATGTTAACAATGGTGGCACTCAGCTTGACGGCCTCATTAGAAGAGGATTGTCGTCGCAGCACCGCGTGACACCCACCGGTCCCACTAGTGCTGCGACCACAACCCCCCTGCCCGGCTATGCACTTGCTGACCCCTGAACGCAATCAAACCGAAATTGGATTACTATGGAGGGTTTTTCGCAATCGTGCACGGTGGTACCCACCCGGCCGAATTTTGTGACAAATTTGTGTCATCAAATTTCTACCACCAGTAAAAATCAAGTTTAGACAGCAGGTAATGTTAGAGGTGGCGGAGAGGGAGCGGGAGAGAACCCTGCCCCTCGAGTTCCACCTTGTCTTTTCTTATCTACACTCAGGACTACCGACCTCCATGATTGGAACCTGAGGATGGCAGTCGGCCGACTCACCGTCCTTACAGAAGCAGGCCAAGACAGAGGCATGTCTTGTGTATCCTACACATGCCTAATAACTTACCAACGCGGGATCAAACCGTTGGGTGTATGTGGCGAAGCCACGATGGTCACCAAAGTCAGTCGGTAATCCTGGGGTTACCCTTTCGAGGGCGTACTCGGGGTGCCCAGCAATGCACACTTGGGAAGGACATCAAGTGGTTTTAGTCGGTTTGATTCCGATACACCCATCTCATCGTTCGGTGGGCCCGTGGGGGTGCCCATACGTAAAAAAACGATACATCCTTGGCAGGCTGCTTGGTACAGAATCATTCCCAAAATTTATCATTTAGAGATTTAAAATAATTTCTGGCGTATATAAAAGTTTTATGCATATTTTGTGTATACAAAAATATATTTTAGCTGTTTACACTAACACAATTACTCTAAAAATCTATTTAAGACTGACGTATGAGTTAATTTTCACCCCTAAGGTCCTAACTAAAATAATATTCAACGATACCGTGTACTTGAACTGCCGGTGACCTTGCCCGGCTACGTACATCCCTATTCCATCGGCGATCGGCTGAAACGTATCGATTAGCCTAAATTTTATTTGGCTGTCATGACTGATAATATCAAACATTAACGATATCTTCAACGGTATTTATGGTCAAGCTGTGTCCTTCATAGTCGTACAAAATAATTAGGAGGAAACCCATTGTACTGGTTACATGGTACGATTACGATAGTTAAGGAAACTCTCAACAAATTGCGACAGACAGAGGCGTGGTGGTTTTCTCTCCTAAATTTTTATTTTATTTCTAGCTGTTGCCCGTGGTTCCGTTAAGGTAAATTTTTTAATTAAAATTAATTAGCGTGAGGTAAAAAAAATAGCCTATGACCGATTCTCAGACCTACCAAATACACACAAAGTTATGAATAATCCAAAAAAGAACGTGAAAAATGGATGATACCGAAGAGAATAGATGTATTGTCGTCATGTTGACGTTGACGTGTGAATTGTTTTATTTCGAATTTCAATTTAATCTTTTTGTTTTGTATTTATTAGGAGTATTGCATACTATTTCTTATGTTTGGCAAAATATATGTCCTCCCCAAGTGTCCGTTGCCGGGCTTACTCGGGGTGCCCGGCAACGGACACTTGGGGAGGACACCGTGCGGTTTTAGTCGAGACACGACATAACCACCCCCGCTGGCCAGCGGGGGGGTATCCGAAGGGATTTCCGCACGTAAAAAAAAAAAAAAAACCCATAATACGAACTGTAATTTGAACGCTGTCATATTTATTGGATATGGAAAGTTGTATAAATAATTGTTACTTACAAAATTTCATTACTAAGAGATATGTATTTTAATATTCTATTATCATACCTTATTCTATTTTATATTATTGGAGAGTAAAAAAACCATAATTGTTTTGGGAGTGATATCTTTCGAGTGTGATGAATATAAAACCCGAATAACTGCATCATGAAATCAATCCACCACGAATAACTGCATCATGAAATCAATCCACCACGAATAACTGCATCATGAAATCAATCCACCACGAATAACTGCATCACGATATAATTTCAACAATGTGAAAAAACTACTTTCTATATGAACTGTTGGCTTGTGCTTGATTTGAAAATATCTAGTATAATTTCGTGATCAAGAATGATGCATGTTATATGGAAATACAAATGACTTCACCAAGCCATGAATTTACTTAAAAGTTTGAAATCGCGTGAGTACCTACGCTTATACAAATTTGTTGCGGCGTAAAAAATGTGAAAAATGAGAATTATAACAGCTAATAGTGTATGTATTTATGTGCTCTAAAAATAATAATATCAGAGGAACTAATAGTGCATTGAGCTAATGGAATGAGAAAAAAACGACGGGTTGCACTCCGGGAGTGCCGGCAGAAGTGAAAACTTTTTTTTTATAATCGTTCCGTCAATTGACTGTACCCCGCTGGATGGTGAGAAGCTAGGGTGAAGTCCAGACGATATGGGCCACCATCCCAGATGCTGACGATCCTAAAGTAGTGGTAGCCTACCTTGACAGCATCAAAAGATGCTTTTTCACTATAATACTAATAACTATATTTGTCGGTACACGTCTTACGAATTTTCGATCAGGTCACGTGTCCTGACACGAGTTTAACCTTTTTTACCCCTTACAAAAAAAGTGCGCAACGCCGCTAAATAAGTTTTTACTTCAAAAATTGAGTATAAACGCCTCATGCTTGCAATCTACTGCAGCAGTCATGAACAGAATTTTGTAGCTGTCTCAAGTCATCTTTACTTGTGCTGTTGGTTGTATCTCGTTAGCGAACTATTTTGCTAGTATTGATTGAAATATAACTGTTAACGGATTCCATCTCGATTGACTTGGTGTTTTAACCTACCTGAATATTGTTTAACTTTTGGTGTTACTATTTACGCAGAATGAGCTTGTATAATGCAAGTAATCTCAATATAAAACATAAATACAAACAATATAAACTTTATAGAAGAAGGGAAAATTGCAAAGACCATGTTATATTATTTATTAAATTAGAAATGGAGCCTACTAACAAGAATCTCTTAATAATTTTCTTAAGTTTTGAGTAAGGTTCGGTGTAAAGATACAAATTACAATTGGATGAAAACATAATAAAATACAAAACAGGGAAACCGTCGTCGTGGAATATTTCAACAATGTCAACCCTTAGTATAAACATGAATTCGAAAGTACTATTCGGAATATATTTTCCTTTATTTGTTGGGCGAGTGCGAGATTCTTTCGTAATATGAGACTTCTACTAACTGTTATGAGATGAAATTTTTACCAAACGAGCTTTTACCTGCGACGTCGCTCCTATCTATATATTAATACCTTTTTTTTTTTTTATCGTGCGGAAATCCCTTCGGATACCCCCCCGCGTGCCAGCGGGGGCGGTTATGTCGGGCTTGAACCGACTAAAACCGCACGCCGTCTCGGGTCTACAGACGCCGGGGTGTAAGGTCGCCCATAGAGCATATCCCTCGCACCCCGACTGACCCTGGGCCATCTCCGGTTTCGAGATGGCCCCCTCGGGTTTGGGAACCACGGTGTCCCCGTCTTGCCCCGGTTTGGGGGAGGGGCGCTAGTCGCCCCACCGTCCCGGCCTGCTTCTGCTGGGGTGACAGGTGGCCTCACCCGCTACCCCCGGGCCTGCGCTCATGGAGGACGGAGGTCGTTAAGCGTATATATTAATACCTGAAGGGAAAACTTTACATCCCTTCTTACAAAAATTGCGCGGATGGAGGAGTGTGAGATTTGGCATAGTTATAGCTTATATGGGGGAGAAGTGCAGAATGCTAGTATCTTTTTAAATTATGCTTTAAAAATACCACTTGGAACACACTCACTCATGTTATTTACGTAAGTTTATACAGCCAATGTCAAACGTTTAGGATATATTTGTATAATGTTCACAGCTGACGTATATAACAAAATTAAAAAGAAATGCAATGAAGTTTAACTTTCTGACTACATAAAAAAAAGTCGTATTTCGACCATCACATTCAAATATAATATATATGTATATATATATATATATATATATATATATATATATATATATATATATATATATATATTATACAAAGACTGATCGTTGTAATGGACCACCTCCAAATAATCCCTTCTAGATGTCCTTTTCGTTATCACGACGATAACATTATCGTCATGCCACAACAGTCTTTCATTCACGACATTACGGTTTCACCGCACACTGTTAATATCAATATATGTTCAATTTGTTCTAATTTTGACAAAGCTATTTTGAAATAACATTGATATTAGCAACACTAAACTTATAACACCTAATATGATTACGCTATCCCCGACGTTTCGGCTACATTTCGGCACGGTGAAACCTATATGTTCACTGGGAAATTAAGATTATGACCGCCTTATGTCTTAAAGTATATAGTTATTCTTAAGTAACTAAACTTTGTTTAATTAATGGTGTTACTATTTGTTAATAGTAACACCATTAATTAATATATAATATATATATCATAGTGTTATGAGTTAAAATGTGTTCACAAAGTATTTTCTTACTAAATGAATAACTCAATTTAGCTTGTGATATATTCCAACCATCTTTTCTATTATAATATTCGCGCAAATTATATGTATAGAATATAGAAATATCATTCATTTTTATTATAATAATACGTTTTTAAATGACTGCCAGTCAATTTACGCCTACCTACGTCTAATTTGACATTTAAGATGCGGGAATCGTTAAAATGAAACTGCTTCCAATTACGTTCCAGCCTGTGTAATTTGCTTTTGGAGTTACATAATAAACGAAACGGAAAATAACAAGATTAAGTCTGTTTTCAGGAATCTTAATAAAACCACAGTTCACGCAGATTTTGAAGAAAACTTTATTACGCTTTGATATATCAAATATATATCTGGCAAGTAATATACCAAGTGGTATATTACTTCATTTCATTATTGAGTTATATTTTTATATCAGAGATTGAATAGGATAAGGCAATAAAAAAGTACCAACATGGGTCGTTACTAGCTATTTGAGTGGTAGTTACACAAGGATTCACCCTCTCTGATAAAAAAACAGCCAAGTGCGAGTCGGACTCGCCCATGAAGGGTTCCGTAGCAGCAAGTATATTTTTTATAAGTATTTGAGTTGATGGAATGAAAGGTGAATTGCGGTTTACGATATATGACGTATTAAAAAAACTACTTACTAGATCTGGTTGAAACCAATTGTCGGTGGAAGTTTACATGGTAATGTACATGATATATATTTTTTTTTGTTTTATCATTCTTTTATTTTAGAAGTTACAGGGGGGGGGGGCTCATTTTACCACTTTGGAAGTGTCTCTTGCACAAACTATTCAGTTTAGAAAAAAAATATATTAGAGACCTCATATATCCACGTACGGGTTTGATGAAAAAGAATTTTTGAGTTTCAGTTCCAAGTATGGGGAACCCTCAATTTTTTTTTTTTTTTGTGTAAAAATCTTAATGCGGTTCACGGAAAACATCTTACCAAGTTTCAACAGTTCTTATAGTTTCGGAAAAAAGTGGCTATGACATACGGACGGACAGACATGACAAATCTATAAGGGTTCCGTTTTTTGCCATTTGGCTACGGAACCCTAAAAATGGTTACAGTACCTAGACTATGTACATTTTAAGTACGAGGGTGAACAGTTACAGGTTGCTAATCCTGTAGAAACCTTTTGAAGAGCCTCATACTGAACTATAAGATCTTTTAAAATCATTAGAAAGTGAGGATGCAAGAAGATTAAATTATTCTCAAAATGCTTTTCGGATCTGTAGTCTACAGTTTTTGAAGAATGCTTGCTATCGCGGCTTTTTTTTTTTTTTTTTAACCTCAATATTGATGCTACAAAATACCATTTTAATACGTAAGTGTAATTAGAACCACTAATTACGTTGTGTATGCTTCACCGAATTTTCTCTCGAATTCGAATGATTCAAACGAGGTAGGAAAACAATGTTATACTTGTGGTGAAGCAATAGGGACGGCTAGACACATATTAGTAGGATTTAGGGTGCTTCTCGATAGAGGCCAATACTCACGCCGCCACGATAAGGTGCTTATCATCATACGTGAAGCAATGAGTCTGGCAGTAGCTAGCGCCCAAAATGGATTGACTACCAACAGACGTCATATCAACTTTGTGTCTGAAGGTTCATCCATAACATCCAGGAACATCCCTTATTCAATCTTAGATACTGCCCCAGATTGGACTCTCCTAATCGACACGTATGAAAAGCACTATAAAATTCCGGAGGATGTTGGGGTTTCGTCACCTAGACCTGACATATTCCTTTATTCTAAGAGGTTAAAACATGTGGTTCTTGTGGAACTTACTGTACCGTGGGAAACAAATATACCGAAGGACCACACAATAAAGAAAAATAAATACTATGATCTCACAAACGAATTAATCAAAAACCGTTACGTGGTTAATTTGTATGCAGTGGAAGTGGGAGCGAGAGGTATACCAGCAAAATCTCTCTATAACTTACTTAAAGATTTAGGCCTAACGAGAGCTACACTAAGCTCATTACTAGGACGAATGTCTAAAGCGGCACTAGTAGATTCGTATCAAATTTGGTTAGGCGGGGAGGGGAACTTGGGTAGTGTAGGTGAGTGTTGATGTACATCAACAAAAGGGGCCCCTTCTAAACCTACACTTGGGTCGCAAATCCCAGGCATTGTCCCGAGTTCCCAACTCAACAACGCGATGGACCCGGCACCCGCACGGAGAATCCATGGATTGCTAAGAATATCGGTCTCTATAATAACTCAATGTTACAATTTTTTGAACGTCAAAAATGTATAAAATAGTTCTTTTATATCTCCTTTTTAAAGCGCTACTCAATGCCTGTAAAAAGGGTATTGTCGTATTTACAAAGAACTCATCTAAGGAACCTCCGTAGCAGTGAAAAGGTTGCGTAAGAAAGCCTACCAACACATTCCGCCCAACAATTCAATTGACAGACCATAAAATACACTTTATACATACATCTTCAACCCTTGGTTGTCCTTCGGGAAAACCGTGGACAACCGTGACGACACTTCTCTAAGGTAGAATACGTTTTTGAACAATATAATGTTGTCGTAGATATTATGTAAGAGTTTTATACAATTTTTACAATTAGTTTTCGATGTTTTCAAAGACTGTAGACAGTTCTTAGGGACTCTTGTTTTTAGGAACTTCTTCTATACAGACCTTTCCTTGTTAAGTTAAGTTTATGTGCTATTCCAGACTATAACCTATCTCTTCGCCAAATTTTATCCTGATTTGTTCAGCCATTCTTGCGTGATTGCGTAACAAGCACTCATTTTTGAAGCGTCGGTAGCTTAGTGGTTAAGGAGTCGACCTTACGATCGAGAGGTCCCGGGTTCGAATCCTGGCCATTACACTACCGACGTGAACCCACTCCTAACACAAGCAATTTAAATTAGCTGGAGGGGTTAGGGGGAATATTAGTAATTTCGGTTGCTAATATTCTTTAAAAAAAAAAATATATGTCCATCCAAACTTACGCATATATAAACAGGACAGTAAGATATCTACACTAGGTGTTATAAAATTTTACATAAGTTTTGTCTAAAATTGCAGATATTTTAAAAAACATGGGTTATGGGTAAATTAACGGTTCTAAACACACATTTTTATTTAAAGTTCTTTTCTTTTTATCCGTTTCCTGTTTGTTTGCGATGGACGTAATAACTACCGAACGGATTTTGATGCGGTTTTTTTATTGGAAAAGCTAGACTTAAAATCTGCCGTATGTTTGATAGCAATTGGTTAAGTAGAACCGGAGATAGGAACAAAAAATCAGCTAGTAACCTTATTAATAATATTATTCATTGTCTCTCCATCTCGCATACCTTCCTTTTTTTTAGGAAGATATCCGGTCCTTTGGGAGGCCTTCATTCGGGTATGGGTCCAACATTAACAGTGTTTTGTATTTTAAGGTGGAATAGGACACCCACTAGGGACTATCCACGCCAGCAGTATGGCGTACTAAAGATAAAGGTACAGAAATGAACTGACACCAGAAGATATACCAGAAATTATGTAAATAAAAATAAATTTTGTCGGAAGTTTACGCGAATGTCACACATTGAAATAAAACTATTTCTAACGGATTCTATCGCGATTTATTTGATGCTATTTCATATTTTACATTGATCCCAACATTTCGGTTGCTTTACAGTTTGAGTCTCCCCGTGACCATGGCTGCTGAAAAGCAACCGAAATGTCGGGAGCAAAGTGAAATATAAAATAACATCAAAAAATCGCGATAGAATCCGTTAAAAATAGTTTTATTTCAAATATAAAATTGTCTAATGGGATCAGGGTTAAATAAGCAAGTAGGTATTGCAACAAAGGACATCTGCCTTCAACACTCATCATAATAACAGTTCTGACAAACGGTGACTATCTAATACTATAATTAACTGACCCGCCAAACGTTGTTCTGCTATATAAATTCTGAAAGAAATCGAACGAAAGTATAAAAATGCAAGTAATAAAGTAACGCGTAACTTCATGTAAACGATTTAATTATATTGTTTATGCAAAAATAATCAAATCGCGATAAAAAAATGGATGTAAAAATAGCAAGATGAAAAACATTTTACGATCTATTTGCATACCTACAGGAGTTGAGCACTGAGGCACAACAGTTGAGCAGTCCAATTGAGCAGTGGGTAAAAAGAGTCTCTGACGTCCATAACGCTGAATAAACTTTGCGAGATATTGATATTGAGGCGTCGGCGGTTACTGAACGACCTCCATAAGCGCAGGCCTGGGGGTGACCGGTGGAGTCGCCTACCACCCTTGCGGCACCCTCACCCTCTCTTTCCGGGGGCTAGACGGGGACACCCTGGTTCCCAAACCCGAAGGGACCATCTGTAAACCGGAGATGGCCTTAGGGCCCTACCCCCCGAGTTCCGCAGTCCTCACCGCAGACTTATCTACGCCGGTACTACTGACCCCCATGATCGGGGCCAGAGGAAGGGAGTTTGCCGACTCGCCGTCCTTACAGAAGCAGATCGTGGCGGAGGCTTGTCGTGTGTGTCCTACTCACGCCTGCCGACTCACCGACGCGGGATAAAACCCGACCCCACCAGGTGTACCGATAACCGGTGAGGTTGGCTTCTGCCTCGAAGACCTCAGTAGAGTACCAAAAACACTTTTTATATAAAGATGTTTTATTGGTAGATGGCGCTGCAATCCAGTTATGGGATTTTTTTCAAACTTATGCCCGGGTGAAGCCTGGTATCGGGAGTTGGGGCTGCTAGTAGGTATACTAAATTTATATTCATAGACAGTAGAAGCAAAAGAAAGTTGTCAAGCAAATTCAGTCAACAGGTTACACTCGTACAAATTCTTTAAAAACTTGAGTCGCTTCAAGCGCTACTTCTGCTGTGAGAGTCAGTCGTGCGTTCTCAACAAGCAACAAACGAAACCGTTGAGCACATTGCTTGAGTGTTCTGAGCGTTTGAGAAGCTTAGAAGTGGTATAATTAACGTATAAAGATATCAAAAGTAAAATAATAGAAAATAGGTGGTGGTAGAAATTTGATGACACAAATTTGTTACGAAATTCGGTCGGGTAGGTACCACCGTGCACGATTGCGAAAAACCCTCCATAGTAATCAAATTTCGGTTTGATTGCGTTCAGGGGTCAGCAAGTGCATAGCCGGGCAGGGGGATTGTGGTCGCAGCACTAGTGGGACCGGTGGGTGTCACGCGGTGCTGCGACGACAATCCTCTTCTGACGAGGCCGTCAAGCTGAGTGCCACCATTGTTAACATGATACATGTATGTAATGGTGACCCTCTTTCCTGAGACTTTACCTTCAGCTTACCATCAGGCGAGGTGAAGTCAAATTGACGTGTCCTAAATATAAAAAAAAAAAAAAAAATTGTATGGGTGTCTCACGAGGATCTGCGGGGATTCAGTTAACCTCACCTGTTTACCGGGAGAAATGCTGATTTACTAATGAGTCTCTGGCACAGGCATCCGTCTCAGGGTTGGAGGTTATGGTAGTCGTTTCTGCAACTGCCAAGATGAACCAAATCAAGAGCAATAAATAACATTAATCTAAATAATTTTAAATATTTGAAAACTCCCGCTGAAAATGTATTTATAGCTGAGAACCATCACAATCATATCAGCTTCCGAACAAAAAATATTGTATCAAAATTGGTTAATCCGTTCGGTTGCCACAGATAGAAACGCACATATACACGATATTTTCGGAAGTTTACGCGAATGTCACACATTGAAATAAAACTATTTTTTACAGATTCTATCGCGATTTATTTTTAACATAGTAATAACATCACCATAATAATAACATCAAAATAAATCGCGATAGAATCCGTTAAAAATAGTTTTATTTCAACGCACACATACACGTCAAACTTAGGTGTAACTCACCGTCGCTTTTGCGTCGGGGGTTGAAAATAAATAGGCAATGGAATGGAATTCTATAATTAAGGAAATTTAATCACTAGCGCATAATGCATTCAAATTGACACTAATATTCAAATTGTACAATTGGTAATACTAATAACTCTCAAACCAGGACAAATGTCCAATCATTTCCATTTAAAAAAAACATATAAAAAACTAGCATATTGAAGTATTACACGCTAATATTACCTACATAGTCATAGAAAGCTCAAGAACAACAAAATAAACTGCAGTTTACCGAGTACAATGACACTTCGACACGTCAAACTTCGTGACAAACACTGGCCCAAATACTTAAACCCATTTCCGATTGACCATAGATTTGGTTCAAATGTATGTGCAAACATTGCTGAGCTATTACATTTTTTCTGTAGGTAATGGGGAGTCCACACGCTCAGACGGGTCTTACGGGCGCCGCGCACTGCGGTATCGGAACCACGCATGCGTGAAAAACACAATTCGAAAACAACCTTATAATCGTAAAGCTAAAGTGCATTTTGACTTGTTTTGCCGATAATTTCGCTATGGAAATTCCAAAGAATTGGTGGTGATTGAAAAAAGATGTCATTTCACACCGTGTTAGGAAAGTTTGTTAATGATTCTTTTGTTTGATAGCTTAGTAGTTAGATTACAAAAGTAACAAGAATAAGGCGTAACTTCACGTCATTATAACTTTTAAAAGAAATAAACTTGTTCCTTTTTCCATCTTTCGCGCCTTTAATACTGATTTTTTTCAAATTTGGAATCGTTAGGTCGATTTAAAGAAAAGAAATTGCGTCGTTATCTTGGGAAGAGAAAGAGGTTGATAAGGTGCCAGTAACGGCTCTAATATTGAGTCTGTGAGCACCGGGTCATAGACCATTAGGCGACGACGCGTCTATAAGCTAGCACGTGTATGTTTGGATCTGTTTGGACACATTACAGCGCGTGTACGTTTTCTTTTATAATATACGAGTACATTGTCTCGTTATTTTGTGACCTGACCACTGCGTTTAATCATATAATTATGATTTATTGGTCGAGATTTCGGAGAATTCTTCAGAAGAATGCAGCCAGATTTCCTTTAAAGTTTCTGTATTACGAGTGGAAGATGTAATTTAGTGCTTAGATGTCTTTGTAGCGACCTCATTTGAAAATAATTATGTTTACAGGATCTTTTATGGTGATCATGGTATAGCTAATTTTCTTAAACATTATACTGGATTTAGTACAACTTTCAGCTTATGTTTGCATGAGACTTTGCATGAGACCAAAAATTATAACTGACAGTAAAATCACTATGCTATGCGGAGTTTACAATGCCACTTGGAACTTTTTCTCTGTGAAAAGTCGATGTTACATGTACCTACCCTTTTGTCTTCCAACCGTCTATTATGTAAACCGAGTCATACGGCGTTCTCTCCGCTCGCAATTGAAGCTCGGCTTTATACATTTGTATAACAATGACGATTATGGAAATGTACGCACGTTTACCCGAAGCTATCAAGCGGTTATCTTGAACGAGCATAAACCATTCTAGAACATCAATCTCTCTGGGACACTTAGAAACGCGCTCAGTACAGATTTATAGGTGCAATAATATCGATTGGAAGATGGATTGGCAATTACTTTCTTTGATGGCTAATATATTATACAAGTTGAAATGTTGTTTAGTTCTGTGGTCTATGTGCTCTTCATTCTGTGGTATTCCTTCTTTACTTATATTATAAAGCATCATTAAAACACACATTCAACACTAGCCAGATTAATCTTAGGATGAGTGAACATACTGACCATTCTTAACACATTGAGACAGCCCTGTGCCTCGGACATCACGTTAAGACATCGAACCCGGTTGCCATTGGAACATTTGGACCATTCATTACGCGTAGTCGGACCCTTAAAAAGTACGATAATCTGGTCTAACTACAGAACTTGAATATCGCCAGTGGGTTGTAGAGGTCGGATGTAATCCGTTTCACTGAAAATACCGAAGTTCAGCCGTTTCGAACTGAAAGCCGGCCCCAACTGAATTTGGAAAAGGCTCGGAGAATAATGATACTTTAACAATAAATGCTGTGTTTAAAACTTGCAACGTGGCGTAGCCGTAGAGCATTCGAGTGCTAAGTCAGAGGTCGCGGGTTCGATGGTGCGAGGGTGGTGGTGGCGACGTTCTATGTATAATATGTATTTATTTAAAAAATAAAAGTATCTAAGTATGTTTATCCGCATTCTAGAACCCATTTGACCATATGTCTAGATGGCGCTGTATAATATGTCCTAAAATATTTATTTATTTATTGCTCATGCAATAAAAATATGTCTTGGTTATATTCTTGCAATTGTTTAGGATACCGTCTGAAAGCATTATGTAAGTTCCTTTTTTACCGTCGTGAATAAAAAGCGGGGACATGGAAACTTACTGGCAAATGCCCAGATAGAAATGTGCTTTTGAGGTTGGATAAACTTCCTTTAGTGCAGGATATTACTTAGTATTTCTTAGAATGTTGCTTCTTTTGAGTTCAACGAATATTCATGGTGTTCAGTAGCTTTTAGTGAGAAGTTAACATGATTACAATAGTAATTGGAATAATAGGCTCTTTAATGTTGGTCGATCGACACGGACGTGCAGTGTCAGTAGCTACGCTAATTATTATTAAAAGTGAAATAAGTGGTGTGATCAATGGGGACTAAATGTCACGGATGTAATACACGAATAAGTGATGTGTCATATATGAAATGTGCTGAACAGAAATGTAAGAGAACATACCACCTTAAATGTCTTGCGGTGTCGGAGAAACAATTTGCAGCATTCACCGTAGAGTATAAGAACTGTTGGCAGTGTCCGGAGTGCAAACGGGACATCCCCAAACGAGGTAACTCCAATACGCCTGTGCGTGCAGACAACACCATGAGTCAGGTATCGACACCAACTTGTTTTGTCAACACAAATCGCGGTAGCGGCCGTTGCCTGGATGACACGTCGATCGCTGAGAACGAGGCTGGCGTGCTGGAGGAGCTTAGGGAGTTTCGATCCGAGGTGAGATCAATGATGAACGATCAAATTAATAAGTACGATCAGCTGTTCAATAGATTTGTGCAGACGGAGACCGAGTTGCAATTACTTCGAAATACAATGAAGGTAGTTGAAGAAAAAATTAAAACAGTAGACTCGTTAGAATATACAATTCGTGAACTAACAGAAAAAAACAAATTACTAGAAGAGCAGGTTAAAAAACTTAAGGCAAATGGTGACAACCTAATTTCTCAGAGAATCTCAGTGCCGCCGCAATCGTTCGCCACTACTCTTAAGAAAAATATGCAATCTGCAACATTCATATCTAAAGATGAGTCATCGTCATTAGGCAAACCGGTTAGGGCATGTGTGGCCATGAACTTGGCTGAAGGGTCGGCCGGACCGAGCCAGACGAAAGAAATTAATGAGCAAGATATAAATATAAACGAACAAGAAGGCAGAAATTGGACAGTGGTCAATAGAAAAAGAAATAGATTTCCGAATACTGAAGTAAAAAGAGGAGGCAACACGGCTTCTATGGAAATCCAAGGTATGGAGAGGAAAAAATTTTTACATGTATGGCGACTAAAAACTGAGACTACGACAGAGAGCTTAGAGAAGTATGTCAGAAGCATATGTGGCCAAGAAGCGGACGTCAAAGTGGATAAAATAAAGCATAAGACAGAAAGAGGCTATGCTTCTTTTATTATTGGGGTACCGGAGAGTAAGTATGACTTGCTGTGTCGATCAGAAAATTGGGCTGTGAATATAGAATACTGTGAATGGGTGTGGTTTCGAAAGCCAACCATCAAACCAAGTAACAACTAGCAGTATTGATATTATTTACCAGAATGTAAAAGGACTACGAACGAAATTAGAAAAGTGTTATCAAAGTATACTCACATCGGAAGCTAATTTAATTGCTATTACAGAAACGGGATTTAATGATTCTATTTACGATACCGAACTAATACCACCTGGCTACAATATATTTAGATGCGATCGAGCGGACGGACGCAAGCAGGGCGGCGCGTGTCTAGTGGCCTCTCCGAGCATCGAGATGCGACTAATAGCAATACCGGGGGACGTTAACTTAGACAACCATTCGTTCGAACTTGTATGCGCTACTGTTTACTTACGTAATAGGTTTTTATTTCTATGTTGTGTTGTTTACATACCGCCGAGCAGCAGCGAAACTGAGTATATGATAATGTTTAGGATAATTGAACAATATTGTAGTAAGTACAGTGCTGTGTTAGTAGTGGGAGATTTTAATTTGTATTCTGGTCCGATTACGGTAAAAAATTACTATGAATATTTTATAGCCTATTGTGAATTCACTCAGAGTAACGAGGTGACTAATTGCATGGGTCGTAAACTAGACCTAGTGTTGAGTACGTGGGAAGGGGTGCGGGTGAGCGAGGCCGAGCCGCTCGTTAGCCCAGACCCGCTGCACCCGCCGCTGAGGGTGCTCGCGCCGTTACCGGCGGCGGCGTCGCGCCCCGCGCCGCCGGCGCCTGCGACCGCCGCGCCGGCCCCGCACACCGCTGCTAATGCGCATTATGTACCGGTACAGTGGAACTTTAATAAGGCAGATTTTCCATCTTTATATTTCTCAATAGCTAATATAGACTGGACACCGATTTATAACATGGATTTAGAATGTAGTTTAAATTTGTTCTACAGTACTATTAATTCTATTTTAGACATTTTTGTTCCAAAGAAAAAGAGACAAAGTGCACCACTCGGTTACGTATATCCAGATTGGTACAATACGGATTTAATTCGTGAAATTAAATTAAAAGCTTTTCTTCACAAGAGGTACAAATTAACTCAATCTCATATTAATTACAAACATTTTTCTGAGTGTAGATCGAGAGTTAAATGTATGATAAAGGAAGCTCATGAAAGGTATCAAGACCAGATCCAAAACAATTTATTAAAAGACCCAAAAGCGTTTTGGAACTACATAAGGTCGAAAAGGCGAAAAGCGGGTACGCGAAATATCTTGTTGAACGGTGAGGTCTTGACTGGACACCAGTGCGCAAATGAATTCGCGCGGTATTTTCATTCAGTATACCAAGCGGAACAGGCGGAACTGGATGTGGAAGCTAGCGTGATAGACGCCGGCAGTAACAACTCAGCTGCGCGTGTTCAGCTGGACCGGCTACGTTTGGGTGACGTGCGTACCGCTCTGCAACGTCTCAAGCCCAAGAGATCCGTAGGTCCCGACGGAATTCCACCTTACGTATTTAGGGACTGTCGAGGAGTACTTGAAGAGCCGTTGCTTCATATATTTAATACCTCATTGGCATCAGAGGAATTTCCAGAACGATGGAAAATCACCCGAGTTGTACCTGTGCCGAAGGGTGGGTTGACGTCTGATGTGGAGGGATATAGACCGGTGGCGGTCCTGTCGACGCCAGCGAAGGTCTTTGAATCCGCTATACACGACAGCATTTACACGCAAGTAAGCGGGCAACTGGCGGACGCACAGCATGGCTTCCGGCCAGGTCGGAGTGTAACTAGCAATCTTCTCAATTACATGGTAGACATCATACCCGTAGTGGATAGTGGGATGCGGGTCGACGCCGCTTACTTTGATTTTAAAAAAGCTTTTGATCGGGTCCATAATGATATTCTGCTTGCAAAGTTAGCGGGCGTTGGTTTTGCCCCGCATCTACTGCGGATGTTTGCCAGTTATATGAGAGATAGACAGCAATACGTGGAGTACTCAGGGCACGTCTCAAAACCGTATTACACGCGGTCAGGTGTAAGTCAAGGTAGCAACCTGGGTCCTCTGGAGTTCATACTGATGGTCAATGATCTGCCGACGGTCGTAAGAGATGCAAAGTGCCTACTGTTTGCTGATGACCTGAAGTTATATATGGCCATCGGGAATCAGGAGGATTGCGTGAGGTTGCAGCGGGACATAGACAGGGTGGTAGAGTGGAGTGTCAGGAACGGATTACAGTTCAACTCCGCCAAGAGTTTAACAATAAGCTTTGGTCGAGCGCGTAACCCCGAGCTGTACCGATATGAAGTGGGTGGAGTGACCATGACTCGGGTAAACGAGGTCAGAGATTTGGGCGTCCGTCTTAATACGACTCTTTCATTTGGTGACCATATAGCTGCGGTATGTAAGAAAGCTTACAGAAATTTAGGTTTTATACTACGGAGAGCAAAAGGTTTTACGAACATAGCAGCGATCATTGCCTTATATAATGCCCTAGTAAGAAGTCAGCTGGAGGGCAACGCGGCTATATGGTCACCACATGAGGCTAAATATAGCCTAATGTTGGAACGGATACAGAACAAGTTTGCCCGATATCTGTATCTAAGGTTGTATGGTGTGTACCCCTTTTATCCCCTAAATTATCCCACCTTGTTTGTATTGGGAATGGTGGGATACAACGAGTTAAAAGTTAGGAGGGAACTCGCGCTGGTTACATATATTTTCGGGATACTGAGGGGTAAGTCACATAACCCAGCGATACTGGGTGCGTTGTCCCTGTGCGTGCCGGACCGGTACGTGTGGCGCCGGCGCCGGCCGCCACTGCTGGCGATACCGCGCGCGCGCACGAACCTGCGCGCCGAGGCGCCGTTCACTCGCGCTCTTCGCGCCCTCAACAAAATTGGGGAAATTGTTGATGTGTTTACGGTTTGTCTGAGTGAGTTCACGAAGGCATCATTATATATTATTAGTTATATTAAGTACTAGCTATCGCATTGGGGTAACCTGTAATGGTAGTTTTTAAGTAAGGTGAATAAATAAATAAATAAAAAATATTTTCGTAAATATTGTAGAAAGACCATAGTATTCTTACTTTTTTGATAACTAGGTTACTTAGGTTACGATATTTAGATATCGTATAATAACGACCAAACATTAGGCATTTTTGTTTGTTTTATTCATTGTTTTCAAGTTATGCTTTTAAATCGCGGAATATCATGAAATTATTTTACAGGCTTGTGAGTCTGTAAATTTTGAAAAGTTTGAAATCATTGGTCTTCAGATTTTATTATTGAATTTAATAGAAAGCTATGTTACATTTGAGGCTATATGTATGGCCCTCGTTTACATATAGGTTTAAAAATAAAAGAGTCACTCCGGGAGTGCTGACAAAAGTGAAAATACAAAAAAGTATATTAACAGAGTATTTTATGTTGTTCATTAAGAATCAGTTCGAAACTTTATAAAGGTCAGAACAAAATAATGTTGATAACGTTAGCTACAATAAAGGCGTTATAAAAATCTGGAAAATGTTCGGTGACGATGACGCGAGTTCCATGATTACTGTTCACCCAAAAAGTGCTCAACGCGCCTACTGACGAAAAGTGCACAATGTACCTAAGAAGTTTTAACTTCAAAACGGAAAAATAAAGTTAACTATTTCAGTTCTAGGCATAGTTTTAGTTAAGCAATACAAAGTAGGCAACAGCAATTAAAGACTTTTATGACGACTGTACACAAAAACTCTAAACAATAATCCGTAATCAAACATACAAATATTGAACTCAACGCTTCTACACTAATTACGATCGAGAGGTCTCGGATTCGAATCCTGGCCATTACACTACCGACGTGAACCCACTTGTAATACAAGTAATTTAGCTTAGATAAGCTACTAGCATTTTTAATTTAAAAAACTATGTTTAACTATCTGAAGATACTACTACTAAGTATGTGTTCAGTTCCGGGGTGCGAAGGAAAAGCCTTATAACCTTACACCCCGGCGTCTGAAGACCTGAGACGGCGTGCGGTTTTAGTCGGTTCGAATCTGACACTACCACAGCCGCTGGTCGGCGGGGATTTCATTTTTTTTATATAAAAAGGAATATAACACAAACATAACATAACATAAACTCACGCCTATATCCCCGAAGGGGTAGGCAGAGGTGCTAGCACCCACGTTTCGCCAGTTTATGTTTTAGGTCCCAATGTAATAGGTGGCGAGCCTATTGCCAATAACCGGGCACTTATAAACCTGCGATAAATACACACATAACTTCGAAAAGCAGCGAAAAGTCATTGGTGTGTGCCATGGTAATATGGGATCGAACCCGAGACCTCGCCTCAGCAGTCCTTTACCCATACCACTAGGCTACCGCGGTTATAACACAAACAATATAACACAAAAATGTATATAAAAATGTATGTGTTCAGTTAAATATATTGGAGTAGACGATCATAATACAGTGGCAGTTAATGACGTGACATATTAAACCACTGCGTCACAGATATTGTAGAACAGATGGATTTTTCATGTCAATCGCTTTATTATTAAATATACTGTGTTTGAATACATACAAACACTAAGCGGCCTTCACAACGCAATTCTTAGCATCCAGCAAACTTGAGCCTAATATGTATGTATATAAGGTATGTATGTTACGATTTGTGACATAATATCGAGCTGTTATGATTGCTTACTTGGGGTGCGATTCTACTAGCACAGAGATGAACGGAGCGGAGAGAAAACGTGCAGGACTTGACCTGTTACAATAGTTTTAACAATAGAACTCTTAATAATAAGTTTATCTTATATATATCTTATTATTAAGACTTCTATGGTTTAACCGACGCGACGTCTCATCTCCAATAATACTTTTAATTGGTTGATCCTGTGTCTCCTCTCTGCTCGTCTTCGCGTAAAAGGAAACGTATCAAACTAGTTTGTCTACTGACTTCCGATCCGACTTCAGTGTACCAATCCGCTTGGTTGTGTTTGAGCCGTTGGATGTCAAACTGGGTTAACTTTGAATTTTGAGAGTACCAAAGTATTCCTGTAGTATTTTTTTTCGTGCGGAAATGCCGGTACTGAGAGGGAGTCAAATTGTAGGATGCATACAGTATAATAACCGTTACAATAGTACCTAGAATGTGTTGTTTCGCACATTTTCATGTGATTCGACTACTAAGCCGAATAATCGATATTTATAGATTTAAATCGGAAAAAGAGAACATCTAGAACGGGACTTGAACCCGCGACCAGTCGTTTACAAGGGGAATACTCTGACCAGCTGAGCTATCTAGACAAAAAAAAAACAATGTTTAAAAATGACTGTAAAGTTATTCATTGTTTCCGTAGTTCATAAGAATTACGGTAGATGGCTGCAGCATCGCCTTAAGACATATATAATGTATCGGAGAATTTCGAATATCTGGGACGTGTCTAGATAGCTCAGCTGGTCAGAGCATGCCCCTTGTAAGGGACTAGTCGCGGGTTCAAGTCCCGTTCTAGATGTTCTCTTTTTTCGATCTAAATCTTTAGAAAAAGTAAACATACAAAGTGCTAAAAAATTTAACGGCATCGAAAATTATTTCGATATAATTATGATGATGATAGTAATCGAGAATTAAATTTTATTACCAAATTGAACTTCTCAATTCTACAATTATGGACAAGTTTAACTGTAACAAATGTTATATCTTTAATAGGTAGGTATTTTATACATTTTAGGCTAAGTCAAAATGATATCGAGTGTTTTTTTTTCTACTTTAACTGAAAAATTAACGTAGAAATAAAGTATAAGTAAATTACGTATGTAGCTAGTAAATGCGCCAAAAATAATGATTAATTACATCGCCGTCAAATGTTACGTGTCTTTGAAGGCACGTGTCTGTTTATGCGTCGGTCTCTTTGCATATAAATTAGCTTTGTTATGCTGAACATGTTATCAATGTACTCTTTGTAATATAAAGCTCGAGCTTATAAGGCATTATGTATTCTATGCGTACAAGATAAAGTACCATGAAAAAAAATAACATGGTAGGTATTTTTATTTCTCATTTTAGAAAGATACCGTGGCCTATGAATACCTTACCATAACTTTGGAAGTGGAAGCCGCGAGTTATTATCTACAGAGCAGAAGGGAAGGCAAGGAGGGCGGGGAGAGAATGGGAAATTAAAAAAAGAAAGCAAAGGTCTCCGGAAATTTTAGAAAATGAACGAAATTGCGACTTAGCATTCAATATTCTGCCGCGCAAAAGCGAAGTGAAATTTCCAAGGCCAGGAAATAAGGTGTCTTTGTATTGAAAAAAGAAAGTGGGACACAAAGTTACAAAGAAACTCTACATTTCCTTACCAATATGCCAGTATAAAGACCCAAGATATTGTCGGAAGTTTACGCGAATGTCATTGAAATTAAACTATTTTTAACGGATTCTATCGTGATTTTTTTGATGTTATTTTATAATTTACATTGAACCCTACATTTCGGTTGCTTTTCAGCAGCCATGGTCATGAGGAGACTAAAGATAGTTGTTGTCTTGTAGTTGGAAGTTTAAGTAATCTCAAAGTACCCGAAATATGCTGAATTGTTGGTGTTACTATTTACGCAGAATGAGCTTACAGTGTCATGAAGTCTTGTTGTATTTTGATTTTTCTTGGAATTAATTAAGTGAACGACTGGGTCTCAAGCTGGTGATACATACCAACCATCTTCTCTATTAAAATTAGGATGTTTTTTAATTTCAAAAGCTTCGCGGAGCATCCTAGGTAGGAATCGATTTTCTTTGGCGCGTATCTGTGGTTTATCAAATCTTAAGTAATAAAGAGCCATGTATTACTTAACTTAACATGGGATTATATACTATAAGCGTCGGTAGCTTAGTGGTTAAGGAGTCGACCCTACGATCGAGAGGTCCCGGGTTCGAAACCTGGCCATTACACTACTGACGTGAACCCACTCCTAACACAAGCAGTTAAGCTTAGCTGGAGGGGTTAGGGGGAATATTAGTAATGTCGGTTACTAATATTCTTAAAAAAAAAAAAAAAAAATATTTTCAATCAGTTAATTGGGCTACATTCTACATTCAGAGGGTTATGTTCAGTCGTGCGCTGATTGGTATAGATCTCTCTAAATGTGCGTACCTTTCGCATCCCGTCTATCATAAATATTCTTTATATACATTATAAAATTATGTTTACTTACCATGTAAGAAATGTGATTTTGGCAGTCACTAATAATAGGTAATAGTTTTTATTTCTTTCTCAGATTCGCATGTTTTCAAATATCCATTTACCAAAATAATCGTTAACTATATTCCCAATCCTTGGCACCTTAACGATATTGCCATATCAGGTCAGGCTCTATCAATAACGCGAGCCCATCAATATTCGATTATCTAACCCTGTTATATGTGTGAGGTATAATTTCGACCGCAAGCTATTTCGAGCATCGAAATACAAAATCTAGTCTAGTCTAGACATATAAGAATCGGTGGTTGTTTGTTCGTTTCATCTGATTTTCATTGTCTGTTGTTGAATGGACAGTCCATTCTATTGCGATAAAACCTTGTCAACTTATTGTAACGAAGTTATACGCATAATCATTGTTATTAGAACTAATGGCAAAATTGCAAAATATGGTAATAGGATTTTTTTTACGATAATTTCTGTTTTTTTTTAATTTTTATTTTTTATACCACTAAGATGGCAGACAAGCACACGGCCCACCTGATGGGAAGCGGTTACCGCGGCCTATAGACGTGTGCAACAAAGAAAGAGGATGGGAAAGGAGTTTGGGAGGGGATGGGAAAGGAGTTTGGGAGGGGATGGAAAAGGAGCTTGGGCTCCGGCACTCTCACTCAACAAACGGAACGCAACAGTTCAAATACTGTTACTTGGCGTCGATATTCTGTGAGAGGGTGGTGCTTCCCCGGTCGAGTCGGCCCATTCATGCAACGGCCAAAATGACTGTTGCTTGACTCTACCACTTCTAAAGTCTGTGGAGTCTGGACGGCTCATCAGCATCGACTTAGCGTTAGTCCTGGTCTCATCTAAGGTTTTCCGGGAGTCCGGTGTCTTTCCTACTGCTACTCCTCCACTTCACAGATCTTGAGCATTCCTAGTAGTGAGACCATCGGCACGCATGTCGTCTTCTACGACGAAGCCAGCACTTCTTGAATCTACTACTGGGAGCCGGCTGAGGCGGACGAACATCTTCACAAACTCCCAACCTGGACACGATAGTCTTTTTATTTCATTTAAATTTATAGGACGAGTTAATAGCAGCAATCCTATTCTAGAGTATTTGCCCTGGGAAGGACTGCTAACTGTGCTAACTGAAACGCTTCCAGATAGCTGAAAATTCTGGTATATACAGGGTTTTCCAACAAGAGGTGTTATTTTGAATCACCCGGTATTTCGGTTGCTGTCACTTTTGAAGCTTTTATTTTTTGACATTTGACAAGTAGAAACTACGCCATTACTATAAACCCGGCAAACAAACCGGTCGGGCCCGGTTTTGCCCGGGTCTTACGGCGCTCCGTGCCACACAAGCAACGAAACCATTGCTCTTTTACGGGAAAAGTTTCCTGACCGTGTTATCTCTCGAAGAGGTTATCACAATTGGCCACCGAGATCTTGTGATTTAACACCTTGCGACTTCTTCCTTTGGGGCCACGTGAAAGATAAGGTCTACGCCAACAGCCTAGCGTCAATTCAAGACCTCAAAGATGGAATTCGTGAGGCTATCGAGGACGTAGGACAGCCACTTTGCTATTTGGTTATGCAAAATTTCATTAAAAGGATATGGTCCTGTAAGCGTGGTCGTGGTGGCCATTTGGCTGATGTTATCTTCCATTATTAACGGCATACGTTCCTCTTTATTATAAAAACAACAGCCGATTATTTATCTTAAAAAAATGCATTTTTCTTTGAATACTAAAATAACACCTCTTATTGGAAAACCCGTTATACGTTTAAAATCAACGTAGGAGTCTTCTTCCTTCCATGAAGATGTTGACTCATTCTAATTTAAATTTATAATGTTAACTGTTGACCCAATAAAGTTCCACACATTTTGAGAGAACCAAATGTTTTGAAAACACGCCTTCTATACCTACCTACCGTGTGGGAAGTACAAAAGTTCGCGACCGAATATATTCCGTTTGAGCAAACAAGTAAAGTACACAAAACAGATTGAAATGTATCCGGGCGCTTAAATATTGACTCTTCAGGTCACACCTACTACATGGATTTATTTCCTGTAATATGTGTAACCTTTTGTAATTTAAAAGCCAGTAATATAATATTCTAGGATATATACTAAACAGCACTGTCTAGACCATATAACTATATATACATAGCTTATATATATATATATTTTTTAAATTGTCATAATAATTTTTGAGTGTGTGAAATACTCGTAAATAAAAATAAAAGCTTATAAGGTTCTAGAATGCGGATAAAAATATTTTTGTTAGAATATTAGTAGGTAACCGAAATTACTACGCTAACAGCTCTAGCTAATCTAAATTGCTAAGGTTAGGAATGGATTCATGTAAGTGTAATGGCCGAAAATGAACCCGGGACCTCTAAGCTATCGATTTACACTTAGATAAATAGAAATCCTTTATTGTATACCAAGAAAACGATAAAAATAAAGGATAACACCGACACGTGAAAGTTTAATGGTAAAATCTGATCGCAAACTGCGATTTTTTCCAGACAACTTTTTTTTTACTGGCATCTCGTGTCTTAAGCCCGAGCCTATTCAGAGACAATAATGTTAGTCTAGTCTGCCTAGTTTTAACGATAACCTTCTTAGGGTCCCTTCTATTAATTATAACTACCTCTTAATTTATTCACGCTTTCATTCTGAGTCTCTATTTCCATACTAGTTCTCGCCAAAATCAAACACGACCTTGGACTAATCAGTCAAACGGTGTCAGTGGCGTAGCGGTAGTGCATTCGACTGCTACGACAATGGGTGCAGGTTCGATTCCCGCTCAGTGCAAATATTTGTATGCATGAATATGTCTATTTGCATTGGTCTGGTCGTTTCTATGTATAATATGTATGTATTTACAGAAAAAGTATATAAGTATGTTTATCCGCATTCTAGAACCCATAACACAAGCTAGTTAAACTATGCTTACTTTGGGTCTAGAAAGCGCTGTGTAGAATGACGTGGGATATTTATTTATTTATTAAACGTCCCACCGCTGCCACATCACACGGAGAGTAAAAATGATTCCCTGTAGAACTAAATTAGATATCCGTTTGATAAAAAACAATATTTTAATAAGTTTGCAATTTCGCCGCGGCAGCCTAGTGGTATGGGGAATGGACTGCTGAGACGAGGTCTTGGGTTCGATCCCAGGTTTTACCATGGCACACACCAATGACTTTTCGATGCTTTTCGAAGTTATGTGTGTATTTATCGCAGGTTTATAAGTGCCCGGTTGATGACAATAGGCTTGCTTGCCACCTATTACATTGGGACCTAAACATAAACTGGCGAAATGTGGGTGCTAGCACCTCTGCCTACCCCTTCGGGGATATAGGCGTGAGTGTATGTATGTATGTATGTAATTTCGCATACTTCAATACAAAGTTTCTGAAAATTAATTAATTCTGGAACGAACATTGTTAAAATGTACAACTCAATTTGAATAATCGTGTCAAAAATTTCTCAAATGGAAATTTTACCTAAACATTAAATTTCTGCCTCTAATTTATATTTGATAATTACCAATAATAATGAACTGAATCATGCTTTAATATAGACCAAACTCAACTCTATGCTGAAACGGTTATTGAAAACTGAAACGTAAAGAGATCAGTTAAAGTTTAATTTAATATTTATAAAGTTTATGCACAGTGTATTCAAAATCAAACCTTAAATCGATCGAGCTAAGGTCCTGTAGTGTCCTGCTATGGATGAAATAATATTATAAACAGTTTCTGGAATAATAATTACATGGTGCGTGAGGCACGCACATTGTTTGAAACCACGAAAGTAACTCAATGCAGTGTTCTGCAATCCATGTAGTTGACGCTTTTACGTGAATAATATTTGAATTGTAAACGTATACTATACAAGAGGGTTTGTATTCAGATGGCATGTTTTATTAGAAGTAGGTCAATTTAACTCCCATTTTTTGTCTAGCATTTTTAGGGATTTTCTTTTTCTCTTAGAAAAGCCCTATTGCTATCGAGTTGTCGTCGACATCGTCGTTGCCAATTTTCTGAGACGGTTTTGGGTATGAAGGAGATGAGCTATCGAGTTGCTGTTTTCGGTAATAGATTCGTGCTGGGGTGAACCATTGCAAGATAAAGAAAAAAGTTTTTTTTTTAGTATTAAATGATATTGCTCTGCCTATGCTCGTTAGTTCAGACTTTCTGATAGACAATTCGGTGCTTTATTTCAAGAAGGTTGTTAGTCATTCTTTTCCTACTGACTTTTTAGGGATTTTCTTTAGAAAAGCCCTATTACTATGGAGTTGTCGTCGATATCGTCGTTGCCAATTTTCTGTCACGGTTTTGGGTATGAAGGAGATGAGTTATCGAGTTGCTGTTTTCGGTAATAAATTCGTGCTGGGGTGAACCATTGCAAGATAAAGAAAAAAAAAATCCCTTGTATTCGGCTGAGCTCGTCTCAGGAATTCAACTTGTTCAATTCATTGACGATTACATGACGTGTATGGGGTTCCATTAAAACCTCTGGGGTCAAGCCAAAATCACCTGCAAACCACCGTTGCGCCCAGGTGTACCGACACCTGTTCATTGTCGGACGACACTCTAAGACAGGCTTTCCTCTCGGGGATGAGAGCTCAGACGGCAACCACTTTTACAAAAGTCGTATAGGCCAAAATAACAACACGTGCAACGCTGAGGTATCACCCTCACACGGTACAGAATGAATGAAGAATGAATGAATGGTGGTAGATTCAAGCAACAGTCATTTTGGCCGTTGCATGAATGGGCCGACTCGACCGGGGAAGCACCACCCTCTCACGGAATATCGACGCCAAGTAACAGTATTTGAACTGTTGCGTTCCGTTTGGTGAGTGAGAGTGCCGGAGCCCAAACTCCTTTCCCATCCCCTCCCGAACTCCTTTCCCGTCCCCTTTCCTTTATAGGGGCGGTGTGACGCCACTGGTGTTGCACACGTCCACAGGCCGCGGTAACCGCTTCCTATCAGGTGGGCCGTGTATTTGTCTACTACCTTAGTGGTAAAAAAAAAACAGACAATTTGCCGCAACATCAAGACCTGGCAGTCTTTACCAGCTCACGTGTTTCCTTCTTCCTACAGTCTCGGGTCCTTTATGCGGGGGGTGAAAAAGCATCTGATGAGGCTGCCAAGCTGAGGGCCATCATTGTAGCATTATCAGTGTCTGTAATAGCGACCTTCATTCCTGACACGTCACCTTTAGCTTACCATCAGGCGAGGTGAAGCTTTATTGACGTGACCATTATAAAAAAAAGCGGCCAAGTGCGAGTCGGACTCGCCCATTAAGGGTTCCATGGCAGCAAGTAACATAATAATGGCTTTTTTTAATTTTTATATTTGAGTTGATTGAATGAACGGTAAATTGCGGTTTACGATTTATGACGTATTAAAAAAAAACTACTTACTCGATCTCGTTCAAACCAATTATCGTTGGAAGTTTACATGGTATTGTACATCATATATTTTTTTTAGTTTTATTATTCTCTTATTTTAGAAGTTAGGTGTAGTTAGGGGTTACACACATTTTACCATTTTGGGAGTGTCTCCCGCGCAAACTATTCAGTTTAGAAAAAAATGATATTACAAACCTCAATATCATTTTTGAAGAGCTATCCATAGATACCTCACACATATGGCTTCAATGAAAAAAATATTTTGAGTATCAGTTCTAAGTATGGGGACCCCCAAAATTTATTGTTGTTTTTCCATTTCTGTGCGAAAATCTTAATGCGGTTCACAGAATACATCTACTTACTAAGTTTCAACAGCATAGTTCTTATAGTTTCGGAAAAAAGTGGCTGTGACATACGGACGGACAGACAGACAGACATGACGAATTTATAAGGGTTCCGTTTTTTGCCATTTGGCAACGGAACCCTAAAAATAGGTGAAGAAGTACTTACTTCTTCACCTATTTTTTTATAATGGACAGTTGGAGTTCGGGCTCCGAGGTGGAAACCTCTGAGATGATGTTAATTCAGTCTCATAACAGTGTATGCTCTACCTATCCTCCTCCAAATCAGGTCGTTTTATACGCTTTTTATTAGCTTCACCTGTAAGTATGTTTGTATGTAGGTTTCTATGTTTGTACGTTTGTTTGTAACCGACTCCTTTGGGCGCGATTTTGACCCACTTTAAAAGGCCAGATTTCGTTCAAGCTTTGTAGATTTATCGAGGACCGATGACAATACACTAATTTGATAAAATTATTCCATTTCTCAATTTGCAAAATAAGATTTTTGTTAATTTATATAATTTTCATCTATAGTCGCATTAAACCAGAAATTTTAATTTCCAACCATTATCTTATCCGATTTATCTAATATCAACCAATTTTCGAACACCAAAGAGAATTTTAAATTCAACAAAACAAAAAAAAAACGTTTTTATAAATAACCAAAACTAAAAAGTAAGAAATAAATAACAGTTTAAAATAAAAAATAAAAATACGCTTTTTATAGAAAACCGAACTAAAAAAAATAGAAAGTAAGTTTACACTATTATGAATTTATATTTATTGGAATTCTTAACACTATTCTTAATTTAAATTTATTAAAACTTATTTTCTATTTTTTTAGTTTGGTTTTCTATAATTTCTACATCCTTTGCGTTGAGTTGTAATTCAAGATTGGTGCGACCAATCTTGAATTACAACTCAAGTTGATATCGAGAATAACAATTTAAGTGAAGAACAAACTTAACAGTCTACCCCTGTGTTTTATCTTTCGAGACGTTACCAGACGGGAGCTGGTCGCACCAATCTTGAATTACAACTCAAGTTGATATCGAGAATAGCAATTTAAGTGAAAAACAAACAGTCTACCCCTGTGTTTTATCTTTCGAGACGTTACCAGACGGGAGCTGAAAAAAATGATGATTGCCTGTTTGTTTTCAGAAACTTCGAACCTCCGTCACATTTCCTACTCTGAGACATGCAGAAAGAGTACTTAATCAAAAACTTGATTGACTGTAGCGTCGTCAGATTAGCTTTATTTAAACATGCTTCCCTTAAAACAAGAAGAAATGTGTTGACGCTTCTGGTGCTCAAAGTAAATTTTCTACTCGAGATTAATTCGCCAATTCAGTTACCCAAATTACGTAATTATTATTACGTATGCATGGAAGAAATACTTTGTTAAATATTACTTCAGAATTGTGTACCAAATCTAGCTATAATTATATACTAAGTTAGTTCTAGTTTAGGTTTATTTAAGACAGACATTCGTGGCTCGGTATGGGGACATTAAAACTCACTTACCCTAACGATATCTCGTTCAGCCTTAAATTCTAACCGAGGAAAACTTCACGTTAACGTTTTATTTAATGGCTATTCGATATTGCGAAGAAACTTTACATCCTTTTTAATCTCTTAGCCTGGATATTATGTTTTATGACTATTATTTTAGGGATATAAGGTTTATTTTGTATTTCATATCAAACGTATTTGCTAATAAACGAGTGTTTACTTGCTAGTTGTGATGGTTTTATTAATTGGGCGATGCAGCTTTGAACTTTGTCAATACCTTTGTCATTGAAGTATCAAACAATTTGAATCTTGTCTGACTTTCAAACATTCAATAATTACGTGAAAGACACGGCGGCCTAAAACACTCAAGTCCACCGGGCAAAAACACTTAAGTCAATTAATAATAATATTAATACAAGACTTACGTAGTAATTCTCCGGGTAAATTTCATATCATCACGCTACTACTCAGGAGAACGAAGCAATAATAATAAATGTCAACAAATCGAACAAATTTCCATTCAGTATTGTAGAACTAATAATAATGTATGTTTGGGATAAAAGGTTGCCACGGGGGCGAAGTGTGCCGCGGCTGAAGCCGCGCGGCACGGTTAGTAGTACATATTAATTAATAATTATCATCCTTATGATGGACATTCATTCACCCACACGTATGGGTTTGATGAAAATAAAATTTTTGAATTTCAGTTCTAAGTATGGCGAACCCCAAAATTTGTGTTTTTTTGTCTATTTTTGTGTGAAAATCTTCATCAGAATACATCTACTTAAAAAAATTTAACAGTATGGTTGTTATAGTTGCGGAAAAAAAAAGTGGCTGTGACATACGGACGGACAGACAGACATGACGAATCTATAAGGGTTCCGTTTTTAGCCATTTGGCTACGGAACCCTAAAAAGGCATTATTTTCTTTATGCATTCTTGCCTCGAAATTTGATGTATCAATAAGGACCATTCAAACAACTTGAAATTGTAGTATATAAAACAGTAGTACATCAGGTCACGTCTTCTTTTTTCTTCGTAATGAAGAATGTTAATAGGTCTGCCAAATCGGTTGAAAGTTTGTTATAGTAAAGCTTGCATGTATACAAATGCACTAGTTTTTGTTGTAGTCAAAAATATCCATTAGTTTTGATTTTACAGGCATTTAAACTTAGGAAAAATATCGAGTCCCGCTAACAGTCACGTGACCGCATGTGACGTCAATTTACAATAAGTCGCCAGCGGTGATAGGCTAAGGACACTAAGGAGCTTGGGCAGTATTTGGTTTTGTTTTTATCCGCACATTACGTTAATAGTGTTTATATTCGATTAATGAAATGGATTAAGGATTCGAAAAAGGGCAATCGGATAATCTGCCTAAAATAGATGCACTTATGTTTGCCCATTATTTATCAACAAATAGTGATTTCTTTGTCGCCGAAATGCGAGGTATAAAAATGCAAAGGTAATTTAACTTTTCTTGCTATTTAGACAATTTATCTTTAATTTATCTTTTCTAAATTGTTTTATTAAAACAAAATACCCACCTAATGTCATATTGTAACTCAAATAGGCAGAACCTTTTAAATTTTTACGTTATAGACTACAAAGATGTATTAAAGTTTTATATCTATAGGTACGTATGTACAACCTATGGGTAACCTTACACCCCGGTCTTAAGACCCGAGACGGCGTGCGGTTTTAGTCGGTTCAAGCCCGACATAACCGGCCCCGCTGGCCGGCGGGGGGGTATTCGGGGCGATTTCCGCACGGAAAAAAAGAAGGTAGAATAGAATAGAATAGAAATAAACTTTATTGTACACCAATCAGAGTATGCATAGGTACTTGGAATACACAGTAAAATATGTACGAATGGCGGCCTTATCGCTAAAAGCTATATCTAATGGTGACAGGCTAAGGACACTAAGGAGCTTGTGCAGTATTTGGTTTTGTTTTCATCCGCGCATTACGTTAATAGTGTTTATATTCGATTAATGAAATCGATGAAGGATTCGAAAAAGGGCAATCGGAAATTTAAGGTACCTCTTCTTAGTAAATTTAACTCAATACATACATTGATTTATTGTAAATTTAGTGTGTTGAACAGATGTAGGTACTAAAGCTTTTTTAATTTTGATTTGTCTTATTAATAAAATACGTAAGGCCTCTAATTACCTAAGTATTAGGCCTACGGAAATGTACGTATAGGCGTGAAATTTCTAATGAAACGTAAGACGACACCGTGCTGAGAGCGCGAGCGGACTGAGCGAGTGTTGTGAGATGACGTCACACCGCTAAACGCATCGTCGCACGTTTACTTCTATAAATCAGAAACTAATTGACGTAACGAAGTAATTCTTTCACTTGTATTTTTTATTTATGACAGAGAATATAGAGAGCTAATATTCAAAATTAGTTAACATTCTTCATTATAAACCATAACGATGAAATAACTTAATAAACGGCCCCCGCTGGCCGGCGGGGGGGGGGGGGGGTATCCGAAGGGATTTCCGCGAAAAAAAAAAAAAAGGGTACGAGACTGCAGTCAGCCGGAGTGCGAGGGAAATGCCTTATGGGCCCACCTTACAACCCTGCATTTGAAGACCCGAGACGGCGTGCAGTTTTAGTTGGTTCGAATCTGGCATAACCACCCCCGCTGGCCGGCAGGGGGGGGGGCAACCGGGGGGATGTCCGCACGAAAAAAATAAGACTGCAGGAATTCGCGGACAACAGCTTATGCTAAGCACAACGTTAAAACAATTCACAATAGTGCTAATACTTAATTACTTTAGAAACTTATTACAAAGAAGAATTTAAAACTATGAAGAAATATAAGTAGTGTGAGGTCAACTAAGATAGGTGAATTGGTTAAGAATAAAGTGAATAATTATTATGGTGAAAGAACAAGAAAATATATATATAGTGCCCAGGTTATAAAAAAATACTTTTTTTTAAGAAGCGATAAAAAAAATTGAAAGTAGTGTTCTCAGAAGAAAACTTAGGGATTTGTTTATTGCATGATGCAATAATATCAATGTTGCATCGTGCAATAAAATTATCTTGATAATAACAACTAGTATATAGTATATAATAAGTTAGGCGGATGGGTAGCAGTTAATTAGGTATATACTGCATATGAGCGTAGCGCCTACAAACTGCCTTAGCAGTTTGGCGCAATAACATATTGTAAAAAATTGTGTCTTTGCTGAATGAATATAAAAAAAGATTTCTCCCGTTCATTAAGTTTAAAATATGCATACAAAATATAGAAGGGTAGACGGAATTATTGATTCAGTAATTCATTAACCACATTTTTAGGTCGTTACAGTATGTTGATCCTTTTGCAAGGGACAATGGGATTATCTTGTTTGCGAGCGGGACACGCTTGATTGAACCTTTACAATATTAAATGTGTCAGGATTAGGTTGGGTAGCGGTTGAAGCTTTGATGATTAATATTAGTAATACTACATTAATTAATAATAGCAATGCTGTTATATCGAGGAGATAACCACCTTAACGAATAACAAAACAACCAAAAATATAGGCATACAGAAGAAAAAAGTATTTAAGTCTTTGGTTTTCTTATGAACCTACATCTACACTAATATTATAAAGAGGACAGATTTGTATTTTTGTATGGAACGAATAAACTTAAAAACTAGGTACTGAACCGATTTCAAAAATTCTTTTACCTTTTTAAAACATTTTTTGTCTATCGATCTTAATTCCAAACTCCAAACCTATTGGCTTGGAGTTTGGAATTAACAAATACTCGTATTTAGTGAAATGTTATAAAATAATACTTCTAAAATCAATAATATAATTTAAACACTATTAAAAAGAAGAACAAAATGTTTTGCTACTCTTAATAAACTTCAGAGGAAATAAAACAATGCAATACCCAGGAGTTTCCAATTATAAATCTTAATTAAACATTTTATTGTATTCATAAAAAGCCAAAGCGTAAACAATGGAAGTCAGTCCAATTCAATTCAAAATTATAAGCCGATTAAAAGCGTGCCCTTAATCGGCTTTCACACTCCATAAGAACTTAACTCGTTAAACGAACTTAGTTGTATTGTTCAGTATTTCTACCTACGTTATTTATTGACGAATTACAGACATCAATTGTTGTATTAATAAAGATTTATAACTAGTTTTAGTATGCACTTTTTTCCATTTAGTTCAAAAAATTTTGTGAGAAGATGGGGTCGTGTGTGTCCTTACACACGCCTGCCAACTCACTGTGGCGGGATCCGCGGTGGCGCCCAAAGTCCGCCGGTAGCCCTGACGTTATCCTTTCGAGGGCTTACCAGGGGTGCCCGGCAATGGATACTTGGGGAGAACACCGTGTGGTTTTAGTCGGTCCGATTCCGATACGCCCACCCCATCGTTGGCACCGATGGGGTGAATTCCGTGGGGGTTTCCACACGTTAAAAAAAAAGAAGATAAGGTCTTCTCACAAAATATTTACAACTAAATAGAATCCTTATTAAAGCCTTTGATTGAAACTAAGAAAAGATATAACCACTTAAAATGCTTGAGCCCTCAAAACAAAAGCTTGGTGAAAAAAAAAAAAATTGCTTTTGATTGAAACATGAGAGTTGCCTTAATTTACTAAACGGGATCTTTTGTTAATATTATAAAGATCCCTGACCACAGTGAATGAGTATATACTCATACCCTATGTTCAGGTATTCAATTGAGACCCTTTTTGGTTACGGAGATCAAAGATAGGGAACCCTACTTAACAGGTTCGGTAATTAAACGACTAATGGGATGAAATACGACATTATATTATAACCCACAAGTAATTAGCCACAACTCTATGATATATGTGCATAAGTACGTTTAATACACTGGTAAATTTATCAAATCATATTGATTTAGATCGGAAAAAGAGAACATCTAGGACGGGACATGAACCCGCGACCAGTCCCTTACAGGGGTAATGCTCTGACCAACTGAGCCCCTAGACACATTCCAGATATTTCAAATTCTCCGATATATTTTATACGTCTCAAGGCGCTGCTGGAGCCATCTACCGTAATTCTTACGAACTACGGAACCAACGAATGATTTTACAATCATTTTTAAACATTGTTTTTTGATTACTCCGCCATATTGATTTCCGATCTAAATCTGTAAGAAAAGAAAGCATACCAATTGCTTAACAATTAAATTTAAACAAATCATGATATGGGCGACTGTTGTAGATAGTGAATACTAATCTCGTTATGTAGACTACCTTTTTTTTAATATATTTAGGGCACGTCAATTTGACTTCACCTCGCCTGATGGTAAGCTGAAGGTAAAGTCTCAGGAAAGAGGGTCACCATTACATACACGTACCATGATAACAATGGTGGCACTCAGCTTGACGGCCTCATCAGAAGAGGATAGTCGCTGCAGCCAGTGCTGCAGCGACTATCCTCTGTGTGAGTGTCACGCAGTCGTGAATCCCACCGGTCCCACTAGTGCTGCGACCACAATCCCCCTGCCCGGCTATGCACTTGCTGACCCCTGAACTCAATCAAACCGAAATTGGATTATTATGGAGGGTTTTTCGCAATCGTGCACGGTGGTACTTACCCGGCCGAATTTTGTGACAAATTTGTGTCATCAAATTTCTACCACCAGTAAAACTACCTATTTTGAGTTAAACTCTTTTTTTTGATTTTAGATTGACATGGTCATTTACATTAAAATTAGAATGATAAACGGGATATTTACCATGTTTAGTAAATAAATATCTAAAAAGGTAAATATCCCGTTTATCATTCTAATTTTAAACTCTTTTTTTATACTGACGTGTTCTGTATTTTTTATTTTTTATTTATGTACATATTCTTTTCCTCCATAGTTACACTTGACTTGATTATAAACACTTCAACAGACAACATTTTTTTACTGAATATCCCAATAATTAGAACTTAATACTTTAAATTCCCAATTTCAGAGACAGATGAATAATTTAATATTTGTATTTGGGATATTAATATCATGCATATCGATGTCTATATAGTTTCATATGGATCTCTTAGCATTATTATGCCGTGGTTTGTAGCTACGATCAGCTTTAGAAATTGGTATACTATTTAGATCAATTCCAATCGAATTCCACATTTCTAATACTATTGCTATTTCTTTGTAGTCATTCATAACAAATGTTAGTGAAAAAAGATCATGCATAACCAGTAATTGAATACTAGTAAATTTATAAAATACTATTCACGCATTTTTGCAGTATTATCGATGGTTTTTTGTGAACCTTTGCACTTTGTTTCACAAAATATACTAGTTATGGTTAAAACATAACTTCACGCCTGTATCCCCGAAGGGGTAAGCAGAGGTGTATTGCCCACGTGGGTGTGTGGTTAAATCAAATTAAATTACAAAAAAAATAAACAAAACAAACAAAAACAATAAAAGAAAATAATGAACATTCAGTATTTATGATTCTCCTTCACATTGTTTTTATATAGTAAACGAAACCTATAGTAAGAAAATATTGCATGATTTTTTATCATCATAAGCACAGTATAATTTTTTCTTAGTATACTGTGTCATTAGGTAAGCTGACGTAGTTCTAGGTAATAAATACTTAATAATTAGTATTGTACGTGTTGACTTAATGTTTGATTAATTTATTTTCATTAAATTTTAACGCAACTACGCTTCATCACCGGGTCACCAGGTCACGTACTATATACAAGCTGGTATACCTGCTGATTGACAGATGAGGTTCCGGTGAAGGTTTTGCTCTCGAGGTTGGGTGGTCAGATAGCAGTTCCTGCAGACCTGAAGCCATAAGTCCATGAACGATGTATTTTTGTATCATACAACGTATAAAACGACTTTTAACATTACTATTCAAGAATTTGAGATAGCGCTTTATTCCCTCTAGCAACTAACTACAGCTTTCTGATCTATTTACGGATGAAGAGAATTTAGAAACAGGTCACGATCGATTGAACTATAAATACAATCCAATAATGGACCCGCAGTCTAAATATAAAGGAAATAGAAATTTTTAGGACAAATCGGAGCAAGACGGGGAGACCGTGGTTCCCAAACCCGAGGGGGCCATCTCGAAACCGGAGATGGCCCAGGGTCAGTCGGGGTGCGAGGGATATGCTTTACACCCCGGCGTTTGTAGGCCCGAGACGGTGTGCGGTTTTAGTTGGTTCAAGCCCGATATAACCACCCCCGCTGGCCGGCGGGGGGTATCCGAAGGAATTTCCGCACGAAAAAAAAAGGTGCAATTTAACTTTATTCCTACCATCTTTTCTAACCACGTTTTTTTTTTCGTTTTTAAGCACAACAGTATTGAGAGTCAAAATAATAATCATTATTATTCATTCATATTCATTATCTTCGCCAATTGAATTGTAAACCGATTTAGATGATTGTTTTAGTTTCGGGTTAGTATTTTTTTTAAATTTTATTTAACTGGGCACCGACTTCAGCAGATGAGTTTTACACGCATTGTTATCTTTTGGATTATATCTGTAATTTAGTTATTTTCCATTTTTCAGAACTTTTTTAGTGTTTGAGGTCGGGTTATTTATTGTAGTTTTTTTTTTGTGTGTTGTTGGCTTCTTTTTGGAGCAACAATAAATAGTAGTCGTACTGACTACTATTTATTGTTGATCTGTATTGTTGCTTTGATCTGTGCTTGAAACCTGACGAGTTTTATATCTTGAAAGTTTTTAATATAAGTATTTTTTTAATTTGCGTCTAGACCATAACGCTATGTGGCACAGAGCCAATACGTGTGATTGTGATTTTTGTATTATCCACTGCCCGTAAGTGTTGTGCATTTTACTTAAGTTTCATCGAATGAGTATTAAATCTTTTTATATTCAAATTTTTTGTTAAATGTTTTGTACGTGAATAAATACACAAATCTTCTCTCTAATTCGCTAATGCCTAAATGTTAACCTTCTTTTCAATATACATTTTTGGTAATTATACTAAAAAAAATCTAGTACGTTTTTTTTAAATCTTGGACACGTAAATAAGACTTTACCTCGCCTAATGGTAAGCTATAGGTAGAGTCTTAAGAATGGAGGTCACCATTACATACACCGATGATGCCACAATGGTGGCCCTCGGCTTGACGGTCTCATCAGATGCTTTTTCACGCCCTACTCAAAGGACCCGGGACTATAGGAAGAAGGAATTGCTGGTAAAGAATTTCGAGTGTTTATGGTGTGGCAAAAAAGAGGTGCCGAATCGCTTGGTTCTTGATGGAATGGTTTGCACCGTGTGAGGGTGATACCTCAGCCTTGTACGTGTTGTTCAGTATAAAATGATATCATGAGGTACGGGTCCTCATATGTAATGAAACACGAGAAACTTAGGGAATCACGCATATAATAGTCAGGAGACATAGTTCATACTTAATATTACACTGTAGGTTCGGCAGGCGGCGCGCGCGCTATTTCACACGTGTCTGGGCGTGGACTGGTGATACGGAAGCGCCGCGTACTCACGGTAGCTCGGGAGTAGGTTAGAGTAATAGGTAGTGATTACTTTGGACACTAGTGCGAGCGAGATAGCTAGCACGCCAGTGCGTTATACACAGAATACTATCTTATTTATTCCAAGTAAAGAATAGAGGAACGGCCGCTAGTGTTGCGCTAATTTTACGCGGTTTAC
Organism: Cybosia mesomella; assembly: GCA_946251805.1. Taxonomy (NCBI): domain Eukaryota; kingdom Metazoa; phylum Arthropoda; class Insecta; order Lepidoptera; family Erebidae; genus Cybosia; species Cybosia mesomella. The sequence goes on along the minus strand of OX276396.1, from coordinate 32,087,131 downwards.
TATAAAATATTATATATATATATATATATATATATATATATATATATATATATATATATATATATATATATATATATATATATATATATATATGATATGTATAAAATGATATGATGGAGAGGGTGGGACTAATTGAATTAGCTCATCGGAACACTCACCATGGTAGAAGTGGTAAAATACTGCCAAAAAGGCAACTGCAAGAGCTCGACGTTTTGTAAGTTCCGTATTAATGGTCTATACAGAATAAATAGTTTTTGACTTTGACTTTCACTTTGACGGTATTGGTGACTCAGGGCCTGTAGACAAAGTCACATTCTACTAATGGAATCGCAACGAAGCGAACCTTCAAAAGACCGAAATGTATAGGAGAGACAACATTTGTCGACATGTCACGTGTAACAAATAATGTCAGTCCCATACATATTGAACATTTGAAGTTTCGCTTCGAAGCGATTCCACTAGTAGAATGTGACTTTGTCTACAGGCCCAGGACTCCCAATAATACGGACCGCACGTTGCTGCAACCTGTCGAGAACATCTAGTAATTACTAAGCAGAGTCATCTTAGAGATGAGAGCAGAATTCCATGCCAGAACAAATTTATATCTTGTACAGAAGACACCTGTTTTTTTCGTCAAGCCTGAGCCTGTCTTGTACAGAAGATACAATTGTGTTTTCTCTCCTGTGATTTTTCTCTGCCTTAACGATTTTACCAATTTTGAAAATGTAGTTCGTTTTTTTTTACGTTTCGTACATTTAAATCCGTTTAAAATAGTTTTATTTCAATGAAAGAGTTTTCTTCTTTTACCGACTAATTTTCTTATTCATCCAAATATCAATCTCGGTTGCATCCATAGCCTGCAATTTAGAACCCGAGGTCCACTGACCTTCTCCTTTCCATAATTCTGTTCGAATGACGTTTACGGGAGTGACGATCGTTCGCTATGCCACACTATGCAAAAACTGCCGTTTGGAGCATACAAGAGGTTTCTGTGGTTCATCATCAATAACTTACAAGCCACCATTCGCTGCTCTATAGTTGAGCATCAAGATAAAATTTGGAAAGACATATTGGCTAAGATTAATAGTTCCGATACGGTTCTGTGGCGGTTCACCAGGTCCCTAAAATCAAAAGCAACTGTTAGTCTTCCTGTAAAACGATCCGATGGTACTTTTACATCCTCACCTGTAAATAAAGCTGAAGCGTTTGCTCGTGCTTTTCATACTAATTTGTGTCTCACTCTAAACTGGCGAAGTGACGATGTGGTTGAGAGTGAGGTACGTAAATCAAAGGAACAGCTTGATATCATCAATAGTATCGTACGCTTCCGCCTAGTTACATCACAGGAATTACGCTCTGTTATCAAAAACATAAAAACCCACAAATCACCAGCTGATGATGGTATTCATAACCTTATGTTAAAAAATCTCTCTCAAGAAGCATTGGTCCTTCTTACTAAAATACTGAATGGTTGCTTAACAATTAGTTATTTTCCAGGGCGTTGGAAAGTTGCAAAAGTAATAGCCTTAAAGAAACCTGATAAAGATGACACCATACCAAGTAAATTCAGGCCAATTAGCCTACTTCCCTCGACTGGTAAAGTTTTCGAGAGGATTATGTATAAATGGCGCTTATTATTTTCTGAATCATCTATTTTAAGTGAGCAATTCGGATTTTGTCCCATTTTTAGTTTTTTTTTCGTGCAGAAATCCCCTAGGATTTCGTATCTTTTTTTTTCGTACGGAAATCCCTTCGAATACCCCCCCCCCCCACCGGCCAGCGGGCTTATTATGTCGGGCTTGAACCGACTAAAACCGCACGCCGTCTCGGGTCTTCAGACGCCAGGGTGTAAGGTTACCCATAGAGCATACGGATTTCTTACCTCACATTCAACTGTTCATCAGTTGCCTCGAGTGTCTGAACACATCTCGCATTTAAACCTGGGTCTATTTACTGGAATGTTCCTAATAGATATCGAAAAAGACTTCGATACCGTTTGGCATAAAGAAATTTTACACAGGCTTGTGAATCTCACCATCCCTTTGACCCTTGTTAAACTCATCCAATCGTATTTAGAAAATCGGCATTTCTCTGTACACCTTGGGCAAATAACGTCATTTTTATTCTTAATACCTTCTGGAATACCCCAGGATTCTATTTTGGGCCCTTATCTATTCCTCCTTTACGTGAAGCATATGCCAATACAACCTCTAACTAAACATGCATGTTTCGCAGACGATACTGCATCTTACACTTTTCTTATAATATTGACCTTATAATAGATCGTTTCCAGCTCTTCCTAAATACGCTGCATGCACATTTCACTAATTGGAAATTGAAACTCAATCGTTCTGAAATAGAGGCAATCTTATATACTCGACAACGCAAAGCTCCAAAACGACAATTACAAATTAATGATCACTTAATATCCTGGAGTAACTCAGTTCATTACCTGGGCATCACACTAGATAATAAACTAAATTGGGCTAAACACTTGTTAACATCCGCATAAAAGATGCTCAGGCATTGGGATCACTGGGTCCTATTTCAAATCGAAAAAGTTAAATAAGTCCTTCCACAAAAATACATATATACACTGCATTAGATCATGTCTAACCCACGCCTGTCCTATATGGAGAGCACAATCATGCCTCACAAATTATGAACTTTTACAGACTATCCAAAACAAGGCCCTTAAAATGCAGGAAACTGTAGGTCAATAATTTCAAATTTGTTTCTATATTTCCGTATTTATATTATGACTATTTGTTTCTAAATAAAAAAATAAATGAAAAAAATAACAAATTTAAAAAATCTTCATTCGTATATAAAATTCCCTACTCTAAAAGATTTTTATTTATAAATTAACACATAATTTTTTAACATTAAACAAACTTAACACTAATATATTAATTTCCAACATATATAGAACAACAGTTTCCGATTTGCAATACATCGACAAATGTAAAACTTATCATTTACCCCATCACTACATGTTATTTCCGCCTGACCAGTCGCGTGAGATCGACTCGTAAGTGCACTGTCTCCGCGCTCGTCCTATTATGTAGAACAGCGCGGGGCGGGGTAGCTCGCGTCGCTGCTCTTTACACTGGTCAGCAGTCTTGTATGCGCAAGGGCCATATTTTGGTACATTTTGGTAGTAGTTACGAGTATTTCGCAGTATTGTATATAGTTTTTGATGCTAAAAGCAAATGTTAATACAAAACTTTGCATTATTGTTAAATGTTATTAGTGTCTCAAATTCATTTACAATGGATTTAAATGTTAGAAGACCTAATCATTTTTGTAGGCGCCTCAGCCTGATAAAATTCATAAAAGTGCCCATGTTTACTGTTGCATGTAAGTAACTTATGTATATGTTTATGAAAATAAAAACTTTTATAAACAAAAACAAAAATGGTAGCGACTGTCGAGGGGCTCCCCAATCCCGAGCCTATCCCTGCCCTGCATCAGAGCACAGATTAATAAATAGTTACTAACGTAAGTCAGAGTCCGTCAACCTTAATCAGCAGGTATTATGGCTTTCAATTAACCTCAGCTGGGGCCCTACAGATATTTTACGACGGCGTCCGTACACCTTTACTTTCCCACTATTGTACGAGTATCCTCATATTAGATTATGTTTGTACATAAAGTAATATAAATGAATGAAATAAAAAGTAAAGCGTCTAGGTATTGAACAAATAACATTTCATGTAGTTCATATACGAAATTGAATCGCTTGTAATACTGCTTTCGAGTTCATATTTAATACTACGTACATCGTATTCGATGTACGTGAGGCTTTGGCTTAATCTAGTACGAGCTTTGATGTTTGTTTCTAGAAATTTGTTTGATCTACGCGAGGTAGGGAGTGGTAGAAATACTGATCCTAGTTATTTACCTCCACCTACAGGTTATTTTGTTTTGATTTCATTTGTTTTAAGGCTGGCTATACGTATATCAAGATCCTTGTCTGATTATAAGCCATCAGATACCTATAAAGGTATAACCTTTTTTGTAAATCTTTATATTTATATATATATATATATAATTGTGTATATGTTGAATTATTATTTATTCTTCTTTAGATAGCCCATTTATTCAGAAAGGTTATAAATTATAATATATAATCTCGCTACTACCCAGGTGAGCGGAGCAGTAATGATAAATAAATGTTAATAAATTGGGAAAATTTCCATGCATTATTGCACAACTAATGCATGTATGCGTTAAATAGGTGCCCCGGCGGTTCGAATTATGTCACGGGCGAAGCTGCGGGGGACAACTAGTACAATATTAATATTAAACAAAAGTGAAGAGTTTGTTTTTTGGTTGAACGCGCTAATGTCAGAAACAACTTTGATTCAAATTCAATAGTAGATTGTTATACAAGGAGCTAAAATGATCCATTATATACGAGGTAGTTTTACTTATTGAAATAAAACTATTTTTAACGGATTCTATCGCGGTTTATTTGATGTTATTTTATATTTTACATTGAACCCGACGTTTCGGTTGCTTTTCAGCAGCCATGGTCACGGGGAGACTAAAGATGGTTGTTGTCTTGAAGTTTGAAGTGAAAGTTATCTCAAAGTAACCGAACTATGTTGAATTGTTGGTGTTACTATTTACGCAGAATGAGCTCACAGTGTCATGAAGTCTTGTTGTATTTTGTTTTTTCTTGGAATTAATTAAGTGAATGACTGGGTCCCAAGCTGGTGGTACATACCAACCATCTTCTCTATTAAAATTAGGATGTTTTTTAATTTCAATAGCTTCGCGGAGCATCCTAGGTAGGAATCGATTTGGGGTGTGTGTTGGGTAACCTCCTCGAGTGTCGTTCCGATTCCGATCCCGCTGCAGTCCGGGGGGAATGGAACCGGAGCGGCCGGTACACCCTGGGCGGCGGTCAATGGCTTCCCCTTCATGGGGTTGGCATTGATCGTCGGCGAATACCCAACGTGGCGGGAACACATCGCTCTCCGTACTCCTCTGCTTTCAGAGGAGACAGGATGAGCGATGGTGTTTGTGGCTGAGGCCACCATAGGATCCTAGGGGATCCAGGGGCGGGTTGGCCCACTGCTAACGCAGGGGCCGACGGGCACTTGTGCCGCCGCCGGTGAGAGAGGACTAGCCATCCTCTCGCGTTCCGTAATCGGCAGGTGATCAGCAACGACCTGACTGGTGGCTCCAGAAGGGTACGCCGTGAACTTGCCGACCGGAGGGCTTGCCTTTATTGGCCGGCCCACGACAAGGAAAAGTCTATAACACCCGACAGCGAAGTCGTAAAAACCTATGGATACCAGCCGACCTCCATAGTATATAGGCTTATCCAGGTGCAGGGGGCACCGCCTGGATGGACCACCTTTCCCCCATACTCGTGGGATATGCTATGGATTACATAAATATCATAAAAAATAATAAAACGGACCGGAAACAAAATAAAAACGACACAGGCAATAATACGGACACAGAAAAGGACGGAGTCTGCGCGGAGGTCGCGCAGCAGGCGGGCGTAGAGGTGACGCCAAACACCTCGGCGGTGTCGGAGAGGTTTGACACCGCCAGCGAAAGGAGTAGGGCGGCAAGCCCGTTAGGATTGGGCGTCAAGGCGCAGAAGCGCAAACGGCGCCCAAAGAAGCAGCGACCAGGGGAGGGCGTGTCGGATGAGGATTACACCCTCACCGGGACGGCCTCCTCCAGCGACGAGGCGACAATGTGGGCGCCTAAGGTGGCTGCAGTCCGCCGGGCGCGAGGAGGGTTGAGGGGTGGGCAACCCAGCCGGGCCCCCTCGGCCACTGGGAGGTCCGCGGAAAAATCGCCGCCGAGGCCTTCCACCTCGGCGGTGACGGAACCGAGCGGGAGGACGCGGTCTCTTTTGGAGAGACTCCAGAAGGTGACCGCGTCATTCCAGGGGTCCCCAAACCCTGAGCAGGAGGCGATGTTAAGCATTGTGCTCGACATCGCCTCTGAGAATGAGGGCCTGGCGGCGCAGCTGGCCGAGTCTCGTCGAGAGACGGCTCGACTAGCTGCAGCCGTCGAGGAGCTCAAGAGGGGGATGGCGAGCTCGGCCCAAACGGCGCAAAGGGCCCCGCCGGCGGAGCAGACACGCGTGACTCGCTCGTCCGCGAGTCGGTCAGCGCAGCCAGCGCTGTCGGTGCGGCCGGTGCAACCGGTCCAGCAGCCGGCACCGTCGGTGCGGCCGGCGCAGCCGAGGGCACCGCCGGCGGAGTCCTGGCTCCCCTATATGGAGGCGCTGGAGGAGAGGATGATGTGTCGGATGGAGGCCCTAATGGACTCCATCCGCCGTCCGCCTCTGGCGCCACCAGCGGCCGGCTACGCGGCTGTAGCCCAAAGGGGCCCTACCCGCCCGGCCGCGGGTGCGGGTGCGACTCTGCCGGTCCCGGCTCCTCAGCCCCCTCCCGCTCAGGGTAAGGGGAAGGGCAAAGGCAAGGGGAAGGGCAAGGGGAAGACGTCCCCAGCCCTGGCCCCAGCCCCAGCCCCAGCCGTAGTTCCGGCTACCTCCACCCCATTGGAAGGGGGCTGGGAGGTGGCTGGAGCCAGCAAGAAGAGGCGGAAGGCCGCCAAGAAGGCCGCCAAAAAGGCCAGGAGGGCCGCGGCCGCCGCGAAAGCAGCGCCGGGGAAGCTCCGTGCCCCCCGCACTACGGCCGTCGTCGTCACCCTGACGGCGGAGGCAGCGGGTAGAGGCATGGGGTATGCCGAGGTGTTGGCCAAGGTGAAGGCCAACGTCGACCTCAAGGCCCTCGAGATCCCGGGCGTCCGGTGCAAGAGCACACGGACGGGAGCCCGGCTTCTCGAGGTCCCCGGCGCCGCCAGTGGCCCCAAGGCTGACGCCCTAGCGGCTAGGCTGAGGGAGTCGCTGGATGCAGCCGACGTCCGGGTGTCCAGGCCCATTAAATGCGCAGAAGTGCGCATCACGGGCCTGGACGACTCCGTCACGGCTGAGGAGCTTAGGCTCGCCGTGGCCGAGGCCGGGGGCTGCTCCCCGGACACAGTGAAGGCCGGAGCTATACGCTTCGGCCACGGTGGACAGGGGGCAGCAGTTGTCGGCTGCCCTATCGCGGCGGCCCAAAAGGTCGCAGACGGGCGGAGCCTCCTGGTGGGAGGCTTCCTGAGGGCGCAGGCACGGCTCCTGCAGGCCCGACCGGCCAGGTGCTTCAGGTGCCTGTCGGTGGGCCATGTGGGGGTGCACTGCACGGCGGAGGTAACGGCGGGCGACCGCTGCTTCCGCTGTGGCCAGCCCGGTCATAAGGCCGGCACGTGTAGCGCCCCGTTGCACTGTTTCAGATGTGCCACGGGGGGCAAGCCGGCTGACCATAGGGTTGGCAGCAAGGCCTGCGCCGGAGGGGAGCCGAAGCCGGGAGGCCGGCCTTCCGCCTCCAGTTCACAGCGGGATGCGGAGATGGGGGTTCCATAATGGATCCTCAACTCCGCATCCTGCAGGTGAATGTTGGCCACGGTGCCCATGCTCAGGATCTTCTGCGCCAGAGCATGGCACAGTGGGCCATAAATGTCGCCGCTGTCGCCGACCCATACACCCACCGGTTCCTCGGGCCTGCCTGGGAAACCGCGCTGGATGGGTCGGCGGCACTGGTGCACAACCCTGCCGCCGGCAGCCCCCCTCTTGCCGTCGTTGCAAGGGGACCCGGCTGCGTGGCGGCGGCGGTTGGGGATATAGCGGTCGTGGCCGCTTATATCACGCCGAACCGAGACCAAGCTGCATATGAGCAGTGGCTCCGTCAGCTGGCCGTCGTCGTCAATGCCTGCCAGCCCCGTCCGGTCCTTGTGCTCGGGGACTTCAACGCCTGGTCGTATGCCTGGGGTTCCCGACACGAAAGGGGCGCGACGGGGCATAGAGGCAGGGCACTGGTGGACTGGGCCGCACGACTCGGCCTAGTCCTCCTAAATCGGGGAGCCGTGGACACGTTCGTGACCTCGAGGGGTAGCTCCATCGTGGACCTATCGTTCGCGAGCCCCTCGTTGGCGCGACGTGTTCAGGGCTGGCGCGTCGTTTTGGGGGAGGACACAAGTTCGGATCACCGATACATTCGGTTTGACGTGTCCCCCCCTGCGAGCGACGCGCCGGCTGCACCGGCTCCACCCGAGCCACGTTGGGCGCTTAAGCGACTTGATCGGGAGCTCCTCCTGGAAGCCGCCATCGTACAGGCCTGGGCCCCCGCGCCGGACAGGCCTGTCTGCATAGACGATGAGGCGGAGTGGTTCCGGGAGGCCATGACCCGTGTCTGTGACGCGGCGATGCCTAGGGCTCCGCCCTATAATCCGAGGGGTCAGGTCTACTGGTGGTCGTCGGAGATCGCGCAGCTCAGACGGGGCTGCGTGATCACGCACCGCCGGTGGGCCCGATTCCGTAGGAGGCGTCGCCGCCCCGCAGATGCGGAGGCCCGAGAGGCGGAGTTGTACGAGGGATACAGGGAGGCCAGACGAGCCCTCCGAGCGGAGATAAGGCGTTCCAAACGGGACGCCTTCCGCGAGCTGCTGGAGACGCTGGAGCGGGACCCTTGGGGGCGGCCCTACCGGATGGTGAGGGGCAAGCTGCGCCCCAAGGCCCCGCCGTTAACCCGGTGTCTCCAGCCGGATCTGCTCGGAGGAGTTGTTGGCTCCCTGTTCCCAGCGCGGGCGGTGGAACATGTTCCACCGCAGATGACTCCGCCTCGGTTGCGCATGGCGCCCGACGTGGAAGACGACGACGTGCCCGAGGTCACTTGGGTAGAACTAGAGCTGGCGGTGAGAAGGCTAAGAGCCAAACACACCGCCCCGGGACCCGACGGCATTCCAGGCCGAGCGTGGGTCCTAGCTCTAGTCGACGACGCTCTCGAGCCCCGACTGAGAGGGCTTCTCAGCGCATGTTTGGAGCGGGGCCAGTTTCCGAAATTGTGGAAGACGGGGAAACTGGTCCTCATCCGAAAGGAGGGGCGCCCGGCGGACTCGCCGTCCGCCTACCGGCCCATAGTGTTGCTCGACGAGGTGTGCAAGCTCTTTGAAAGAGTAATTGCGAAGCGCCTCGTCGAGCACCTCTCAAGAGTGGGGCCGGACCTGGCGGATGGCCAATATGGCTTCCGCCAGAGGCGCTCCACCGTGGATGCCATCATGCGCGTGAGGGCTCTGGCGGAGGATGCAGTAGCCCGGGGTGAGGTGATGTTGGCGGTGTCCCTGGACATCGCCAACGCGTTCAACACCTTGCCCTGGAGTTGCATTAGGGAGGCGCTCGTGTATCACGAAGTGCCTCTCTACCTCCGCCGCATAGTCGGGGCGTATTTGACGGAGAGAGCCGTCATCTACCCAACCGTGACCGGTCTCGGTCGGCGTGAAATGTCGTGCGGTGTTCCACAGGGATCGGTCCTGGGGCCGCTCCTGTGGAACATCGGATACGACTGGGTGCTTCGCGGTGAGCTCGTAGGCGGTGCCGCCGTCACGTGCTACGCGGACGACACGCTCGTGACGGCGTGCGGGGCGACGTACCGCGAAGCGACCCGAAAGGCCACGACCGCGGTTGCCCAAGTCGTTAGGCGGATCCGGCGGCTGGGTCTCGAGGTGGCCCTGCATAAAACCGAGGCCCTGTTCTTCCATGGGCCTCGGAGCAAGCCACCCGAGGGATCCAGTCTCATCGTGGGAGGAAATCGCATCGGCATCAAGCCCCAAATGAAATATTTGGGGCTCGTGCTCGACGGCCGATGGGACTTCGGAGAGCACATCCGAAGTCTGGCCCCCAAATTGAAGGGCACAGCTCTTGCTCTGGCTCGGCTGTTGCCCAACATGAGGGGGCCCGATGACTCCTGCAGGAGACTACGCGGGGATCGTGCGGTCCATGGCCCTGTATGGGTGCCCAATATGGGCGGAGGCCCTGAGGACCAGAACTGTGCGGATGCTGCGCGCTCCGCAGCGGGTTCTGGCCATCAGGGTCATCCGAGGGTACCGCACGATCTCCTTCGAGGCGGCGAGTCTCCTTGCCGGAACTCCGCCATGGGACCTGGAAGCGAGAGCCCTTTCGCAACTGTACCAGTGGCGAAAGGAGGCGCGGGAGCAGGGATGGAACCCCGAGCCTCGAGAAATCGAGGCCGTGCAGTCCCAGCTCCGCCAGGCCATCGTGGTGGAGTGGAAGGAACGACTTGGGCAACCAAGCGCAGGGCACGCCGCAATAGCGGCGGTAAGGCCCATCATGGAGGATTGGCTGGAGAGGCGACACGGAAGCCTCTCCTACCGACTGACGCAGGTGATCTCAGGGAAGGGGTGCTTCGGGGACCACCTGCATCGGATCAGGAAGGAGCCAACGCCTGAGTGTCATCACTGCGACGCGAGCGAGGACTCAGGGCTGCACACGCTGGCGGACTGCCCGGCGTGGGAGGCGCCGAGGCGTGACCTCGTGGCAGCCATCGGGGTGGGAGTCCTCTCGCTCGGCAGCATGATTGCGGCAATGGTGCGGAGCGCGAGCGCGTGGGCCGCCGCCGCCTCGAGGTGGCGGAGCGCGCCCGGGAGAGACTTAGAACTCTCCCGGTCCGCCGAGCCCGCAACTTGCTCGCCGCGCGTCGCAGGCAACTCAGGCGCCGGAGGTCGCTTAACGACCTCCGTCCTCCATGAGCGCTCTCATGTTCTCAAACCCGAGGGGGCCATCTCGAAACCGGAGATGGCCCAGGGTCAGTCGGGGTGCGAGGGATATGCTCTATGGGCAACCTTACACCCCGGCGTCTGCAGACCCGAGACGGCGTGCGGTTTTAGTCGGTTCAAGCCCGACATAACCGCCCCCGCTGGCCGGCGGGGGGGTATCCGAGGGGATTTCCGCACGAAAAAAAAAAAAAAAAAAAAAAAAAAAAAGGTAGGAATCGATTTTCTTTGGCGAGTATCTGTTGTTTATCAAATCTTAAGTAATGTTTGGTCCCCTGTTGCACGTGTTCACATACAGCAGACTTTTTTGAGCGTTGGTGTTTTATGTCAGCTATGTGTTCTTTGACGCGACGTAACATTCGCGTAAACTTCTGACAATATCAGGTAGTTTTACTCCCGAGCTTTAGCGAGGGAGTAAATAGAACCTGGGGTTATCCTTTCGAGGGCTTACCCGGGGTGCCCGGCAACGGACACTTGGGGAGGACACCATGCGGTTTTAGTCGAGACACGACATAACCACCCCCGCTGGCCGGCGGGGGGGTATCCGAAGGGATTTCCGCACGTTAAAAAAAAATTAAAAAGGGAGTAAATAGAAACCGAGGTTTAATGGGTTTTTATGTCGCCGTGTGTTACACTATACTTTTAACTTTGTTTTTTTTTATACCACTAAGGTGGTAGACAAGCACACGGCCCACCTGATGGGAAGTGGTTACCGCGGCCTATGGACGTGTGCAAAACCAGTGGCGTCACACGCTGTCGACCCTGTAAAGGAAAGGGGATGGGAAAGGAGTTTGGAAGGGGATGGGAGAAGAGTTTGGGAGGGGATGGGAAAGGAGTTTGGGCTCCGGCACTCTCACTCACCAAACGGAACGCAACAGTTCAAATACTGTTACTTGGCGTCGATATTCTGTGAAATATGTAGTTTATTTTATTGACTTTTCGTTAGTATTTAAATAAATGCTTTGTGACCTTGACGGCAACAGATTGAAAATTATTTCTTTTCCTTTCTCTTCTATTTGTAAATTAGGGTCTCCATTCTCACTAGATGATGACATTTTCACTATTGTAAAATTAATTACGGTCAATACCAATTCAATTTGCAATTAGAGAAAAATTATAAAGATTTCGCGCCAATGTCTTTTTTTTGTTTCTTCTGTAGCCGCAACGCATTGCATGCATTCTACCAGAGATCGCCGATTTTAGTTCCATTTTCAAAATTAAAATGAAGTTCTTTTTTTATGAAACAGTAATAAGTCGAGTCTTTATTCATGATTATTCTACTTATGACTAAAGACTTTTTGTTTTTGTAGGCTCATTGTCATTTGACACACAGAAATTAAAAAAAGAAATACTTTTTTCCCCTAGGGGAAGAATTGATATTTTTTCTTCGCTCTGGTACGCCACAATGACGGTCTTTTTGAGCAAGAGGAGTGAAAAAAATATTTTTGTGTCGGCCTATTTATCTATCAAAAGTTTATGGGTACCATGTGGTTTCCGGTTAGTAGTTACTAGTTATAATAATTATATTCTACGACATATTACATCATATATCTGGAATGCGGATTTTTTATCCGCATTATAATGAGGCACACACTACGACGAACTGCTCGAGGAATTTTCCGCCTGTAGATGTTGAAGTTCGAACTTCACCAAGTCAAGTTTCGGTGGAGTGGTTAACGAGAGCACTCGTTTCATGTAACCCACAATTATAATTGGGCTACTTAACATTTATTAAGAATAAAGAATCACCGAATCAAGTAAATACAACATTTTCACGTACTCTTTCACTATATAGCTTTCTAACTTCCAAACACAAACAGTGTAGTACGTGATGGAATTGTTTTTTAGCTAAATCCTTGTTAGTTATTGTACGATTAAGGTTTAGCTACTCAATTTAGCCACCCGGCACTTTCCTCACCAATCAAGTTCAGTAGTAAAGCTCGAAAGATTTTTATCTTTTGTACAAAGATAAAGATCGTTCGAGCTTTATTCGTCGCCATCGGTTTAAGGGTCGTTTGCCTTCTGAAGGTGATTGCCTCTAACTTATGTGCTTACAAAAATAGGTGGCCTAATAAGATCTTTTACCCTTTCATGGTTTGATTTTGTTGATAGTATGAGTTATTTCTTTCATTTTAATGCTTCTTGTATTGACTTTTATTGCTGTCATATATGGACATCAGTCAGGCTGGATGACGAGGAAAGCCTTTACAGCCATTTTCAAGTGGCGCAAGGAGGCGCAGGAGTTAGGATGGAATCCTGAGCCTCGAGACTCAGAAATCCTGGCCATCCTGGTGGAGCGCAAGGAACGACTTGAGCAACCAAGCGCAGGGATGGCGTTGTAGGGGCAGAAAGACCTGTCATAGAGGATTGGCTCGAGAGGCGATACGGAAGCCTTTCGCAACCTCTCGGGAACCACCTTTTCGGAACAGGAAGGAGCCAACGTCTGAGTGCCATCACTGCGATGCGAGCGAGCACTCGGGGCTGCACACGCTGGTAAACTGCCCGGCGAGAAGGTGCCGTGGCGCAACCTCGTGGTGGCTATGGCCAAGGTGCGGCGCGCTGTCGCCTCCTTCTGTGAGCGAGTAATGCTCGAAAAGTAGGCGGTGGAGAGGGCTCGGGAGAGATTTAGAACTCTCCCGGCCTGCCGAGCCCGAGCCCCGAACGTCAAGCCCGCCGTGATGGTTGAGCAAAACCCATTTCAGTTTACCATTATAGCTGGAGTGTTTAGGTGGGTATAGTCATCTAGTGGTAACTAGTGTATTAGACAATAAATTCTACTCACCCGTGTAGGTATATCCTCGAAGGAGTATCCACTCCTTCGACACTTCCACATATCTGTACTTCCAATCTATTGGGGTGTACCCTATAATATCTACCAATCACGTTTTTAAATCTTGTGGTGCTTTGGAGAGTTTGTAACAAAGAATGTAATATGTAATATTATTATACCCATATGCGATTGAATTAGAAATTAAATATTTGTATGCGAAGTTTGTCACTTTTTAAGGCAGAAGAAATGACTTCAATATTAAAATTATGAAATTTCGTGTGTGCTTGAGTAAGTCCTATCTTGTACGTGCAAAACCAGGGCGAACCGCTTGTTTCAATGTGTAGTGTGTGTGTGTGTGTGTGTCTGTGTCTGTGTGTGTGTGTGTGTGTGTGTGTGTGTGTGTGTGTGTGTGTGTGTGTGTAGAATTATATACCTATTTTTAAATGGTTATTAGTATTCTCAACCTGCCTACTAACTCATATATCAACAGTACTTTCTATGTTATTACTGTTTGTCACGCCAAAGACTTTTTCATTGCCGGGTTTTGTGTTTCTATGCGCGGTCCAATAGGAATTCACATTGCTGTTAATAAATAATATAATTAACAAAATAAAAATAAACAAGTAATAATTACAAAAACCTAAGTATGATTCTTTATACATCAGAATTTTTGGGCCAACAATTCACCTTTTTTTAGGGTTCCGTACCCAAAGGTTAAAACGGAACCCACCGAACTAAGACACCGCTGTCCATCCGTCCGTCTGTCACCAGGCTGTGTCTCATGAACCGTGATAGCTAGACAGCTGAAATTTTATCAAATGATGTATTTCTGTTGCCGCTATAACAACGAATACTAAAAACAGAATAAAATAAATATTTTAATGGGAGCCCTATACACAAACGTGATTTGTCACTTTTTTCTAAAGATTTAGATCGGAAAAAGAGAACATCTAGAACGGGACTTGAACCCGCGACCAACATCGCCTTAAGACGTATTAATGTATCGGAGAATTTCGAATATCTGGGACGTGTCTAGGTGGCTCAGTTGATCAGAGCATTCCCCCTGTAAGGGACTGGTCGCGGGTTCAAGTCCCGTTCGAGATGTTTTCTTTTTCCAATCTAAATCTTTAGAAAAAAGTAAGCATACAAAGTGTTTAAATTTTTTTATTGAAGTGATTTGTCACTGTTTTTTTGCTCGATATTAATAACGACAACAGGTAGACGCTTGAAATATTCATTATATTTACTTCAAAAATAAATATAATTAATAAAATAGATTAACGGGGGCTCCCATTGTATAGATGATGGTACGGAACTCTTCGTGCGTGAGTCCGACTCGCACTTGGCCGGTTGTTGCTCTTTTTTTTCTCATAATTTTAATATAACCAGTAAAACTCATGCGATAAAGCGGAATGTAACAAGATATCAATCATCAAAATCGGTTTAGCTGTTTCAGTTACGAGAAATCATAGGGATGAATATACCATAAATACAGGTTAAACACATAAGTCTTTGCCGCAGTTTTAGTTATTAAGTTTTGGTCACACTAGGGTACATAAGTTTAAACAGAAAATAGCGGGTATATTATGAACCAAGCTCAGATTACAAAAACTTAATGGAGCCCCCTAAACTTTGATATGATCTTACCGAGATTAGGAAGTCTACAAAGTATCACTTGACGCTGTCCCGCTTTTGATTAATGTTAGTAATAAACCAAATCCATCTCTCGAGCTCATCAATTTTCCGGTTATTGATGAGAAAATTGTGAATTATAAGGGGCTAAGTTCTTTTTTATTTGGGTTCAGTTTTACCATTATATTTCGTCGTAGCATGAACTTGGAACCATTAAAAAAAATTGAAAAGTTTTTAGATTACTCTGTCCTTGAATTTTCATGAAAACTTCACAGAAAATATTTTATTCATTCATTTTTAAACGTGTTTAAACTCCCATTAAGCTTCAATTTGTGAAATAAACGAGAAATTTATACTGAAATTTTGACCTTTTAATTTTGACAGTAATTTGAGGTGGTTTAAGTGTATCACTACATAGTATGAAACAAAGTCGCTTAGCGCTGTCTGTCTGTCCCTATGTATGTTTGCCACTTTTTTCCGAAACTATAAGAACAATGCTGTTGAAACTTGGTAAATAGATGTATTCTGTGAACCGCATTAAGATTTTCACAGAAAAATAAAAAAACAATACATTTTGGGGGTTAGAACTGAAACTCAATTATTTTTTTCATCAAACCCTTACGTGTGTGGTGACACTTCCAAAGTGGTAAAATGTGCCCCCCCCCCTCTGTAACTTCTTAAATAAGAGAATGATAAAACTAAACTAAACTAACACCGAAAATTGGTTTGAACGAGATCGAGTAAGTAGTTTTTTTTAATACGTCATAAATCGTAAACCGCAATTTGTCTTTCATTCAATCAACTCAAATATATAAATTTTACTTTCTGCTACGGAACCCTTCAAGTACGACTCGTACTTGGCTGGTTTTTATTTTAATAGATGTAATGCAAGAGGAACGTTTCATACATAATGTAGTAAAGAAACACTGATAATTTTAGAAGTTTCTAAAGTGATGTCGTATAAATACACATTTTTCTGCGCTTGCATTGCAAACGCTGGCTGAACCTTTCGAGATAGATCAAAATAATGTCCTACAGTAATGTCCACCTTTAAAAAGGTCTACAAAAATTTCGCAATGGTATATGTATTACACTTATCACTTAGAGATAATTTCCATTTTTTATCCTTGACTTTTTACGAGAAATAATGGCTTATTTAGAAAGCGATTTTAAGCAATACAGCATTAATCCTTATCCAATTTATATATGTTCTTTACAGCATGTAAGTAATTTAAATGAATATTTTCGAAGATATTACAGATTTAAAATGCAGGGACAGCGGTTGCGGCAGTACAGGCCGAGGGACAGGTCGTGCTAAAGACATTCTCTAGTATATTTAGTAACAACTATTTTAATAAAGAGTAAAATATTGATATCTATTCAAATTAAACTACGAGTTTAATTTGAAACCGCGGAAGCCTAGTGGTATGGGTAATGTACTGCTGATGCGAGGTCTCGGGTTCGATCCCAGGTTTTACCATGGCACACACCAATGACTTTTCGATGCTTTTCGAAGTTATGTGGGTATTTATCGCAGGTTTATAAGTGCCCGGTTAATGGCAATAGGCTCGCCACCTATTACATTGGGACCTAAACATAAACTGGCGAAATGTGGGTGCTAGCACCTCTGCCTACCCCTTCGGGGATATAGGCGTGAATTTATGTTATGTTATGTTTCATTTGAAAAATTCTGCTACTCATAGTCTATTTTCTAATAAAGTTGAGAGGTTATGTATCGTTGCGCTACAATTGGAAGGAATGGAGGAAACCTCAAATTTATTACTGTAGTCACAACAAGGCCATTGTAAGTATGCGTATAACAATACATCAAAAGTATCATCTACTAAAGCCGCACCAAATATAGGTATAAAAGATTGGAATAAATAATACAGGTACCTACCTACTAGCAAAGAAAAATGAAAACCCTTTATTTTCTCTCATCTTACTATAAGTACCCAATTTGTTTGACGCTTGGCTATGAGACATGATATGAGAATACAAAAAAGCGGCCAAGGGCGAGTCGGACTCGCCCATGAAGGGTTCTGAATCAGCAAGTAACATAATAATGTTTTTTTTTTTTAATTTTATATGTGAGTTGATTGAATGAAATGTATATTGCGGTTTTCGGGGTGCGAGGGATATGTTCTATGGGCAACCTTACAGCGTCTGTAGACCCGAGACGGCGTGCGGTTTTAGTCGGTTCAAGCCCGACATAACCGCCCCTGCTGGCCGGCAGGCCAAAAAAAAAGGTATATTGCGGTTTATGATTTATGACGTATTAAAAAAAACTACTTACTAGATCTCGCTCAAACCAATTTTCGTTGGCAGTTTACATGGTAATGTATAGCATATATCTTTTTTAGTTTTATCATTCTCTTATTTTAGAAGTTACAGGGGGGGGGGGGGGGGGGGGGACACACATTTTACTACTTTGGCAGTGTCTCTCGCGCTAACTATTCAGTTTAGAAAAAAAAATTAGAAACCTTAATATCATTTTTAAAGACCTATCCATAGATACCACACACGTATGGGTTAGATGAAAAAAAAAATTATTGAGTTTCAGTTCAAAGTATGGGGAGGACCCCCAAAATTTATTGCTTTTTTTTATTTCTGTGTGAAAATCTCAATGCGGTTCACAGAATACATCTACTTACCAAGTTTCAACAGCATAGATCTTATAGTTTCGGAAAAAAGTGGCTGTGACATACGGACGGAGAGACAGACAGACATGACGAATCTATAAGGGTTCCGTTTTTTGCCATTTGGCAACGGAACCCTAAAAATGTAAAAAGTTAAGAATCAGATATTTAGTCATTTGAGCCCAAAACATAATGTACCTTTTGCTTGGGAAAGGTTTACTCCGAAAGGACTCTATCGTCTTAGATCGGAGGCTTAAGGAACGAACAAATATTATGTTCTAGTCCTAGTTGAAACCCTTTCTACGGTGCTTGGGTTTTGTTGACACGCGTCAGTTGTCACTTTTGGTATATCTGATATAGGTAAAAAGATTTTCGAGCTTGCTATTCAGCAAATCATGCTTGATGCGGGTATGCGTACTTAGGGATATGACAGGAATATACGTTTAGAACTTTGTAGGGTTTACACAATAAATTGAAAGAAGCCGGCCAAGTGCGAGTTGGACTCTCACACCGCGGGTTCCGTACAAACCTGTAGGTATATAAGTTACAGTTAACCCATCACTACAATCGAGTTTATGTTGTATGTTATGATATTTTCAAAAATATTTTTTATTATATGATGTAACTAAAAATTTACAGTTTTCGCAATTTTTCCATTATCTGTACTATAAGACGTTACTTCGTACCAAATTTCAAGATTCTAAAGTTCACGGGAAGTACCCTGTAGGTTTTGATTCCCGTGCGAGTTTCGAAAATTTACGGGAATTTGCGGCATAAACGGCTGTATTTTTTGATTTCTTTGGCTTAGAAATTTGATTTTTTTCACAACTCCAAGGGACAGTAGACTTGAGTATTAGATATAAATTTCAGTTTGATAGCTCCACGCGTTCCTGAGAAAAACGGTCTTGACAGACGGACGGACGGACGGACAACGAAGTGATCCTATAAGGGTTCCGTTTTTTTCCTTTTGAGGTACGGAACCCTGAAAAAATCCCATTTTCGTTTAATGAAATATAATTTTATGGGAATTAAAGCGATCATTGTAGGCTTATTGTCGATGAACTCTGTGGCGTAGCGGTAGTGCGTTTGACTGCTAAGTCGTAGATCGAGGGTTCGATTTCCGCTTACTGCTAATATTTGTATGCATGAATATCTCTATTTGCATTGAGCTGGGTGTTTCTATGTATTAACTTTATTCAAATAATAAAATGTATCTAAGTATGATAGTAAATATATGAATAAGACAACGTATCGGTTGCTTGGTGGTTAGGAAATCGGCCTTACGATCGCCTTACGGTCCTGGATTCAAATTCTAACCATTACACTACCGGTGTGAACCCACTCCTAACACAATAAATTTAACTTACCTGGAGGGAGAGAATTTAATTTAGGTTAACTTAATTTATTGGTAAACTCATTATGTGAATTTATTGGTTTATTAATTGGTGAACTTAACTAATAATTTCAGTTATACTCGTTAAAACAAATAATTAAACCGACAGTGCAATCAAATTAAGAAAATCGTTATTTTTATACTATACGCATTGAATTTATGTGAATGTGGTAAATGGTACTAAATATAATTACGCTTAGAGCGGCAAAAGGTACGGTTGTTACAGAATTGCGGTATTTATTTAAAGATTCTACGACATTCTACACAGCGCTTTCTAGACCCAAAGTAAACTGGCTTGTGTTATGGGTTCCAGAATGCGGATAAACATACTTATATACTTTTTCCTGAGACTTTACCTTCAGCTTACCATCAGGCGAGGTGAAGTCAAATTGACGTGTCCTAAATATAAAAAAAAAATACATACATATTATAGATAGAAACATACAGACCTATGCAAATAGACATATTCATGCATACAAATATTTGCACTGAGCGGGAATCGAACCCGCGCCCCCTGTCGTAGCAGTCGAATGCACTACCGCTACGCCACAGAGGTCGTCGTAATAAAATAATTTAGTATAAAAATAACAGCAATAAATTAGGGTCATGCCCTTATAACTTTAACTGGCTATTATCAGGAAAGATAAAATCAGAATGAGTCCTTTTGCCTTTCCAAATCAAAGTTGTATTTTAATTTAAATTTCCTGCATCTGAAAATAATCGAAAATGTTAACATATTATATCTGCCTCAGTAGGTTATATCTCAAAATATATTATGTCGACAGCTGTTGCGAGCCGCTCTTCCTGAAATACTGATCCTGTTCCCATGATGCACAGGAATGTATTTCCACGATAAAAAGTAATCTATGTAGTATCCCAGACTATAAACTGTCTGTATCCAAATTCAATGGAGGTCGATGGGGGAGGCCTATGTTCAGCAGTGGACTTTCTACGGCTGATATGATGATTATGATGATCCAAATTCTATCCAATTCTGTTTGACTATTGTTGCTTTATTGCGTCGGTAGCTTAGTGGTTAAGGAGTCGACCCTATGATCGAGAGGTCCCGGATTCGAATCCGGCCAGGATTCGAATCCGGGACTAACACTACATTACATTACACACTACACTACATTACACACTACACTACATTACACTACCAACGTGAACCCACTCCTAAAACAAGCAATTAAGCTTAGCTGGAGGGGTTAGGGGGAATATTAGTAATTTCGGTTACTAATATTCTTAAAAAAAAACAATCGTCCATAGTTTACTTTTAAAAAAAATCTGGACCGGGCGCACGAGGTTACAGAAATGTTGAGGTTAGGGTCCACAGAAATAGTCCCAGTTCTCATATCAGTCAATGGTTTGATCCCAATAAGTCTCTTAGTTCATCATCTTGGGAGGGATTAGAATTACTGGGAAGTCAGTGACGACCAAGATGCAAAAAGCGGTTTTACTTGACAATGCCCGAATAGTGCTGCGATTACTCTATCAATCATCAGAAGGCCCCTGGCCTCATATAGTCGCATGTGGTATGATTATATATTACAAAGAATAATCAAAAAATAAACAGCTATTACGGAGTCGTTTTCAAATGAAATGAGATGAAAAATATATAAAATGTATTAAACGTCATATTTTTACGTCACCATAGTACCCTACATAATGTTAAGAGATTGTGATTGTGTATCTATGTATATGTATATATTTACAAAAAAAAAGTATGTTTATCCGCATTCTGGTATCATTTTTTATCGTGCTGAAATCCCCTCGGATCCGCTGGCCAGCGGGAGCGGTTATGTCGGCCTTGAACCGACTAAAACCGCACGCCGTCTCGGTTCTTAAGACTCCGGGGTGTAAGGTTGCCCATAAAGCATTTCCCTCGCACCCCGACCGCATTCTGGTACCCATAACACGAGCTAGTTAAACTATGCTTACTTTTGGGTCTAGAAAGCGCTGTGTAGAATGTCGTAGAATATTTATTTATTATTATTCCCTTGTTTGATACTAAACTAGCATAATTATAGTAAGAATAAGAATAATTGTGGCCCTATTGACGCCATTTGCCACTCAGAATAGTCTCAACGATAAAACAAACAAAATGTGTACATAAGACCTCAATCAGTCAAGTTGTTCAGACAACACCCTGTAAATAACACAGTACCAACATCTATAAGTAAAATACATAGACAAAGACATAACAGTTTATCTTTTTCTCTACTGCTTATCAACCAATTATGTTCTATTTAGGTTTAGTTAAGCAAAGGGTGCAACGGAACCCTATTACTAAGACTCCGCTGTCCGTGTCCGTGTCTGTACGTCTGTCAGCAGGCTGTATTTCATGAACCGTGATTGTTAGACACTTAAATTTTTTACAGATAATGTATTCCTATTGCCGTTATATCAACAAATACTAAAAAACAGAGTGACTTAAAAATAAACATGATTTTTTGCTTGATATTGATATTGATTGATAACGTTTGTGCTTGATATTGATAACGGCAACACGTAGACATTTGAAATATTCACAGAATATTTGGTTATATATGCACTTTAAAACTAAACAATTAAATTGAAATGAAACAAATAGCTAAAATTTGTTTTTTGCCTAACAACAAACGTCTGTTTTGTTTTTTTTTTTTATAGATAATGGTGCGTAACCCTTCATGCATGAGTCTTGGACTCGCACTTGGTCGGTTTTAACAATAAAACTTTTAAAAAAGGTCAATTGGTATTTTCTACTTCCGTCAAATACTCAGTCATGATTAACTTGGAGTTAAGGTTGAATTCCTGTATACTATACAATATATAGAGTTGAGATGTTATACTGCGAGCATATAATACATAAAATACTTATTTATTTATGAGCTACTAGTACACGTATAAACGAAGAGCAATAAGTAATTTTTAACATTTTTAACTATTTCTTCAACTTTGATAACATACATATACAAATATATAAATAATTTGGTTAAAAAGCTGATAGTACCAACTTCTAAAATTATAGTACTATATTGAAATAAAACTATTTTTTCAGCAGCGGTTGCTTTTCAGCAGCCATGGTCACAGGGAGACCGAAACGTCGGGTTCAATTTAAATTATAAAATAACATCAAATAAATCGCGCGATAGAATCCATTAAAAAATAGTACTAATGTTTGGCAAAAAACAGTCCCCAAAGTTTGACATGCCAAAGTATGTTTCCCAAATTTTCATATGGCAAAAAAACATTTGGCAAAACTACTTTTCGCAATTTTACAGTTAGCAATACTATTTTTGACAATTTATTGTTTAACAAATGATTACATGGCAAAGTTTCATTTTACCAAGTATTTAGTCAAATATGGTTTGGCATAACATACTTTTCCCTTGCATGGCTGGCAACATACATGGCAAAAAAATATACTGCTGCATGGGTGTTTGTTTCACCTTGGACAAATAATTTACAGGTAAGAACTTCTATAATAATTATATTGCTATTATTCAAATCAATTCCTACAAACAACCTACTACAAAAATTAATGTATTTGACTTTATTTATAATTAATTCTTAATGAGACATGCTTTTTGAACGAACTTACTTTTGGAATATATTATATATACAAAATAAAACATTTGATTACTGTATATTTGACTTAATAAAAATTGAGCAAGTAAAAAGTTGCCAAATGAATATTTGACGAAGTGATTAAAATGAGAAATATAAATTTACTAAAGATTCTTTTGGGAAATGAAACTATGCGATAAGTTTTTGGGAAGTGAAATTTGACGAAACATATTTTGGCAAACGACAGGATCCCTATTTCAATGTTTCGCGTAAACGTCCGACAATATAGTACTATATTTCAAGTGTATTTTTAGGGATTTTCTTTAGAAAAGCCCTATTGCTATCGAGTTGTCGTCGACGTCGTCGTTGCCAATTTTCTGTCACGGTTTTGGGTATGAAGGAGATGAGCTATCGAGTTGCTGTTTTCGGTAATAGATTCGCGCTGGGGTGAACCATTGCAAGATAAAGAAAAAATCGCAAAAAAAAACGCAAAATCGAAAATCCCTTGTATTCGGCTGAGCTCGTCTCAGGAATTCAACTTATTTTGAATATAATAGTCTACTATTCATATTACCTAGCATTAAACTTCTAACTAATTTTTGTTCACTTCAAGTAAATATACATATTACACACACTTTAGTGAACATATCTAGCTTGTGTTAATAAACCTGTTCTTGACGTTGTTAATGTCAAGAACATGAATTTGAAACTTGGTATTTCATCAAAGATAAAATGGCTAATTATTTGTACGATTTTCTAAAGTAAGTATACTTGTTGAGGAAATTGTGAACAGCCAATATTTGTTTGAAGTTAATTTGAAATGAGAAGCCCAAAATTGAAGAATAAGCGCTTCCAATTTCCTTTGAATTTGCAAAATGTGAAATATTGGAGTAATTAATGTATAAAGTGCGATTCAATTCGTATTGAATATGTATACCAGTTTCATAATATTTCTTTAGAGGTCTACAATTCATTCTGCTGTTGCAAAAATTGAGCGAAGCAATTTCACCAGAACTTTTTCTAACGGTGATAATTCCTCAATGGCTAGTCCGATTTTCGTTTTGCTTTTTTTGTCTTGTGTATATGAATAAATTACCTAATTTAATACCAATCGCCTGAATGAGGCTTTTTTATTATTGAGAAATCAGATTTTGAAAATTTGGTTCGGTAATTATTCCTCCGTGGTACACATGAATTTGTAATTACATAGCCTATGTCGTTCCCATCAGTAACATCTTTACTTGTGTGAAATTTCATTAGAATCGGTTCAGCCGTTTGGGAGGAGAACATGGTCTAACGAAATACAGGAGTCGTCTAAAAGAGAGCAAAGCTCTGACGAGCTTCGCTCAATTATTATTAACCTAATTTGTGAAAACAGTGAGTTATGAAGCCAATCTTTTACCTATACCTGCCTAAAAACAGAAGGCATAGTGAAACAAGTTGAATTCTTGAGACGAGCTCAGCCGAATACAAGGGATTTTCGATTTAGCGTTTTTTTTTTTGCTATTATTTTTTTTATCTTGCAATGGTTCACCCCAGCACGAATCTATTACCGAAAACAGCAACTCGATAGCTCATCTCCTTCAAACCCAAAACCGTGACAGAAAATTGGCAACGACGACGACGTCGACCACGACAACGTCGACGACAACTCCATAGCAATAGGGCTTTTCTAAAGAAAATCCCTAAAAATAAGGAGGAGCTAATTGTTTATATAACTCACATTATTTATAAGTCAGAGGTGTCTTCAATTTTGAGAACTTTGGAGTTTACAACTCAAAATTCACCATACAGTAGTAAAAGTAAACCTGTAAGCGGTTTAACCGAAATTTTTGTAAAAATATTTAATAGTATATAACAATTCTTTACCAAAATATAGTCACGTAAATTAATTTGCTGCACGTAAAATTATTACGTTCAATGAAATTTAAAAACTATTAGTATGCTAATTTTACCATAAAATTTAAAATAATTATTTAATTTTGATTTACAAGACCAATGTTTTTTTTAAACTATAAAACTAAAAAATGGTAATATATTTATGATTTATTTTTATTTTCATATTTATTATTGGTAATTAAATTTTCGTTTTAAAACATAAACATTTATTAATTGTCATGTTAAGATTTCATTTTTTTACTTTCGGAAAACGTGAACATACAGGACGGGACTTGAACCCATGAACAGACCTTTACAGGGGGAAGACTATAACCAAGGACGGAGAATTTCGAACGTCCTAGATATTCGAAATTCTCCGATATATTATGCGTCTCGGGGTGTCATGGAAATTCACTTTCTCCAAACTAAATCTATGTACTTATTACTTTATTTGTCTCTTAAAGAAAAAATGAAAATTTCCGTACTAACGTGTGTAAGGAAAGTAGAAGAAAATTACAGCAGAAAAAAAAAAGTAAAATCCTACAGATGCCGAAAATGTCATAAATGTAAAAAAGTGAGTCCCAGTATAATAATAATAAATAAAAATTCTACAACATTCTACACAGAGCTTTCTAGATCCAAAGTAAGCATAGTTTAACTAGCTTGTGTTATGGGTTCCAGAATGCGGATAAACATACTTAAATACTTTTTTTTTGTAAATACTTACATATTATACATATAAACAGCCAGACTAATGCAAATAGACATATTCATGCTAACAAATATTTGCACTGAGCAGGAATCGAACCCGCGCCCCCTATCGTAGCAGTCGAATGCACTATCGCTACACCACAAAG
Source organism: Cybosia mesomella (assembly GCA_946251805.1). Classification (NCBI taxonomy): domain Eukaryota; kingdom Metazoa; phylum Arthropoda; class Insecta; order Lepidoptera; family Erebidae; genus Cybosia; species Cybosia mesomella. Next base: position 32,061,769 of record OX276396.1, on the reverse strand, counting down.
TCCGTACAGGTTATAACCGCTGAACCTGTCAGACGGTCTACTCACCAGCTACCTCAGTAGTAGGGTGCACAAACTCCTAGATCCCAGGGCGCCTTTTCATCAGAGAACATAGAATAGTGCCGTGGGTGTGCGAGGAACTTTCGGGTGTCACTCCAAAGAAAACTCTCTTACACACAGTTATTCATACATATATTTAATCCATATACACAATACACAAGAAGTTCAGACATACATAAGAAGTTTACAAGTTGACTGAGAATTACACAAAGGTCTTGCCGGTCCCTCCACTTATGCGTAGGGTCTTCTATTCCTCAGATTGCTTGCGGAGGTCGTTAAAGCCAACCCAAGGTGGTTGGGAAACTCCTCTAAGCTTAAGTAAGTACAAGATGAGTGAATTTTAGGATACACACAAAATATTAAATTAAAATTGTATACGTGACCAGAGCCTTGGTTGTCTGCCAGCACGGGGCTCAGTATCGTCCCGCGAGTCCTCCTTTGAGGTATAGACGAGAAGAGCCCTTGGTATAGCGATACTGAAACTCGGGGTTGCCTCTCCGCTCCAACCAATGTTCTCTCGCTCAGTATCGTCCCGCGAGTCTTCCTTTGTCTACCGAGGTGTAGACGAGAAGAGCCCTTGGTATAGCGATACTGAAACTCGGGGTTGCCTCTCCGCTTAATCACGTTCGCAAGGTGCGATTCCAAGACCCGAATCTGGGACCCTGAGACCAAAATGAGTATAAAGTATTGACTCTAATGCAGAAGAAACTTAGAAGCAAATATAGTGCAGCAACTTACCAACGATGTGGGAATATCACTGAATCTAATTAGTATAGGTTATGAACTTATAGAAATTGACAAAACAGTTTATACGCAAAATAACCGTTATAGGTTCTCAACAAAGTATTCTCAAGTGCCGGCCCGCCAGCTGACCTGGCCTTATATACCGTCTAGCGAAGAACTTTCTCGAAAAGACCAAATTCCATCGTTTTTTCACGAGCAGTCTCACTGAAAACACAAAGTCACTCCGACAATGCGGCACAATCAGGTGTCAACTTGTCGCTGCGAACACAAGGCGGACTAGGTATCTACTTAATTTATACGTATTATACTAGACAAACCATAGCTTACGAAGATGAAACCATAGAGGCACTGAGTTATTAAATTAGGGAAAAGCCTGGACTTTAACGTTTGACTACTAATCATCATTACTCTTCCCAAAAGACAGAATACAGGGACACATTAACTGAATATAAAATATTATTGCATCCAGTACAGCAACGCCATCTCGTGGTATTACTGTGAACCACAAACACCACAATGGGATTCCGATCGAACGCTGCTACACTCCGGGAAAACTCGATGCATAGATGTCGCTACCGGACTCGCTTTATTTAATATCTATTTCAGAAAATAAAATGTTACAAGGTTTATTCCGATATAGGGTTTTCAAAATTTCTCTTCATCATCATCATCGTCTTCGTCTTGCCGCATCCAGCATCTGCTCGCAGTCTTTCGTAGATCGTCATCCCACCTGGCCGGAGGGCGTCCTACACTATTTTGTAATAGATTTTCATGATACATTTGTCCTTCTGCAGGCACTTCACTGGCATGTGACGCACGTGTTGTGAGCGGCATGCGAGGCGAGCGCTCTCTGCGGGCGGCGGCCTCGCTCGCCGCGCTCGCGACGCTCCTAGCGCTCAACTCACCACAGCTAGGATCTGCTGAGGTTACTTCTATCGGTAAGCTCAATTCTTGATAATTTTTTTATTTACTAGCTGACGCCCGCGGTAGCGTCAGTTATCATTTTTTAGCCATAAGGTTCTGCTTTACCAATTGCAATCAAAAGTACAGCAGATTTTAAGTCTGATCAAGACCTTTCTTATAGAGAAAAACCGCATTAAAATCCGACCAGCACTTTTTGCTGACCTGAACTGACAAACAGAATGAAAAGAATATTAATAATTTGTTTTTTTTTTCAATATCTCTAGTGTATAGACACATGTAAAGCGTTCAACTGCTAAGTCAGAGTTCGCGGGTTCGATTACCGCTTCCGCTTTTGCAAATATTTGTATGCATGAATTTGATTTATACATATTTGCATTGGTCTAGAAGATTCTATATATAAAATGTTTGTATTTATGAAACAAAAAGCTAATTATGCTTATACGCATTCTAGAACCTAAGTGACAAGCTTGTTAAGCCATACTTACTTAGGTCTAGATAGCGCTGTGTAGAATGTCCTAGAATAATTTATATTATTAATACGATTCCATGATGCAGCAAGCGACCTGCATAAAACAGTTTCACATTTCAATTTAATTTTATCTACCAGACTGCGCGTGATAAAATATGGTATCTGAATTTCAATGGCCGTTACTGAATTGCAAATAATGAGGACGTTATATTGTAACTGCTCATAATTGCATACATCTGTTAAATGTTGTCTGCATTTAAAATGTTTAAATTTTTCTTCTCGTTTTTTCAATGTATAAACAGTGTTAGTTACATATTATTCTGGGCATGTAGGCGACAGAAATGTTAATAGTCATTATGTATAAGGTGGGATAGTACAGGGTGTTTCTATATATGATATGTATGTATTTACGGAAGAAAATGTATCTAAGTACGTTTATTCGCACTCTAGAACCCATAACCAGCTAGTTAAGCTAGGCTTATTTAAAAGCATGAATATGTCTATTTGCATTGTTCTGGGTATCCATATGTATAATATATATACCCTACTAGACTACTAGAACCCATAACACAAGCTAGTTAAGCTATGCTTACCTTGGGTCTAGATAGCGCTGTGTAGAATGTCCTAGAATATTTATTGTTTACTTGTTTATACGGGTTCTGGTACTTTTTTATGGAACATGTTCAAATCCGGGACAGGAGGTATATTGCGCAGTGGAAGTTCGCCCTCCTGGCGACAATGGGGAAGTGAGCAGTCTGCGGTTCACAGAGCAAATTGTTTATAAAATAGGTTTCACTTACCAACTTAGAAGGCGCCCGAAACAGTGCGCTTTTATCTGTCTGTGTCTGTATTCAAGTGTACCTGGAGTGTAGGATGTATGATGTTGTGTGTAGACAAATAAAACACAGCGCGGCCAACAATGTGGTAGCCCTTCCTCAAAGTAAATATATGATTCGGTCGAACAACTCCCAACCGATTACGTTAAGTAGTCCAAAATATAACTAATCCAACACTGGCCAAATCTGATAGTCACGGATTATATTTATTCGAACAAAACTTATTTCAACAAACGTTTTCTCAAGACAATTCTTTCAACAAGTTGACAACAAGTGACAGTCGTAGATCTGTCAACGCAAATTATGGTTTTTTTTTTTTACTTCGTTTAGGAACGCAACATAAAGGAAAAGGTATGTAATGGTGACCCTCTCTCCTGAGACTTTACCGTCAGCTTACCATCAGGCGAGGTGAAGTCAAATTGACGTGTCCTAAATATTAGAAAAAGGTACAAATCGGGTTGTATCAGGAGGTGAAACGATTGGCAGAGAAACGATTGGCAGAGAAAGGGTGGAGTGATGATTATTCCACTAATAAGAGGACTGTTCTCAAGTTAAGAGAGAGAGAGCTCTCTCTCTTATTATCAATATGAACGTTTGTGAAGATATTTAGATGTTTGTTACGCAATCACGCATGAATTATTGTCGCTGTTGCATAGATAATATGGATGAAAATTGGCAGATAGATAGACCATTTCTTGCATTAACATATGAGATACTTTTCAATCCGCGTACAGGTTCCTGTAGGGAATACGAACAGGCAAACTACACGACGGGGGTGGAGCCGGGGGCATAATCTAGTGACAATATAATAACACTAGCTCCACTGTTACCCGCAGCTCCACCCACGTAGAATTCTGATCCGGTTCCCACTCCCCATAGGAACTTGTTTCAGGGAAAAAAGTAGCCTATGTGTTATTCCAGACTATAATCTATCCCTGTACCTAATTTCAGCCAGATCTGTTGAGCCGTTTTTGCCTGAAAGAGTAACAAACGTCCATCCACCCATCCATCCAAACTTTCACATTTATGATCTTATTGGGACAACTCTCGTACCAGTCTGTGTATCCAAAATATACCTTCATTAGAAAGCTATAAGATAAATTTGAACAAACACATTTAATTTTCGATATAGAAAATAAAATTTCTCTTACTTATAACTTTCACTATTCCATAGTTGGAATTTTTCTATGCAAAATAATTATTTTCCCGCTAATGATAAGTGAGGTACAATGAGCTCTCTTCTCAAACTAATAAAATATATAGAAACTTAAATTTCTCGTACCTACTTAAAACTACTTAAAACTATTTGATAGTTACAATTCTTCCATGCATAAATTCTAAATATTTCCCTGCTAATGATAAGTGAGGTGGAATGAACTCTCCTGTCGTGATTATCTAATCAATAATCTGAACTAATAATACATATCGAAACTTAAATTTCTCGTACTTAAAACTACTTAACACTATTTCATAATTCGAACTCTTCTATGCATAAATTCTAAGTATTTCCCTGCTAATGACAAGTGAGACGCAATGAGCTCCCATGCCGTGGCTACGTGTAATCAATAAACTAGGTACAATGCACCCGCACTGCAGTCACTGAACGCGATAATTACCCTCAATAATGCTTATAATAAAACTTTTGCTAATTTCCCTACAGCTTTTGTAGGCCTTTGCTGGATATACTACTAATTTGTATATCACTTACTGCGGCATTAAGGGGACTTTCAATCTATTGATTGGACATTTACTGCGGTAATATAATGCGAATATAAACTACTTTTATAAACGCTAAAGTTTTGACGTAGAACGGATGAACGGATCTAGATGAAAATTAGCACATAAATAAAGTAAGTAGAAAAGTAAGCATAGTTCAATCAAATTTTTAAGCAATTAGTATGCTGTAAGATTTAGATCGGAAAAAGAGAACATCTAGGACGGGACTCGAACATGCGACCAGTCTCTTACATGGGGAATGCTCTGACCAACTGAGCCACCTAGAAACCTGTAAGGGACTGGTCGCGGGTTCGAATCCCGTCCTAGATGTTCTCTTTTTCCGATCTAAATCTATAAGTAAGCATAGCTGAACAAGCTTGTGATAATATGTGTGCGATATATATATATATATATATATATACATGCTTACGACGTCCATATAACGGACGTCAAATAGGAGACTAGGCGCACTGGCGACGGTAACTATCGAAATGACCAAATATGAAAAAAAAATTGGACGTCATTTTTCTTCCAATCTTGCTATACTGAATATTTACGTAGTTCCGTTGATTTTCGTTTCAAAATGAATAGCGCTGTTATCAATTTTGGAATACTTTCATTGATAGCCGTGTTTGACGTCCGCACAAATTTTGTAGATGCGACGTTGCCGTACGGTGCGCATTCTTTATGTTTTAGATAAATCATAGTATTTAGCTATTTCACCTGGTTTACGGGCGTCGCATCATTAGTGAGCTCAGATTTGCGTGTTCGATGCTCTTTGATAAAAAGCGGGACCGCGTTTCTAGGTGAATTGTAGTACCTTGTTACCTTTTCGAAACTGTGTACCCTTATACGGACGCCAGATTACCCTAAAGCATTATTATTAATATTATTTGACGTCCATATCTTCGATACCTACCTGATATCGGCAATATATGGACGTCAAATAATAGTTAGTGTGAATATTTTTGGGTAATCTGGCGTCTGTATTATGAAAACACACATATTTTCATAATACGGACGCCAGATTATTGTAACATTTGATTAAATTGTGTGCAACATGATATTGTGTATAAATAAGGATCTTACGTAAGTTCTTTTCGTAAGAGGTCATTTTTGTTAAATTTTGTGAAGTTTCATTTATTTTGAACTTTATTGAAATTATTAGAGTTTTAAATATGGACGCTATATTACTAAAAATATGTGTAACGTACGTTATTTGGCGTCCGTATTACCCTTATACGGACGCCAGATTACCCTAAAATATCAACATTTTGTATTATTTGACGTCCATACTGAGTGTAAGGAGTCCCTACTAACATCCTTCGGGACCCAAGCCAACCTGGCCTGCCCGCGGTGCACTCTGCTGTTTAACGGAGAAGGCTCTGGCAACCCGCCAACACGCACTGGACCAGCGTGGCGGGTTATGGTCCAAACCCCCCCAATATAACGATGGACAGAGGAGCATGGCCTCTAATGCCCGGCGGCTCCAGCTGCAAGACTGACGTGGACGGGTGTCGGTCGAGCACTGGAGTCAGGGGTGCTAAAAATCTCCGGTCGAGGTGCTACCGTCAAACGACCGCAGGCAAGTGGTCAACGGAATACCGACGTAGGTTGTCGCTGGTGACATATAATACGCGCACATTAAGGACAGACGAGAAGATCATTGAGCTGGAAGAGGAGATGAACAAGCTGCATTGGGACATAGTGGGTTTTTCGGAGGTCCGAAGAGTGGGCGAGGACACGACAACCTTAAAGTCTGGCAACTTGTTCTACCACCGGTAGGGCGACCAACAGTCCCAGGGTGGTGTCGGTGAAAGGATTGTAGGTACGCAATGAAACAACCGTTCGAGTTGACCGCTGGTTTATTACTGCCTTTTGAGAACTACCGACATAATATGCATCACTCCTCCACACTTAATTTTAGCATCCTGATAACAAAGAAATTATATAACGGTTAATTACAATAGTTATACTTAATATATAAATACAGTTAAGTTGGAACAGCTGATAAGAGTAAGAGTAGGTGATTCTTATATGAAGGTACACTTAAGTAAACACTGACTAAAAGTAAGGTCTAAAATCTACATTTTGTTTAGCTTTCCTTTGTGGCCTAGGAGGAGGATCTGGAGTCCCAGTGGACTCGCAGCCATCGCTAGGCTGTAAAGGTGCAGCAACATCATCCACTCTGTCCCTTTCAACCTCATCATCCTCTCCTATTCCTTCGACCTCACTCACACTACCCTCACATTCCCTTTCTTCCTCGCAGTCATTGCATTTATCACTTACAGTATCTGAATTTACTTGAATTTGACCTGGCAAGTTGTCTGGTTGTAAGTCCGAAGGAGTATTGATGGGTTTTGGTGTTTGCTCTGAATGAGGCAACATAGGTAATTTATTGTTGATATCTAATGCAAAGTCTTTACTACCCCTATAACACATTAACTGATCTGAGTGTCTAATGCAAATGGTTTTGAAATGAAAAATATATATCTCATACATTCTTAACCCAATAATTCGTTCAATTCTTCCTAATTTCCAACTTTCTTTTCTTTCGTTATAACATCTCACCCACACTATGTCACCTTTATCAAAGTTTCTTTTCTTACAATTAATGTTCTCTTTTAAATTATTGTCTTTTAAATTATCATTTTTAGTTGGAAATATTAAATCTAATCTTGATCTTAAATTTCTGCCGAACATTAACTTAGCTGGTGACTCACCAGTTGTACAATGAATGCTGTTCCTATATTCAAATAGATAACCTAATAATTTCTCTTGCAAAGCTTCTTTTGACAAATTTTCCATAAGGATACATTTAAGCATTTTTTTACAAGTCCGAACGGAATTTTCAGCTTGCCCATTACTGATGGGATGGTAAATTGGTGACGTTAAATATTTAATACCATTGTTTTTGCAAAATTCTCTGAACTCTAATGAATTAATTTTAACATCATTATCTGAGACCAATGAGTTAGGTATTCCAAATACTGAAAATAATGTTTTTAATTTTGAGATTAATGCGCGCGAAGTCGTACCATTTGCCATTAGTAGACAATCGAGCCATTTACTATACGAATCAATAACAACCAGGTATACTCTCTGTCCTAATGTTAGGTAATCAATGTGTTTTCTTTGCCATGGTGCAGGGGAGGGGGGCCAGGGCGCCGGCATCTCACGCGGCGGAGCCGCACGCACACTGATGCAGGCACCACAATCACCTACCCATCGCTCGATATCGTTATCAATCCCCGGCCACCACATGCGACTGCGTGCATTACCTTTCATTTTATTAATACCTAGATGTGTGTTATGTAATGCCTTCAACATTTGTTGTCTTAAGGATTTAGGTATAACTATTTTATGACCCCGTAACAATACTCCATTTTCTAACTGCAGATCCGTTTTACATAAAAAATAAGGTGAGATGTTTTTACAATTAATTTTACGAGGCCAACCGGTTTTCATATAGTTTATAACTATCATTATGGTACGATCTTTTTGCGTAGCTTGCTGAATATCTGACCACTGAACAGCTGGTGTATTTGATTCTAAGAAGTTTAATGAACAATAAGCGTCATATTCTGAGTCATCTTTAGTTATTGTCTCCTTTAATGGGGCTCGAGAAAAATAGTCGGCAACCAAGTTATTAAAGCTCGATGTGTACTGTACTATATAGTTATATGCAGATAGGATGATAGCATACCTTTGTAATCGGAGCGCAGTAGTTATTGAAATTCCATTATTATTCTTAAAAATAGAAATTAGTGGTCGGTGGTCGGTTTTTAATATAAATGGTTCACTGCGACCGTAAAGGTACTGATGAAATCGTTTTATTCCAAAAATTATAGCTGTTGCTTCCTTTTGAATCTGGCTATAATTCTTTTCGCTAGTTGAAAGCGACCTAGAAGCATAAGCTAGGGGTCTTTCAATACCATTAGCATCTCGCTGACAAAGTACTGAACCAAGGCCAGCTGGCCCGGCATCCACTGAAAGAACTAGTTGGGCAGCTGGGTCGAAGTAAGCGAGTACGCGCTCCGATGCTAGCTCGCGGCACACAGCACGCATGGCGCCGCGCTGCCGCTCCCCCCACTGCCATTCAACACCTTTACTAAGTAATTCATGGAGTGGGCTCATTAGCGAAGAAGCGTTAGGTATAAAGTTGCGATAATAGTTAACTATACCTAAGAATCTTTTCAACTCGGTAACATTACGTGGCTCGGGTGCATTCAAAATTGCTTTAACTTTCTCAGGGGATGTTTTTAAGCCGTCTTTACTGATTACGTAGCCGAGATAGGTAATATTATCCTTGAAAAACTCACATTTTTCTTCTTGTAAACGCAACCCTGCTTCGTTCAATCGGCCTAATACTTCCCTTAACCTATTAAGATGAATGGATTTATTCGGCCCAGTCACACAAATGTCATCATACCAACAACTCACACCGTCTATACCGCTAAGCAAGGTTTCAATAGATTTTTGGAAAATGGCTGGTGCATTAGCTAGGCCGTATACTAGTCGTGTATACCTGTATAGACCTTTCATCGTATTGATGGTAGTGAGCTCTTGAGATGATTCATCAAGTAAAAATTGGTTGTAAGCATTTTTTAAATCTATTTTTGAGTAACACTCACCTCCGCCTATTATTGTAAATACTTCTTCAATACGAGGCAAGGGGTATTTTTCAATTATAAGGTCTTTATTTAGTGTGACGGAATAGTCCCCCGCGATTCGAACTTTCCCGTTCTCTTTCAGAACCGGGACGATTGGAGTAGCATATTGTGAGTGATCGACCTGTACTAATATACCTAGACTAATTAACCTGTTTAACTCCTCTTCTACCTTGGACCTAAGGGCAAATGGTACTGGACGAGGCTTGAAAAACTTAGGATACGCGTCTTTTTTTAATTGTAAATGGACTTTAAATTTATTAAATGTACCTAATTCATTTCGCCAAAGATCTGGGAATAATTTTAGTAAATTCTTTAATTCATTACATTCATTCATTTTGTTAATTTTAGTTGTAAGCACTAAGTTAAACGCGGACATGAAATCTCGACCTAACAAGGCAGGCCCACCGTTCTTAACTACATAAAATCTTAATTTGTGGTGTAATTTATTATAATTAACTAAGGTTTCAAAATATCCTAGTGGGGAGATTTTATGTCCGTTATATAAACACATTTTAAGATTACAAGGCGATAAGTAATAGTTTGAAAACATTTTCTTATAAAGTTTCTCTGAAATGACTGATGTACCAGATCCAGAGTCTAGTTCCATTTTAAAATGCCTATTATTAATTTGTATACATAATAAAATTGGTTCACTTGACACGTACCTCAGGTTAAAGTTCTTACATTCGTTGCATTCCTCAGATTTCGTCTCGGTATCTGAATCACTACACTCGCATATATTATTTACCTTGAAACTATTTCTTTCGCACACTTTTTTTAAATGCCCTTTGTTACCGCACTTTAAACACCTATAATTTTTAAAACGACACTTTGCTTCCGAATGATTCTTCATTCCACAAATGGAACAAACTTGCTGATCGCTGCACCGACCGCCCGCGCCACCACGTGGCGCGGTCGATCCGCGGCCGCCGCCGCCGCCGGGTGCCCACCGCTGGGCCACACTGCTGCCGCCTCCAACACCATAACGACCACTTTCGTGACGATATATCGGCTCCTCTTTGATAGGTAACCCTTCGCCGCCGCCGCCGGTGATACCTAGCGCCTTAGCTTCCAAGGCACACTCTGCTTGTTCCGCCAATTCTAGCGCTCGGTTTAAGGTTAGGGTTGAAGCATTCTGCTCGAAAAGCCTGTCGCGAACTGGACCACTAGGCAGGCCCAGGACAAATCTATCCCTCAGATTCGATTCCAGTGCGGAACCGAACTCGCAATGACTTGCAAGACCTCTTAAGCGCGCCATCCACTCGCCTAGATCTTCATCCGAATTCCTTACCGCTGCGTAAAACTTCACCTTGTCCGCGAAGGAGCAGCCCTTCGGTTTAAAGTGTTCGTCGAGTAATAATATCAACTCTGAGTATGATAATGCGTCGATTTTCTTTGGAAATGCTAAATTTCGCACCAAACGAAATGATTCGTCCGATAAGTTTGTAATCAAAATGCCGGCTTGATTTTCTACCGCGACGGCATTCACTTTTAAGAATTGAGTCAATCGTGTCTTGAATATTGACCATTCATTGTTTTTGTGGTCGAAACACGATAAGGTACCGATAAAAGCCATGATTACACGCACGCGTGAGCGAATATTCTCGTCGCCAGTGAAAGGATTGTAGGTACGCAATGAAACAACCGTTCGAGTTGACCGCTGGTTTATTACTGCCTTTTGAGAACTACCGACATAATATGCATCAGTCGGGTTCCTCATTCACGGATCCCTTGTAAACAACGTGGTATGTATCACGAGTGTGTCGAGCAGAGTTGCGTACCTGATACTCAGAGTATCAAAGAGGTACTCGTTGAAGGTCATACAGGTTTACGCACCGACATCAGCGCACTCGGCCTACGAAGTGGAAGTTATGTATGAGGACATCATCATACATACTTCCAAAAAATACTTCACCGTTGTTATGGGGGATTTTAATGCAAAACTGGGTAGGAGGGGTGATGACGAGTCGAGAGTGGGGCAATTTGAATGTGGGCGGAGAAATCCCAGGGGCCAGAGGTTGGCCGACTTTCTGGAGAAGGAGGAACTCTTTATGATGAACTCCTTCTTCAAGAAGCCACCTCATAAGAAATGGACCTGGATGAGTCCCGATGGTTCCACGAGGAATGAGATCGACTTCATGATGTCTACAAAGAGACGAATATTCAATGATGTCTCCGTGATCCACAGGGTGAAAACCGGAAGTGATCATAGAATGGTTAAAGGCACATTGAATATCGATGTCCAACTGGAAACGTCTCGACTAATGAAGTCCACACTCCGACCTACTGCAGCCCATATACAAGACCCCGAGAGCTTTCCACTCGAGCTCGCAAACCGCTTCTCTGGCCTGAAGGATTGCGTTTCTGTGGACGAGGTCAACAACAGGTTGGTAGAAACTGTCTACAAGGTAGGGGAAGTCTTCTTCAGACCACGCCGGAAAGATAGACCTCTAAAACTATCAGATCACACCCACGACCTTATGGCAGAACGACGCTCATTGACGTTGCAGACTTCCGAGGACGCTGAAGCATATCGGCAGCTCAATAGACGGATCTCTAAGTCCTTGTGCTAGGCTGGTATACTTTAGTTACTTCCATAGTCTGATGTCCTATGGAATACTACTTTGGGGGAATGCAGCAGATTTAGAAACTATCTTTATATTACAAAAAAGGGCAATTCGTGCCATTTATTGTTTAGGTAAGAGAGATTCTCTTAGGGAACGATTCAAAAATATTAATATTTTAACTGTAGCTTCCCAATATATATTCGAGAACATACTGTATGTCAGGAAAAATATATCCAATTTTACAAAAGTAAGTGACATTACAGACAGAAATCTGCGCAATAAAAATAAACTGATCCTTCCACGTTATCAGCTCAGGCTCAGGCTCAGCAAAGTTAGTGATTATTTTAGGGGGGAAGGTTTAATAATAAGCTTTTATAATAAATTACCTGAATCGGTCCTTGGTATGCCTGACAATAAATTTAAAACCTTTATTAAGACCACCTTATGTTAAAAAGCATACTATAGGACAGATGATTACCTTAAAGACAAAAATGTCTGGCTTGAGCATGGTGCAGGCCCCTCTTAATGCTACAACTACAGCATAATATTGTAGTAGGCAACCTTTTTTTACCATATTTTAACTTTTTAAATTATTTTAACGTTTAACTTAGGTTAAATTTTTATTTTAACTTTTATTTTTTTATATACCTTTATTTATCTTGACACGAGACAAAAATGTACATTCGTCCATATTTAGTCTTAAGAAATCACTATTTATAATATGACGTCTCGAAAATGCCGCAGTGGAGTTTGTTGCGCCGTTTCTAGCCTAGGAAGCGGTGGTAAACTTAGTTTTAAGCAGATTTTGACGTCAAAAAGATGTAATTACGTTGCACTATTTTGAAAAATAAAGACTTTGACTTTTGACTTTGACTTTGACTTGCGACACGATGTCCGTGTCTTTAATACCAACCATATTAAAGATACGATAGAGCAAAATAAGGGCTCTAAAGTGTTCGCAAGAGACTTGTCTATTGGGCAGAGCCAGTTGACGAAGCTGAAGACGGAAGACGGCAGTCTAGCGTCTACTAAGTCAGAGGTATTGAGGGAGATCGAAAGGTTCTACGGACAGTTATATACCTCAGTAGCTAAGCCTGTTGATGATTTGGATAAAGATCCAAGAGCCAAATTAACCCGACATTACACAGAAGATATTCCGGACAACAGCCTGTATGAGATTAGGATGGCCCTCAAACAGCTCAAGAGCAACAAGGCGGCGGGTGAGGACGGAATTACATCGGAGCTTCTGAGTGCGGGTGGAACACCGATACTGAAAGCTCTACAGAGGCTCTTTAATGCCGTCCTTCTCGAGGGTACTGCGCCCGAAGCGTGGAACAGAAGCGTGGTGGTTCTCTTCTTCAAGAAAGGTGATAAAACCTTACTGAAGAACTACAGGCCCATCTCGCTTCTGAGCCATGTTTACAAGCTGTTTTTGAGGGTGATCACGAATCGTTTCGCACGCAGGTTTGATGACTTCCAGCCTCCCGGAACAAGCCGGTTTCCGTAAAAGCTATAGTACCATACGCTGCGGTAGATTATACAGAAGACCGAGGAGTATAATTTGCCACTATGCTTGGCGTTCGTGGACTATGAGAAAACCTTTGATTCGATCGAGACTTGGGCGGTGCTGCAGTCTCTTCAGAGGTGCCACATTGACTATTAGTATATCGAAGTGCTGAAGTGCTTGTATAAAAACGCCACCATGTCGGTCCGAGTACAGGATCAGAGCACAGAGGCTATTCCGTTGCGGGGAGTTAGGCAGGGTGATGTCATCTCGCCGAAACTCTTTACCAATGCAATGGAAGACGCCTTCAAGCTTCTGGATTGGAAAGAATTCGGCATCAATATCAATGGCGAATACATCACTCACCTTCGCTTTGCCGACGCCATCGTAGTCATGGCAAAGTCTCTAGAGGAGCTCAGCACTATGCTCGGAGGCCTCAACAGAGTGTCCCAGCGGGTGGGCCTGAAAATGAACATGGACAAGACGAAAGTCATGTCAAATGTCCATGTGTCGCCCACTCCCGTGTTATTGGGAGGCTCAGCTCTCGAAGCTGTTGATGAATATGTCTATCTGGGACAAACCGTCCAACTAGGCAAATCCAACTTCGAGAAGGTCAATCGACGAATCCAACTCGGTTGGGCTGCGTTCGGGAAACTGCGCAGCGTCTTCTCCTCCAAATTACCGCATTCATTGAAGACAAAAGTTCTTTAATCAGTGCGTGTTACCAGTGATGACCTACGGTGCCGAGACGTGGTCTCTCACTATGGGCCTCATAAGGAAGCTCGGGGTCACACAGCGAGCTATGGAACGGGCTATGCTTGGGGTTTCTCTACGAGATCGAATCAGAAATGAGGAGATCCGTAGACGAACCAGAGTTACCAACGTAGCAGAGCGAGTCAGCAAGCTGAAGTAGCAGTGGGCAGGGCACATAGCTCGGAGAACCGATGGCCGTCGGGGTAGAAAGGTCCTTGAGTGGAGACCACATGACGGCAAGCGCAGCGTAGGTAGGCCTCCCGCAAGGTGTACATATGACCTGGTAAAGAGCGCAGGGACTCGGTGGGTGCAGGCCGCTACAGACCGGTCAAAATGGAGTCAATGGGGGAGGCCTATGTTGCAGGGGACTTCCTACGGCTGATATGATGACGTCCATATCTTCAATACCTACATAAGAATGTATGTTTCATAAGCTTTTAATTTGATCCCAATATTTGTTTCATTTACATCAATATTTTTTAATATTGCTTATCATAAATAGTCTATAGTATAGCATGACTGGGTAAGCCATATCCTCGAAGTGAGGAGGTCGAGGCATTTTTAATACCAAGAACCTTCAGAACCGCGAAGTGTACTGTGCAGTTTCAGGGATTATTTCCACAACCGCGGGTTCGTGATGCATCGTGCATGATATAATAGGTAATAAGAATGGCAACGTCGCATTCTACAAAGGAATTGCAATACGCAGTAGAATGAATTAAAAATCATGTATATCAAAAGAGTTCTGATGAGTGGTAATGTGGATAGGAGTCCTTATGGGTTTCCCTCTGTCTGGCAATATACGAATATTTGTATATCAACATATCGTAAATATTTAAAAAAATAAGTTGTACATGATTTTTGGAATAATTTAATGGACCAATATTCGCTGTCATAGTTTATAAAAATGAACTAAAAGTAGTGGACGTTATACTAATGCGAAATGAAAGGACGTAAGATCAGTGCTGTGATGTATATATATATATATATATATATACATAGAAACACCCAACACACACACCAATGCAAATATACATATTCATGCATATATACATTTGCACTTAGCGGGAATCGAACCCGCGCCCCTTGCAGTAGCAGTCGATCGCACTACCGCTATGAAACAGAGGTCTGGAATAGCATATATATATCTATATATATATATACATGTATAATAGCATATTGTCTCCGCGGACATAAAGAAGCCTCAAATTGAAACCCAAAATTGGTTTTGACTTGGTTTAATTTGTTATAAAAAATACATTTGTGTTAACTGTGCGAAGGCTGGTTCTGAAGTGCCACAATACTCATTAAAATATTGATAGATAGGTAGATGTAAACTTTACTGTACACCAATCAGATTATACATATTATATGGACACTCAATTAATACATGTACAAATGGCAGCCTTATCGCTAAAAGCAATATCTTACAGGCAACCTTCGGATGGACATGAATCCTAAATGAGCTAAATCGTGTAGTATGGGTAGTTATTGGTGTAATAGGAAAGAAAAGAGTACTAACGTAGTCATATAATAAAACAGATTAGGTTACAAACACATATTATTGCAATGTAGTAGGTACATATACCTGGGGTGTGTGTTGGGTAACCTCCTCGAGTGTCGCTCCGATTCCGATCCCGCTGCAGTCCGGGGGGAACGGAATCGGAGCGGCCGGTACACCCTGGGCGGCGGTCAATGGCTTCCCCTTCACCCCTTCATAGGGTTGGCATTGATCGTCGGCCAATACCCAACGTGGCGGGAACACATCGTTCTCCGTACTCCTCTGCTTTCAGAGGAGACAGGATGAGCGATGCTGTTAGTGGTGAGATGGCCCAGGGTCAGCCGGGGTGCGAGGGATATGCTCTATGGGTAACCTTACACCCCGGCGTCTGAAGACCCGAGACGGCGTGCGGTTTTAGTCGGTGCAAGCCCGACATAACCGCCCCCGCTGGCCGGCGGGGGGGTATCCGAAGGGATTTCCGCACGATAAAAAAAAAAAAAAAAAAAAAGGTACATATACCTACAAATAAGCATACAAAGATACATAAACACATATTATATTCGAAAAGAATCGTACCTAATATAAATTATTTATTTATTATACATACAAAATTTACATATATACTAAACCTACATATATATTATTTTTATATCTCTTTATCTTTTATCCCAGGAATAGGTAATTTACCTCCTCAGTCTCAAGCATGACCGCAAAGATTTGTTTCTCTAGTCTCTTCGACTAATGAAATAGCAGGAAAGTCTATCACGTGATCAAAATTACTCATTTCATGAATCAAGAAAACTTGAGGGACGCAAGTTTACAGTGTCGTGCTACGGAAGCATATTTAACTCTAAGAATAGGTCCAGGTGACAAGCTTTGAGCGTGCGTTTTGCGATTCAAAATTTGGAACGTTTGTTGCGATTTTTGTTTGTTTGTAAATTATAGCAATTTGGTGTAATTTTCGCCTTTATTCGGATTACCACCCCCCCGCCCCGGCCTGCGGGGTAGGTTATGTCAGGCTTGAACCGGCTAAAACCGCACGCCGTCTCGGGTCTTCAGATGCCTGGGTGTAAGGTGGCCCCATAAGGCATTTCACTCGCACCCCGACTGACCCTGGGCCATCTTCGGTCTCGAGATGGGCCCCTCGGGTTGGGAACCACGGTGTCCCCATCTTGCACCGGAAGGGGGAATTTTGATTTAGCTCGTTACATCGGGTAGCAGAATGAGAGTTTGGCTAAGATCGGAATTTGTAGAGCGTTCTCTCTATCGTACATTTGATACCTTTGATACCTTTATACACTAGTTACAACCGTTTGTATTTATAAAATACTAGCTATTGTCTGCGGCTCTGCCCGCGTGGAATTTCAATTCAAAAGTCAAAAAGTCAAAAGTCAAAAACCATTTATTCTGTATAGACCATTAATACGGAACTTACAAAACGTCATAAAAAAAAATCTAATGTTTGGCAAATGGACCACCGGTTCGAAACGCGGCCCTGTCCTGAGAAGACTCCGGCAAGAAACTAAGCGGGCTGTTTTTTTTTTGGTCTATTTACAAATATATTTACTTAACCTAAGTACAATATTTCATTTGAGTAGCATAGAGAGAGAGCAAGCAGTTCATATCCCGTTCCCGCTTCCCATAGGAACCTATTCCAGGGATAAAAAGTATGCCTATGTCCTATTCCAGACAATAATCTATCCCTGTACTAAATGTCAGACAGATCCGATCAGCTTTTCTATTCTTTGTTGAGTAACAAAAACCCATCTAAAATAATTCCATCCATCCAAACTTTTACATTTATGATATTAGTGGGATTAAAACTATAGCTTCTCTTTTAAGTACTCAAAGAACTAAATAGAAAATTTAAAAATCCCTGACATAGGTAAGAACACTCCTGACTATAATATCTAGCTAAGAATATCTCCATTCTCGTCCTACCTCCCCGCCCTTGTAATCCGCAGGCAAGGAATCAGTTAAGCATATTCTTCAACAGAAATTTCTATGAATAAATATATACCAATGTATTAGAAAATATCATCACATAAATATATCAATGAAATAGAATCATAAACAACTTAAGAATACGTCAAGACTGAGACTCAGCTGAGTTCATGGGCAAATTGTTTGAAACAGTTTTGGGATAAATGTAATAGAAGTAATGATTTAAGTGTATGTATGATAAAACCAATAAAAAAAGCAGTACGCCTACAATTCATTTTTCAAACAAAAAGAAATTAAATCAAAATCGGTCTATTCCGAAAAGCCGACATTTTTCACCCCATCGGTGCCGACGATGGGGTGGGCGTGTTGGAATCGGACCAACTAAAACCACACGGTGTCCTTCCCTCCCTGCCCCCCGAGTTCGAAAAGCCGACATACTAATCAAAATCAATATAAAAATATCAATATAAATACTCTACGACTTTCTACACAGCGCTTTCTAGACCCAAAGTAAGCATAGCTTAGCTTGTGATATGAGTTCCAGAATACGGAAAAACATACTTGTATACTATTTTTTGTAAATACATATAATTTATACATAGAAACACCCAGACCAATGCAAATAGACATATTCACGCGTACAATTATTTGCACTGAGCAGGAATTGAACCCGCACCCCCTGTCGTAGCAGTCAAATGCACTATCGCTACGCCACAGAAGCTGCAAAGCAAACCCCAGGCTCCGAAGTGCAAACTATAGAAGATATTGGTGTTTCAACGTGGCAAATTCGCGACAGCATTTCCACCAAGTGTAGCACAAGCCTTAGAGTAGAGCATTAAGACTGTCAGTTAGTAAACTACCGAGTTAGATTGACTTTAATTATCCGTCTATCGCAAATAACATTAATACAAGCAGTTGATTAATGATACAGGTTTATATTCTAATGTTTGTTCTAAGAGAATGAACCAAGACAGATATTCAAATTTAGAATGTGTGTTGTGATTTGACTAAGATAAATTATTATAGCAATTTGCTGCATAGAGGAGGCGCCGAGAGATAATCCGCTCTGAAAATCGGCACGCCGTATTCTGGCTTCTGATTTCTATTTTATGATCCCAGGCTTCAATATGACTGATGTTACCGGTCGTAAGTCGCCTTTGCGGTCAAAACCCTTTCCCTTACTCCAGTTAACTTGTTAACATACCTCAAATTGGTTAAATCATATAATTTTGGTAAAGAACTATTAGAAGCCTAAACCTAGCCTAAAAATATTAGAATCACTGTATTCCACGAATGGTGATTCGTAGAAAGGAAATAGAAGTATTTTTGTAGATAATCGCATGATCTTTAAATTTATATTTTTTTACATTTTTAAATTTGCCTTATTTACGATAAAACTTACAGTTTATGAGAAATAAGGCAAAAAGCTGATATTTTTCACCTTCGACCGTGAATATATTTCTTTTGCACGACTTGAGTCGATAGAACTTTAATTTATCTATTTCATATTTACGATAAAACTTACTGTTTATGAGAAATAGGCAAAAAACTGATATGTTTGACCTTCGACCGTGAATATATATTTCTTTTGCACGACTTCAGTCAGCTGTGTGGGAAAATAGTAGTTTATGCAACTGTCATATAAGAAGGGGTATTAAAACACGAGAGTCTGTTTATCGCATGAGGCGAAGCCGAATGCGATAATAGGTTGACTCGAGTGTTTTAATACCTAAGTTATATGCAGTTTCATACACTACTTTATCTTCACTCATAGGAAAAATTTAAATTAAACAAAGTAGGTAGGTTACAAGGAAGTAATTTAGCGTGCGCCATTTTTTTCACAGTTCGAACTGCGTATGCGCGCGCCTTTTTTCATATTCAGCCTAAAACCATAGGCTAGTTTAATCAATAAAAAAAGATAGCGGTACTGTAATGAGTTTTATGATACAGTTGGCGTACCGCCAACTGTATCATAAAACTCATATAAAACTCATATAATAAGTTTTATTTTTAATTTTATGTATATGCGTTTATAAAGTGCGTATGTATAGAATCGTATTTGAATTCGTAATTCGATTTTTTCGATTTGAGTGTAGATAAACTATTTTTTATGTCTATTTTAATCGGACTGATGAGAAACAATCTGTTGTATAATCCAATTCCGCTAAGCAATCTACCAATACCATCTTTAATATTAAGTATGATATGGCAAAACAAAACTTACTTACGTTTTTATGAGGTTACTAACTTTCCACATCATCCATAGTTTTTATACATTTTCAATTAAATTTATTCTAGAAATTTTAATTTTGTAAGCTTTCTGTAAGCTTTGAAGGCACACCTGTAGGGCGTAGTTCGAAACGTTCGACAGCGATGTCAGAGATTATGGATTCGTTTCCCACTCAATATACCCATAATATACTATCGATATATTCATTACGGTAGTGCGAATATTCTCGGTTATCGTGATTTATACAGCCAGATCTTTTCCAGGTCTTCAGCATACATTAATGAACAAACTATCATTCTTTTAGCAAGTTGCAAATTTGAACTGTAAAATTGTACATTAAAATAAAACTATATTTTAACTGATTTTATCGCGATTTATTTGATGTTATTTTATATTTTACATTGAACCCGACGTTTCTCCCCGTGACCATGGCTGCTGAAAAGCAACCGAAACGTCGGGTGCAATGTAAAATTTAAATTAACGTCAAATAAAACGCGATAGAATCCGTTAAAAATTGTTTTATTTCCATGTGTGACATTCGCGTAAACTTCCGACAATATCATGTCAAATTGTAGAAAAATCTAATTCATGTGTTATTCTTCCAGATCCATTAAGGCGCGGCCTATACGGTGACCAATGCTCCATCGGCGAGGACTGCCACTTCCAGGACGCGGTGTGCGACAGCTTGCAGAAGACGTGCCAGTGCCACACCGACGTACCTATCAGTAACTACAAAGACAAGTGTGGGAAACGTAAGTACATTTTGTTACAAAAAAAAAACATTTTAAATTATAAATTTATATAAGTTTATGTACACACACTATCATACCTAAACATACGTTAGTGGTAAAAGTAGTACAGTTACTCGGCTTATTTTTTTAAGAAATTATTTTCAGTAGATCTGCGTAAGGAGAGCGTGAAAAGTGGAGAACAATACATAATAATGTAATGCATGACATTATTATTATATAATTTATGAGGGTGTAGGTTCTGTGTGTGGGAGGGTGGTGTGAGTGTGTGTAAATTTGCGCAAACTTATTTCTATAAACTATGTCGACTTGTTTTCAGTATAAAGTGTTAAAAAAGTTGATTTTAATGCAGAACTTTATTTATTGATAAAATTTCTTCACATTATTTCTTTGACGCATAATGAATATTTAATAGCTATCATTGTGGTAATAATACTATAATATATATGTAATACTATGGTTATAATAAATAAAATAAATAATAGTTAAAAAAAACTAAAAAAAACACGCTTTTTATAGAAAACCGAACTAAAAAATTGAAAATAAGTTTTAATAAATTTAAATTAAGAATAGTGTTAAAAATTTCAATAAATATAAATTAATAATAGTGTAAATAAAAAAATAGTAGTTTATGCAACTGTCATATAATACGAGAGTCTGTTAGATAGAGATAATAGGTTGACTCGAGTGTTTTAATACCTAAGTTATATGCAGTTTCATACACTACTTTATCTTCACTCATAGGAAAAATTGAAATTAAACAAAGTACAAGGTAAGGTAAGGTAATTTAGCGTGCGCCATTTTTTTTCACAGTTCGAACTGCACATGCGTGCGGCTTTTTTTTCATATTCAGCCTAAAACCTTCACTAGTTTAATGAATAAAAAAAGATAGCGATGCTATAATGAGTTTTATGATACAGTTGGCGGTACTATAATAAGTTTAATCTACACTTAAGTCGAAAAATTCGAATTACGAATTCAAAGACGATTCTATACATACATACATACATATTTTTCGATTTGAGTGTAGATAAAATGTATTTTATTTTAATAAAAGCACGGGGTGCACGGGTCAATAGATATAAATATTTTATTGACAGACATGAGTTGAGTGATTATCATTTTGATAATATCTTAAAAAGCACCCCACGCTTTTTTCTACTAACTACTAACAATTAAGAACTATTAAACAATTCAAGATTATTTCTAAAAGCCAGTCATTAAAAAAAACTAAATATCTATTTGGTAAATGAGTTAGTAAAAGGTAAATGAAATTGGTAAATGGTAAATTAGAAAACAGTTCTTAAAAGAAATTAAAGCAAATTACCGTACGTGGTCCAAATATACTGTAATATACTCATTGAAATTACCTCAGACATAAAATAAAAACAGTATTTACATATATTGACTACTTAAGGCACGCCGCAGTAGGTCTTACTTTTTTGAAACTTCTGCTTTATAACCTGTTTTATGGTTCTGTGTCGTGAGTTGAAATGGCTCAAGTTCTGTGTTTGTGACTAACGTGTTGATTAAATCAAAAAGTTGAATTACATCCTAGTAGCGTGTCAGGAAAATGTAATTTTATGTATATTGAGTGAATGTTTTTAATTCTACAATTTCATTGTCCGCAAAATTATATCAAAGCATGGTTAAATGACCTTAGCTTAAAAAATATTACATTACGTATTTGCATTATTATAATTGATGGAATGGATGCTCTATTTACATTATTATAATATCAATTTAAGCAAATCAAATTACAATAATAACATAACATAACTTCACGCCTGTATCCCTGAAGGGGTAGGCAGAGGTGTATTACACCCACGTTTCGCCATTTATGTTTAGGTCCCAATGTAATAGGGGGCGAGCCTATTGCCATTTACTGGGCACATTACTAAGCGAGCGATAATCAACATTTTTAATACACACATAACTTCGAAAAGTCAGAGGTGTGTGCCCGGGGCGACTGGGGTTCGAACTCGAGACCTCGTCTCGGCAGTTTGTGACATACACCAAATTACATTCATATTAGTACCGTGAAAGTTTGTATGAATGTGTGGATGGGTGTTTATATATAAGGATATTTGTTACTCTTTCACGCAAAACATATTAGTCACATTGGATACATTATGGCCTGGAATAGAACAGGGAATATTGTTACTTTTTAGGATTCCGTTGCCAAATGGCAAAAACCGGAACCCTTATAGATATATAGATTCATCATGTCTGTCTGTCTGTCCAGCCACTTTTCTCCGAAACTATAAGAACTATGCTGTTGAAACTTGGTAAGTAGATGTATTCTGTGAACCGCATAAGATTTTCACACAAAAATAAAAAAAAAACATAAATTTTGGGGGTTCCCCATACTTAGAACACAACAATATTTTTTTCATTAAACACATACGTGTTCAAAACTGATATAGTGGTTTCTAATATATTTTTTTTCTAAACTGAATAGTTTGCGCAAGAGACACTTCCAAAGTGGTAAAATGTGCCCCCTCTCCCCCGCCCCTGTAACTTCTAAAATAAAAGAATGGTAAAACTAAAAATAATATATGATGTACATTACTATGTAAACTTCCACCGAAAATTGATTTCAACGAGATCTAGTAAGTAGTTTTTTTTTTACGTCATAAATCGTAAACCCCACCCCAATTTACCTTTTATTCAATCAACTCAAATTTAAAAATAAAAAAAAGCATTATTATGTTACTTGCTGCTATGGAACCCTTCATGGGCGAGTCCAACTCGCACTTGGCCGATTTTTTATCTCTGGAGGTTACTATGGGTCGCGAGAACGAACCACTTCACACGGTCGGAGCCGTAGGCAACAGCTAATATGTTATAATTACTTGTCTTATCCTGACTTTCTGAATGATTCATCAATGGAAAATTCTTTAATTTTGCCTTTATTTAGTAAGCATCCACTAAGGAACGATGTTTGGGAACTTCCTAAAGGGTAAAATAAGATACAAACGATTGCATGGAAGTCCACCATATTTACCACTCTTATACGCGGCATAGCCGTTTGTTGGTGGCTGAACTCTTCTTTCTTTCTTTTTCTTTCTTTCTAACCACTAGCGCGATCTTGACCAAATTTACCACGGTGGTAGTGTGGACACTGAGGACTGTTTTGATATGGTTTATGTCCGATGTACCGTTGAGGAATAATCACCGAAAAACAGTTTCACGAGCGCGCGACCGTAGTAAGATGTCTTATTTCCAAGTAAGAGTCCTGCTCGCTCAGCTCAATTTATTTCAGTCGCACTCTGCACTGAATTTCTAGTTTAGTACAGTCGTATATATCTGCATTACTACGATACTATTCGTAGTAATGCAGATATATATATAGGTTGAAATCTTATAAATAAACATTCTACTACATTCTACACAGCGCTTTCTAGACCCAAAGTAAGCATAGTTTAACTAGCTCGTTTTATGGGTTTCAGAATGCGGATAAACATACTTATAAACTTTTTTTGTAAATACATATTATACATAGAAACACCCAGGCCAATGCAAATAGACATATTCATGCATACAAATATTTGCACTGAGCGGGAATCGAATCCACGCCTCCTGTCGTAGCAGTCGAATGCACTACCGCTTCGCCACTGAGGCCGTCAAATATACGGGATGTTTGTCACTTTTGAATGAAGAAGCATGAAATTCGGAATTAAATTGACAAAGTTTCGGGTGTGGGTTTATTAATAAGGAGAAATTGTACTTCAAAGAGAAATTAAGGTCATAAGTATGTACTTATGACCTCTAATCAATACTTAAGTATTTTTTTAAAGTATTTATTTTAATGATACGAAATAATATCGACGGTAATGAGATATCATTATAAACACATTAGTGCCAAATACATTTCGTTATAAGTGTCCTTATAAAATAACATGGGGCACAAAATAATTTACTTGATCAACAGATACTTAGTTTTGTTAACTGTAACTTAAGTTCAAATAGGAGATGAGAAAAGCTCAGTTGAACTTTCAGTAGGTACCTACAGTACCTACTTATAATGACATTCTTATGAATTGATGTTACATTAAACTTAAAATTACGAATATTTAGAAAAGCTAAATGCTCAAAATCTTAAAATTTAAATCATCATAATTATCGTCATCCCTACGGCCAGGTGTGATGACGATCTGCGAAAGACTGCGGGCAGATGCTGGATGCGGCAAGCTGAAGACAGGGCGCTATGGCTCTCACCACAGAGCTCCGAAGCTTCTTACTCCTTCTCCTTTTTTAGATTTTGCTTGTACGGGAGCGAATGCCATCTGCCCAAACAACGGTGTTCTCGTCTTTTCCCCGGAAAGGTGGGGGCGCGCAACGCACCACCACTCCGGAGTGCTTCTGTTGGGTGACAGGCGGCTCCACCTGTCACCCCCAGCCCTGCGCTCATGGAGGACGGAGGTCGTGGACGGAGTCGCCTCCGTGCCTCGCGGGCTCTGCGGCCGCTTCACCGCCTCCTTCTCGAGCATTACTTGTTCGCAGAAGGAGGCGGCAGCAGCCTACGCCCCAAAGGTAAAGTCTGCGCTAGAGCCTCGTCTGTCAAGCAGCAGCGAGGTTCTGTGTGACACCCCGTATATTAAAATCTCAAATTTAAAATCTATATTTTAATGTAAACAATTTAATGAATTCTTCTTATGTAGGATTATACTGCTTCTGGGCTGTTTGGCCTTGGTCCATACGAAACTTGTGTTCCAAACCTTTCGTCGATCACTGCGGTCGACAACTTCCGTCCGCCCGGACCTGTACCCCGGAAGCAGTATATTCTACATGAAAAGCCGGCCGTGAAAGCCTAAAGAAATCTTCTTACTTTCTCCTATTTTTTACTATAATAACTGAAGTAAAATAATCAGGATTACCATATTTGATATTCAATCAACAATAATTGCGGTTTTAGTTGGTTCATGCACGACATAACCGCCCCCGCTGGCCGGCGGGGGGGTATCCGAAGGGATTTCCGCACGTAAAAAAAAATGCAATTCATACTGAACTCAATTAGTATAGACGTAACTTATTTACATTAACTTATAAACTCAGATACCCAGCATATGATCTCGAAGTAATTGAAGATAATTTGGCATTTAATAGACTTAATTCATAACTGGTACTATCTAAGGACTTCAAATCGTTCATTATTACATTAGTAATTGTTCATGATTTTTGTAGTATGTATTAGAATACTTAATATTCTGAGAGTGAATCAAATTATTAAACTCAGTAGTGTGAGTGGATATCCTTGATCAATATTAACATTGGTATATAGATTATCTCGTGTAACAGCAATATCCTACAATAGAAATTTTGGGCTCATTTGTTTCTGACGGTTTAGATAGCGTTGCTGTTTAAATATTACTTCTACTATCCTACTTATCTTATAAATGTGAAAGGTTTGGACGTTTGTTACTCAATCACGCTCAAACGGCGCACATAACATAAATTATAAGACCTTTGTAACTAACCTATGATCCATAAAATAAAATATTATGATTATGATTACGTCTCTACGGATCTAGTTGAAATTTAGTAAAGAGATAGACTATAATCTGGAATACTACATAGGCAACTTTTTATTCCTGGAATCGGTTCCCATGGGTTACGAGAACAAGATCAGAATTCCACATGGGTGGAGTCGCGAGCAACAGCTAATAATTTTATATAACATAACATAACTTCAGGCCTGTATCCCCGAAGGGGTAGGCAGAGGTGTATTACACACCCACGATTCGCCAGTTATGTTAAGGTCCCAATGTAATAGGGGCGAGCTTATTACCATCTACCGGGTACATTATTAAGCGAGCGATAATTAACATTTATTAATGCACACATAATCACATTTTATATTCACGTAATTTATATTTATATACATAAATGAAATATTCCCAAGAAAAGCTTAAAGCTGAAAGTTATTAACGTAATTTGAGTTTGGTGCTGACTAATATACTTTGTAAAGTAACTTAAAACTAGTTCTAGGAATAAATTTACAGTGTGTTAGTTATAATGATGTACTTTAGTTAACCATGCATACGCTATAATTTGCCTCGTAACGATTTAGAATTAGTCATTTGAAGAGAAAATCGTGAAATAATTTACTGGAACTTTACCGCTAAAGTTATTAGTCACTAAGATACCGTTATAGTTAGAAAATAGATGATAGTAAATAAGTATTCTAGTATTTATTACACAGTGCTATCTAAACCCAAACTGAGCATAGCTTGTAATATGGTGCGTTACAGTGTCTTAAAAAATACTTGGGAATTTGTTTAAGACACCAGGTTTTGAAATTCTTGTCTGTTTGTACACGATGGGCGCTAAAAAACTACTGAACGGATCTTGATTTTTGGTGGGTCAAAATATGAATGAGAAATCAGAGCCAAGATCAATATGTAGAATTTGCCAAAAAAGAATTAAAATCTATATGAGTCCCAAGTTCTGTGTAAAAAATACAAAAATTTTAGTCACATGAACCTGAAACATTATAAAAAAATGATATAAAAATTTATTGTTCCTTGGTGCTACCATAATACCTTCTACATAATAGGTAACATAAATTCTTAAATTTCTGCAGATAAATATTTACGAAATGCAATTATTTCACTTGGAATGTAATTAAAGATTGAACTTGGCTAGTTTTCACGTACAGGGTAAATTGTATTTTTGTAATGAACTTATCTTCGTTAGGTTAAATGCAAGTTAGTTAACTTCCTGTTTTTACTGTACCTATATATGTGTGTATATAATGTTATATAAGTTGATATATATATAGATTATAATACGTATGTTACTTTTCTGGAATTTGGTTTGTTGGTAAAAACGTTATGAGTAATTTATATTTGTGTAATGAACTGATCTTCGTTAAGTCGTACCCAAGGGAGTGTACCATTTGATTGTACTGTACTTAGGTTGTTCCAAACCTATGTTACTATTCTGAAATTTGGTTTGTTAGTTAAAACTAGCCAAGTGAAATCTTGAGCTTGAATTACACCCCAAGTGAAATAATTGCATTATGTAAAAATATTCTGTTGAAATTTAAGAATTTATATTGTTTATTATGTAGAAAACAGGTATTGAGGTAGTCTAATATGATATATGCTACTAATTATCCCTATAATACGTTACCATAAGTTACGGGAGTGGAATCAATTGTTCCATGCGGGCGGAGCCGCTGTCAACAGCTAGTTAACAATAATTTTTATTTTTCAGATTGTTTTTACCTTTCTACATGCCTTATAATCTACCTTGATGCTAAATATAAAGTTTCAAGCTCATTTGGACATGGGTTAGGTTTGTGTAAGTCAGTGAGTTGAGTGAATTAGTCATGAAAATGCTGGTTTTTAAACGTTAATATATCAATAACTTTTTAGGCAACGTTTATGAAATTTTGAATTCTAAACAAACTGACGAGTTTTAATAAATGTACCAAATTTCATATATGTAGATTAAATATTTTTCGAGTTGTCAAAGAGTCAGAAGTAGCTCGAAATGGTTCATGTAAATATACAAACGGCTGCTGCGTGGCCATTTCCTTTTTCTTTGAACTTGGCTGGACATGCTACCGCGTGTCTAGATTTACAAAATGAAACTTTAAATACTCAATTTAAGAAAATCCGCTTTAATTCATATCTCATTTACTATTAAAGTAAATTGTCACGTAACAATACCTTTTTTTTTTTTATCGTGCGGAAATCCCTTCGGATACCCCCCCGCCGGCCAGCGGGGGCGGTTATGTCGGGCTTGCACCGACTAAAACCGCACGCCGTCTCGGGTCTTCAGACGCCCGGGTGTAAGGTTACCCATAGAGCATATCCCTCGCACCCCGGCTGACCCTGGGCCATTTCACCACTAACAGCATCGCTCATCCTGTCTCCTCTGAAAGCAGAGGAGTACGGAGAGCGATGTGTTCCCGCCACGTTGGGTATTGGCCGACGATCAATGCCAACCCTATGAAGGGGTGAAGGGGAAGCCATTGACCGCCGCCCACGGTGTACCGGCCGCTCCGATTCCGTTCCCCCCGGACTGCAGCGGGATCGGAATCGGAGCGACACTCGAGGAGGTTACCCAACACACACCCCTCACGTAACAATACCTCACACTAATATTATAAACGCAAAAATGTATATAGATGTGTGGATGCAGGGTAGGTATGGATGTTTACTACCCTTTCACGCAAAAACAGCCGGACTGATTTGGCAAACAGGCTATTTTTAATCCTAGTATTAGGATTATGTGGGTCGTGAGAGCGGGATTAGAATTTCACGCGGGTGGACCTGCGGGCAACAGCTGTAGCATTAATAATGTTGATTTTTGGTAAAAACTCGTAGCTTTTTGTAGCAGCATATGGTTTGACATTTCATACATTCCGTTACAAAATAAGGAAAAAGAAAAATACAATTTCAAAAGGACATCGTGTCTTTAATAAAAATGCTTGTTTTGTGCAAGAAATAGGGTCAGTTAAACATTTATTTTTTTACTTTGTTGCCAGTGTTATTACTGTGTTTCTTTCATTGATTCCAGATATGTTTTTTATATGTCTCATATTTACTGGAATCTCTTTTTATGACAGAAGCATTGTTGAATTTTTTCAGTAATGCAGTTTTAAAATGTACAAAGTCAATAGTCCTTTTTAAAACAATGTTTTGCTAAAGTTTATAAACATTTCGTGAATCAAACTTTGACACTACCGACATTTAAAACATAACATAACTTTACGCTTGTATCCCCGAAGGGGTAGGCAGATGTGTATTACACACCCTCGATTCGCCAGTTATGTTTAGGTCCCAATGTAATAGTGGGCGAGCCTATTACCACCTACCGGGCACATTACATACATTACATTACATTACATTACATTACATTACATTACATTACATTACATTACATTACATTACATTACATTACATTACATTACTATATGATATTTTTATAATCATTTTGTTATTTGTTACCATACTGTTTTTGGGGATAAGACAAAAACCGTATTCATGAAACAAAAACAATTCTTTCTTTCATTATTTCATTCCTTCAGGTAAACCGTGTGTTTGTTACTTAAATCAAGTATACAAATTACAGTCCTAAAACGAAATTTGTATATTGCATGTCACAAAACAAATAAAACTCGAGGCTGTCATCTAATTATTAAACAATAGCGTGCAACAAAGTAATATTTCTTAATAACTTTAAAATGTTTGCAGTCCTATTAATGCATGTCGTGTGTTCCCGAAGTTATGTAGTAATGATTATATCTATATTTTATCAAGTAAATTAGTAACAATATATATTATAACTCTCATATTCCCTCTAACCCCTCCAGCTAAGCTCAACTGCTTGTGTTAGGAGTGGGTTCACGTCAGTAGTGTACTGGCCAGGATTCGAATTCGGAACCTCTCGATCGTAGGGTCGACTCCTTAACCACTAAGTCACCGACGGTGTGATGAAAATTACCGTAGTAAACTTGAATAAGTAATCAGATTAGTCTGGGTGTTTGTGTATAAAATATATATATATTTACAAAAAAAGTATCTATTCGCATTCAAGAACCCATATGAGAAACTTTGCTTAGTTTGGGTCTAGAGGTCGTTGTGTAATTTGTCCTAAAATAAAAAAATGATGTATCCTAATCTTAGTCATACGAGTATAAAATTTTCATTTAATAATAGTGTAGATATGTTCTGAATAATAAACTATTTGGCGGAGAAAAGGCCAAAATATTTAATTGTGAAGCTATACCTACGTTTTTAAAATTATGCTTAGTTTGCCCAGACCGACAATTTTCACAGTTTTGGTAGAATGAAGTGGTAGATTTGAATAAATTAGTGTTCACAAAGTCCACAGACTTAAGAGATACGGACTAAACATGTAGTTATAATTTTGTGTATGACGTCAAAGTCAAAGTCAAAGTCAAAAATCATATATTCTGTATAGACCATTAATACGGCACTTACAAGACGTAAAAAAAAATAATTCAAAGAATGTTTGGCTAATGGACCACCGGTTCGAAACGCGGCCCTGTCCTGAGAAGACTCCGGCAAGAAACTCAGCGGGCTGTTTTTTTTTTTGTCTATTTACAAACATGTTTAGTTAACCTAATTACAATATTTCATTTGAGTAGCATAGAGAGAGAGCAAACAGTTCATATTCAAGCTTGTTTGTCATCTAAATAGTCTTGAATTTTATAATAGCCTTTTTGGCAGAGTTTACTTTTAATTTGTCTTTTAAATTTATGAAGAGGTAGATTCTTCATTTCACTAGGAAGCTTGTTGTAGAAGCGTATACAGTTACCCTGAAAGAAATTACTAATCTTGTGGAGTCGACTATTACAAACCACAAGATTGTTTATGTCTAGTATTTACGTTATGTACATCACAAAGCCTTAAAAAATTGGAAATGTTTCTTCTAACATACAAAAGATTTTCAAAAATATATTGAGACACTACAGTTAGAATGTTTATTTCTTTGAACTTTTCTCGGAGGGAGACTCTTGGGCCCAACTTATAAATTGCCTGAACATCCCGCTTTTGCAATACAAAGATTGTATTTAAATCTGCGGCATTACCCCAAAGGAGAATGCCGTAGCTCACAATACTATGGAAATAACTGAAATAAACTATTCTAGCGGTAACTATATCTGTTAAAGTCCTAATCTTTTTCACAGCGTTGGAAGCAGAACTTAACCTACTAGCTATTTTTTCAATATGTGATCCCCACTGTAATTTAGCATCAATACTTAAACCTAAGAACACTGTCGTTTCCACAAGGCTCAACAACTGTCCATTGAGTTGTACATTGGTTTCCACCTGTGTCACATTAGGTAAGGTGAATTTAATACATTTGGTTTTTTTTTCATTAAGGCAAAGATTATTTATATTAAACCAATGAACCACTCTTGAGATTGCGTTGTTCACTTCGTCATAATTTTCTAATTGTCTTTTAATTTTAAATATTAAGGAAGTAACATATGTCTGTGAAAAAGTCGCAGTTATTTTTAGGCTTGATATTTACATACGTTTTTAAATGTTATTTTGGTGCGCTGTAAGCACGTGCTATATGCATCAAATTTTTGTTTTTATGTTTGTTGAATTAGGAAATATATGAATTCAAGATGAATATTATAGGAATGTAGCCATATATTACTATAATATTCATATTTAATTCACGTTTTGTAGCCCTACAACTGGCAATGCGGGATGGTCCCGCTAAAATACAGGATAGTTGGTTATCTTAGTTTCATATGCTTCGCCAGTTGTAAGTTCCCGCGCTAATATACGTTACTGAATGCCTACCATTAGTTATTTAAACATAACAATAACTTATACCGTAAAAGCGTGGGAACTCGCAACTGATAAAGCTATTGAAATGAGTTGAGATCCTCATATATATTTACTGAAGCTGGCCTTCTGTACTTATTTATTTTGTGATGCGGAGTCACTTATTCACATATCTACATATTCAGCGCTATCTAACGAATTTAAGCCGTACTACTACAGTGCTACTGATTTTACATAACATAACTTCACGTCTGTATCCCCGAAGGGGTAGGCAGAGGTGTATGTGTCACACCCACGATTCGCCAGTTATGTTTAGGTCCCAATGTAATAGGGGGCGAGCCTATTGTCATCTACCGGAAATATTACTAAGCGAGCGCTAATCAACATTTTTAAATCACACATAACTTCGAAAAGTCATAGGTGTGTCCAATCCCCAGTCGCACCCGGGTGTGCAACTGGGGATTGAATTCGGGACCTCGTCTCAGCAGTCCGTTACGTACACCACTTGACTATCGCTGATTCAATGACTGTGACTAATTATTGTTAATAGGAAAGTCTTGTTCGTTCCAGTATCGTGTATGGACGGATCAACTTATCTGATTCGTGCGCAATCACTGATGCAGAAGTCACGAAAGTTACCAACTGCTGGTATTTGTTTTATACAATTTAATTTCATTAAAGAATCTGTAATGAGAATTCATGCAACTTAATTTCTATCAGCTTGCGTTTTCAGATTTATTAGTTAACTAGCTAATGCACACGGCTTCACCCGCATGGAGTTCTGATCTCGTTCCCGCAACCCATGGCAACCTGTTCTAAGGATAAAAGTAGCCTTTCAGCCAGATCCGTTCACCCGTTAGAGCGTGATTGAGTAACAAACATACAAACATCTTCAAAAACTTTCACATTATTAATTAAAGTTATTACTCGCGGCTCCGCCTGCGTGGAATTTCGATGCCGTTCCCGCTTCACATGGGAACCTATTCCAGGCTATAATCTATCCCTGTACCAAATTTCAGGCAGGTCCGTTCAGCCGTTCGTGCGTGACTGAGTAACAAACATACATCCATACACCTATCTATCCATCCAACTTTCACATTTATGATATTGGGATAGTAGGGAGTAGGATTATAGTAGAAAATAGGATGAAACCAAAAAAAAACATATTTCATAATTCCAACACTACAAAAGTCCAGCCATCGTAAATGGTATACTGTAGCTACATGATGGATATTCCACTCATACGCACGAAACGTTTCGGCGACACATTTATTATGCGTACAGCTAAGGAGTGGAATTGCCTGCCTGAGTCTGTGTTTCCGGAAAGCTATAACCTCGGAATCTTCAAGTCTCGAGTGAATAGGTTCCTTCTAGGCAAACGTGATTCATCGTAGACCACATCGTCACATACGGCCAGGTGAGACAGAGGTCAAACGTGAGCCCATCATTCTTAAAAAAAAGCTTTCATGGGAGTAATAAGAAGGCAAACATATTGGATAAATCGTAGCGCAATACCAATCATCTATCAAAAGATGACATTGAATTTCCACTTCGTAATTCTGAATCACTCGCATTGAATTGGGACGAGTCACGCTCTTGAAACTCGTGTACAGTTAATATGGTAAACATATTAACTGTACACGAGTACAACGAACTTAATCTGCTGCCGAAATTTGAACTTAATGTGAAATAAATTTAATGTATCATTTTTAATACACCCAAAACATAAAATGGATTACCCACCTAAAACATTAATTTAAATCAAATGGTTTTTTTAAATTTATTTATTTATTGGTTCATAAATATACATAATAGTACATTGTTATATATTATAACATTTTCTTATAAAGGCAATGAAGTTTTCCCGTACTTTAGAGGACTTTTGAACAACTTAATAGGTTTTCATAAATACAGATAGATATGTACACTGGTGGGGAACACGGATGTAAACCTACTATCCCTACTATCCACCCTCTCTACTACCTAAAGCCTACTATCATAGCTGTCCAAAAAATTCCTGATTTTTTATTGGTTTCGTTAGAGAATGTTTAAAAATAACGAAAAAACAAACGAATATCATACAAGTACCTTTTTTTTTTTTTTTATCGTGCGGAAATCCCTTCGGATACCCCCCCGCCGGCCAGCGGGGGCGGTTATGTCGGGCTTGCACCGACTAAAACCGCACGCCGTCTCGGGTCTTCAGACGCCGGGGTGTAAGGTTACCCATAGAGCATATCCCTCGCACCCCGGCTGACCCTGGGCCATCTCACCACTAACAGCATCGCTCATCCTGTCTCCTCTGAAAGCAGAGGAGTACGGAGAGCGATGTGTTCCCGCCACGTTGGGTATTGGTCGGTTGTAAGAAGCGACTTTTATAATACCTATCTATACTATAAATAATATTAAAAAGCTAAAAAGTTTGTTTCTTTGATTGGTTGACGCGCCAATCTCAAGAGTAGTTCCTGAGATTGGCGAATTGTGTTCGAATTGAAAAATTCTTTTTGTATTTCGAGGAAGGCTATATTTTGGCTACTGTCCAGGGAAGCGGAGCAGTAATCATATATGTCAATAAATATACTGTTGGTAGAAATTTGATGACACAAATTTGTCACAAAATTCGGCCGGGTGGGTACCACCTTGCACGATTGCTAAAAACCCTCCATAGTAATCCAATTTCGGTTGCGGTCTAATTGCGTTCTGGGGTCAGCAAGTGCATAGCCGGACAGGGGGATTGTGATCGCAGCACTAGTGGGACCGGTGGGTGTCACGCGGTGCTGCGACGAAAATCCTCTTTTGATGAGGCCGTCAAGCTGAGTACCACCATTGTTAACATGGTACGTGTATGTAATAGTGATCCTCTTTATGGAGACTTTACCTTCAGCTTACCATCAGGCGAGGTGATGTCAAATTGACGTGTCCCAATATAAAAAAAATCGGGCAAATTTCCATACATTATTGTAAAACTAATAAATTACAGACATGTAGGTATGGGTTAAATATGAGCCACGTGGGATCGAAGTATGTCATGGCGAAGCCGCAGGGGACAGTTAGTTCTTAATATTATCACTTTTTTATGAAGAATGTTAGTAACCGAAATCACTAATATTTCTCCTAACCCCTTCATCTAAGCTAAATTGCTTGCATCGGGCTCTCCTAATGCAAGCAATAAATTCTAAACTATAAATTCTAAAAAAGCTTATTAGCTTTGTGTAATGTAACCTAACATAATTTGATATTGTCGGAAGTAACTAACATAATTTGTTAACCTCTAGGATTTAATTTACACTGGATTTGTTACTTGCTTTGTATATTTCTATGCAATAAAGACTTTGAAAAAAAAAATACTGTAATGGCCAGGATTCGTACCCGTAACCTCTCGATCGTAAGGCTGACTCCTTAACCACTGATCTACCGATGAGATGGTTTATCCATAAAGGATAAAAAGTTTGTAGCTTAGTCGGTAGATAGTAACAAGCTGTATAGAAAAACAAGTTGAATTCCTGAGACGAGCTCAGCCGAATACAAGGGATTTTCGATTTTGCCACCGCCGGTTCAAAACGTGGCCCTTTCCTGAGAAAACTCCGGCAAGAAACTCAGCGGGCTGTTTTTTTTGGTCTATTTACAAACATGTTTACTTAATCTAATTACAATATTTTCTTTGAGTAGCATAGTGAGAGAGCAAACAGTTCATATCGAAACTTGTTTGTTGTTAAAATATTCTTGAATTTTAGAATAGCCTTTTTGGCAAAGTTTAGTTTAGATAAATAAATATTCTACGACACAGCGCTTTCTAGACCCAAAGTAATCATAGTATAACTAGCTTGTGTTATGGGTTTTAGCAAGCGGATAAACGTAGCTGTTACTCGCGGCTTTACCCGCGTGGAATTCTGATCCCTTTTCCGCTACCCAAAGGACCCTATTCCACAACCACAACCTATATAAGATACACATTTCCACCATACATCATTTTGTTATATCTCAAAGGGTTTAGGCAGCGTTTTCGTTGAAAGCTCCCAGACAGCTTTTTTTTTTTTTTACGTGTGGAAATCCCTTCGGGTACCACCCCGCTGGCCAGCGGGGGTGGTTATGTCGTGTCTCGACTAAAACCGCACGGTGTCCTCCCCAAGTGTCCGTTGCCGGGCACCCCGGGTAAGCCCTCGAAAGGATAAGGATAAGGGTTGCCGGCGGACTTTGGCCGCCACCGCGGCCTCGCCTGGTGGGGTCGGATTTATCCCGCTTCGGTGAGTTGGCAGGCGTGTGTAGGGCATACACGACACGCCTCCGCCACGGCCTGCTTCTGTAAGGACGGCGAGTCGGCCAACTGCCGTCCTCAGGCCCCGATCATGGAGGTCGGTAGTCCTGGGCGTAGATGAGTCTGCGGCGTCCTCGCCGCAAACTGCGAAACTCGGGGGGCAGGGTTCTCTCCCGCTCCCTCTCCGCCGTCTCTTTCGCGAGCATTACCTGCTCGCAGAAAGAGGCGGCGGCTCCCAGATGGCTTATTTTTTTCTGACACCTCCAACAAATATCATTATATTTAAGCCAAAATATCCAAAAACTTAACAAATTATATACTAAAACCTTCTTCGATCCATTGGTGATAACAGCATCCAATGAAATAATCCTATAATTATAATAGTAAAAATATGAAATAATTTTTTAATCTTAATTTGGCAGTATATTATCCCAGCTATCATGGCAAGTATTCCGATGAGCTTATCCGATTAATGTCACCCTTTCCTTTTTCCTTCCTTCCTCAGTGCAAATATTTGTATGCATCAATATGTCTATTTGCATTGGTCTGGGTGTTTCTATGTATAATATTTATGTATAAATATAAATATTCTACGACATTCCACACAGCGCTTTCTAGACCCAAAGTAAGCATAGTTTAACTAGCTTGTGTTATGGGTTGCAGAATGCGGATAAACATACTTGTATACTTTTTTTTTGTAAATACATACATATTATACATAGGAACACCCAGAGCAATTCAAATAGACATATTCATGCCTACAAATATTTGAAAAAGAGTGGGAATCGAACCCGCGCCCCCTGTCGTATCAGTCGAATGCACTACCGCTACGCCACATAGGCCGTCGAATGTATGTATATAAATATGTATATATATATATATATATATATATATATACGCGGCTCATATATGTATGTATGTATATATGAGCCGCGGGTGTCAGCTAGTACATTAATAAACTCTTGTGTTAAGACACCGTGTCAGAATTAAAAGCCTTTGTGTCTACAGTATTGAAGGATTCGTTTTATATCTAAAGAGAAATGATTACGTCGACATAAATATTGTTTAGGAATTAGAAAGGAATCTGAATGTTTCTTCTTGTATTTAGTCAGGGGAGATGTTTTTACCACATACCACATCTTGTAGAAAAGCCGGGAAATACTTTCTTTCTGTTTGTCCATACGTACAATATAATATATTGTACGTATGGACAAACAGACAGAAATTTAATCGTTTTGTTGCTTAGCATCTATTTGACAAAATGTAACATGATACTTATATTTGCTTATATTTATATAAATATAAGTATTGTGTTAATATACAAAAATGCAGCGATAGCCCAGTGGGGTACGTAACGGACTGCCGAAACGAGGCCTCGAGTTCGATCCCCAGTTGCCCTGGCACACACCTCTGACTTTTCGTAGTTACTTGTGTATTTAAAAATGTTGATTACCACTCGCTTAGTTACGTCTTCTTTTTTTTTATAATTAGGATACGTCAATTTGACTTCACCTCGCCTGATGATAAGCTGAAAGTAAAGTCTCAGGAAAGAGGGTCACCATTACATACACGTACCATGTTAACAATGGTGGCACTCAGCTTGACGGCCTCATCAGAAGAGGATTGTCGTCGCAGCACCGCGTGACACCCACCGGTCCCACTAGTGCTGCGACCACAATCCCCCTGCCCGGTTATGCACTTGCTGACCCCTGAACGCAATCAAACCAAAATTGGATTACTATGCAGGGTTTTTCGCAATCGTGCCCGGCCGAATTTTGTGACAAATTTGTGTCATCAAATTTCTACCACCAGTAGTAGGTCCGGTAGATGGCAATAGGCTCGCGCCCTATTACATTGGGACCTAAACATAACTGGCGAATCGTTGGTGTGTAATACACCTCTGCCTACCCTTTCGGGGATACAGGCGTGAAACTATATTTTTTAGTTTATGAATACCAATATTTCGGGACATACTAAACGGCTATATCTACTCAGTAGGTAGCAAGTAGCATAGCTTAACTATCTTGTAATACGGGTTCTTGGATGCGAATAAACAAACTTAAGCAAATTTTTTTAAAACATGCATATTATTAAGTACATAGAAACATCCAGATTTACTTGTTCGTATTGGACGAACAAGTAAATATCTTCATGAAGATAATCGAAACCGTGACCTCCGAGTTATTTATAGTGAAATCAACTTATAACAACATAGCATAACATAACATAACTTCACGCCTGTATCCCCGAAGGGGTAGGCAGAGGTGTATTACACACCCACGATTCGCCAGTTATGTTAAGGTCCCAATGTAATAGGGGGCGAGCCTATTGCCATCTCGGGCACATTATTCAGCGAGCGATAATTAACATTTATTAATGCACACATAACTACGAAAAGTCAGAGGTGTGTGCCCGGGGCGACTGGGGATCGAACTCGAGACCTCGTCTCAGCAGTCCGTTACGTATGCCACTGGACTATCGCAGCTTATATCCTGTTTGTAAATTAGTTCTACACGGCAAGTAGGAAGGTAAGGCAAAAAGTTTCACCGTTCCAAACCAGCAGATTCTATCGTAAAATTCAAATCAAGGTGCGCCAACACTAAGTTTCAGAGGTCAAGAAACTAATATACGGTATACAGGGTGAAGCTTTTTCAAAGTCTTGTTCAGACTCGTCTTTTTTATTTTGACAAGCAACTTTTCGTAGTGCAGTTTTCATTTTATAGCGTCACCTTTATATTTTAGTAACTTAAACATGCTAAGGGTATACTACGAATGAGTAATGACACACCAAGTACAAAAGGCAGTTGTTAGTGGGCAGGCAAGCCAGGGTCGGCCTCGCCGAACATACACTGATCAAATTAATGAGGCATAGAAAAAAGGGCTGGTCAAAAGCACTCGTAACCGGCGGGCTTGCATGAAAGGTTTAATGACAGTAAAAGTAGCTCGTGAAGTATGTAAGGACAGAAGCTGATGACGGGCTGTTGTCTCTGCCTACCCCGGAGGGACAAAGGCGTGAGTATATGTATGCATGTATGTATGTAAACGATATCATTCAGTACCTAGAACAATCTTATGTTTAGAATCAATGTTTTTTTTTAAAGAATATTGGTAACCGAAATTACTAATATTCCCCCTTACCCCTCCACCTAAACTTAATTCCTTGTGTTAGGAGTGGGTTCACCTCGGTAGTATAATGGCCAGGATTCGAACCCGGGACCTCTCGAGCATAGGGTCGGGCCTTAACCACTAAGCTACCGACGCTGATTTGAATCTGACTAATGTTGATTTGTTTGTTTGTACTATTAAAGTGCAAACTTTATCAACATATTATTTGTACTTGTACTTGCATAGTATAATTATCAGCGGTAAAGCCGGGACTGGGCATGGTATGAGGGCACCAATTTAAATCGTACCAAAATTATCCCATAGGCCGTATGAAATATTTTTGTTGCGATTCAAAATTGGTAAGTTAAATTACCATTAATATACCGTTAGGACAGGTTTAATAATTTATAAAGGGTCATAATAAACTAAATTTAAAATTAGGTAGGTATATGGTGCGTGTCTCTGTGAGTGCGTGTGCGTATGAGCAATATTGCGTGCTAGTTTTAGAAGGTAGTTATTATGTGATTTGTTTTATAATTTCAGGTTGAGAATCAGGATTTTCTTGCAAACTATCGCTCACCATAATTTACAAGATGTTCTAGAATTTACTATTATGTTTTGCTTTTAGCTATCTTCATAAGCTTTTTACGTCATTGACAAACATTGAAAATAGTATGATTAACATGTTGTATTTTGCCATAATGTTGTGTACATTAAAGGAAGCAAATAGAACTTTCTATTTTAATACTAACGTGTTGGTCATTATGAAAGGAATTTCTGAATTTCCGACAGAACTTCTAATGATTTAATTATTTTCTCCACCGAAAATAATTGAATCATTACAAGTTAGCTTAAGAATCGTTATTATTTAGCATCGTTAAAATGTAATATCAAGAAAAGATTTATGTATCTTCCTTTTTTTTTATATTTAGGACACGTCAATTTGACTTCATCTCGCCTGATGGTAAGCTGAAGGTAAAGTCTCAGGAAAGTGTATGTAATGGTGACCCCATTACATACAAGTACCATGTTAACAATGGTGGCACTCAGCTTGACGGCCTCATCAAAAGAGGATTGACACCGCGTGACACCCACCGGTCCCACTAGTGCTGCGACAACAATCCTCCTGCCCGGCTATGCACTTGCTGACCCCTGAATGCAATCAAACCGAAATTGGATTACTATGGAGGGTTTTTCGCAATCGTGCACGGTGTTACCC
Source organism: Cybosia mesomella (assembly GCA_946251805.1). NCBI lineage: Eukaryota > Metazoa > Arthropoda > Insecta > Lepidoptera > Erebidae > Cybosia > Cybosia mesomella. The sequence continues at coordinate 32,021,244 of OX276396.1, read as the reverse complement.
ACCCGGCCGAATTTTGTGACAAATTTGTGTCATCAAATTTCTACCACCACCTTCCTCTTAAATCTACTGCTTAAGGTATGCTTAAAAATGACTCTTATAGAGTTCAGCTTACAGATGTATATAACTATGTCACCTGTTATTTATATGTATGGTTTGGTTGGTATTTTTTAATTATAGTTTTGGTATAAAAGGTGATTATATGGAAGAAAAGTTTCGATGAAGAACATTTTTTTTCCCTAAGGCAATCCCCTCGGATACCCCTCCCTCCGCCGGTCAGCGGGGGAGGTTATGCCGACTAAATTCACACGCCGTCTGGAGTCTTCAGATGTAGGATTCGGGTGTATGGTGTATAAGGCATTTCCCTCGCACCTCGACTGACCCAGAGCCATATTTGGTTTAGAGATGGGCCCCTTCGGGTTAAAATTGTTCGCACATTATTGCCATGGCAAATCTTGAACTCTGAAATAACTTCTATAGTGCCTTTATATTCATTTTAACTTTATCGTTAAAAAGATAATGTGAATTTGCCATGAACAATTTAAGATATTTTGGTAAAACCTGTCAAATAAAAATAACATAACATAAACATAACATAAACTCACGCCTATATCCCCGAAGGGGTAGGCAGAGGTGCTAGCACCCACATTTCACCAGTTTATGTTTAGGTCCCAATGTAATAGGTGGCGAGCCTATTGCCATTAACCGGGCACTTATAAACCTGCGATAAATACACACATAACTTCGAAAAGCATCGAAAAGTCATTGGTGTGTGCCATGGTAAAACCTGGGCTCGAACACGAGACCTCGTCTCAGCAGTCCATTACCCATACCACTAGGCTACCGCGGCAACTATAATCAAATAGTCTAAAGTAAATACATTATCCAATATCAAATATCTATTCCCTTTTATTTTAGAGGTATAATACTGATGGATTGTAATTTGATAGCGAAATACCCATTATTTTGACCGTGTTTGTGAAAGAAGTTATTTATGTTGGCATTAAGTTACCCTTATAAGCTTTGGTATTTCTTCTGTTTCGTGTAATTCTTGCTGTCTCGGCGTTCAACGATAACATGTACTTTTTTTTTTTTTTTTTTTTTTATCGTACGGAAATCCCTTCGGATACCCCCCCGCTGGCCAGCGGGGGCGGTTATGTCGGGCTTGCACCGACTAAAACCGCACGCCGTCTCGGGTCTTCAGTCGCCGGGGTGTAAGGTTACCCATAGAGCATATCCCTCGCACCCCGGCTGACCCTGGGCCATCTCACCACTAACAGCATCGCTCATCCTGTCTCCTCTGAAAGCAGAGGAGTACGGAGAGCGATGTGTTCCCGCCACGTTGGGTATTGGCCGACGATCAATGCCAACCCTATGAAGGGGTGAAGGGGAAGCCATTGACCGCCGCCCAGGGTGTACCGGCCGTTCCGATTCCGTTCCCCCCGGACTGCAGCGGGATCGGAATCGGAGCGACACTCGAGGAGGTTACCCAACACACACCCCACGATAACATGTACCTAAAGTTAGACAAGTTTACCGTATCTTGAATATTATTTTGTATATACACAGTGTGGTCAAAACGTAAGGTGACTTTTTATTTTTGTTAAAGCTTTTTATTTACATAACATAATAACATAAAATAAACTCACGTCTATATCCCCGAAGGGGTAGGCAGAGGTGCTAGCACCCACATTTTGCCAGTTTATGTTTAGGTCCCAATTTAATAGATGGCGAGCCTATTGCCATTAACCGGGCACTTATAAACCTGCGATAAATACACATATAACTTCGAAAAGCATCGAAAAGTCATTGGTGTGTGCCATGGTAAAACCTGGGATCGAACCCGAGACCTCGTCTCAGCAGTCCATTACCCATACCACTAGGCTACCGCTTTTTATTTAATCATCAATATTTATGTTGTCCCGTTTAAAGTAATCCCTTTCTGATATAATAAATACACTTGTACCGACGCTTTTCTCTATTTCAAAGCACTTCTGATAAGTACTTTTTGGTATAGCCATGAGTTCTTCCAGCGATACAACTTTTATATCCTCAGTCGTAGCAAATCTTCATCCTTTCATGGGTTTCTTTAGTTTAGGGAACAGGTAGAAGTCGCAGAGTGCAAAATGCGGTGAATATGGTAGCTGAAGCATGATTATGGTGTTGTTTTTGATCCATAAACCCCGCACAAGCGATGCTCATGCAGTGGTTCTTATGGTCAAAATTATGTAGTTTCGTAACAAACTTTGCCGACACACGATTATACGCAAAATATCCAAAAAATGCATGGCATGAGCCAAGTGAGATACTTACGTCACCAGCAACTTCTCCAATGGTGATTCGAGGATTCTTCAACAATATTTTCTTCAGTTCTTCCAGACTTTTTATCTGTTGTTAACATGCTTGGGTGTCCACGAGGTTCGTCATTTATGTTCTTCTTTTATTTTAAACTATTTTTACTTCGAGTAGACTCATTGTATGCTACTATCAACATTTCGAGTCTTTAAGAGCACTTATTTCAAAATTTGATGCAATTTTTTTGATCCATATTTAGGGTTGCGTACTTCAAAAGGTAAAAAAGGAACCCTTATGGGATCACTTTCTTGTCCGTCTGTCCATCTGTCCATGTGTCACCAGCAATTTTCTCAGGTTGGGTGGACCTAGCCAGCTGGAATTTATACCAGATACTGAGGTCCATAGTCCCTATTAGGAGTATAAAAATCAAGGTACTGAGTCAACACAATAAAAAGATATGTGCAAATCAGATGTTTGCGAAAACTTATAGTACCAAGTTCAGTTTTCGTCATTTTCCCTTTATTTGTGCTTTCACAACTTCATTTTACCAAAATTAACAATTCTAGTTCAACCGAAAGTACCCTATAGGTTTCCTATAGTTCCTTATAACCTAGAAACACGAAATATATCAAAAAGCTTGGTCTTACAACACAAATAAAGGAAAAATTCCAAAACAAAAGAGTGTCCACAGGCATACATTGTTCTCGCCAATTAAGATAGATATCTAAGTTGTATGGGCGCTTATACAATTTAGAGTTCTAACTTAATTGGCACCAACCTCGAATGAGATAAAATAAATAAAATTGTCCTATCCAAACAAACCACTATCCCAAACTACTACTATGATTGCGCCATTGTAGCAGGCCGGGACGGTGGGGCGACTAGCGCCCCTCCCCCAAACCGGGGCAAGACGGGGACACCGTGGTTCCCAAACCCGAGGGGGCCATCTCGAAACCGGAGATGGCCCAGGGTCAGTCGGGGTGCGAGGGATATGCTCTATGGGCAACCTTACACCCCGGCGTCTGTAGACCCGAGACGGCGTGCGGTTTTAGTCGGTTCAAGGTTCGGTTCGCCGGGGGGTATCCGAAGGGATTTCCGCACGATAAAAAAAAAAAAAAAGGTATTGCGCCAAAGGTTTATAATAAAATAACAGACGCATTAAAAGAATGTAATATACTTAAACATATTTAAAATAAAGTTAAAAAAGTTAGTAAGCAGGAATGTTACTATGATTTAAGTGGATTTCAGTGAATTTATAGAGGATACAACTCTGAATCAATTGACATTTTGATTATAACTAAAATTTGACATTTGAATAACTTAAACTCTTCTTGACATGATAATATGGGACCTAGTTATGTTGACAATCATTAAATTTGACAATTATTAATTTTAAGATTTGACATTTATAATCACTTTGTGATAGACCTTTTTTTTATTTTTATTTTTATTTTCTTATTCTTTCTAATTATTGACTGTTTGAATATTTAGATACCACACAAAAGTGGTAGAATTTATTTTTATTATAAGACCACACTGGTTGTACCTGCATTCTGTGAATAAATAAATGAATGAATAAATGAATCCTATTATGTGAAAGAAAAAGGAACCCTCAGAGTACGAATTCGACTCTCACTTGACAGGTTTTTTTAACAGAAGAAAGTCGCCGAGTACACCACACACATATACCTAACTGTTATATACCTCTTAGAAATTTATAAAAAGAATGCTATATAGTTAAAACTGTAAACATGTATGTGAGAGTTTGTAGTGTACTAACACAATAATATAAAAAATTGAAAATCAAATGTACGTAGCCTGCGAAATATGAAAAGTCACCTTACTTTTTGAAGACACTTCGTATGTTACAGGAAATTTATGAAACCTAGGAATTGGACACAATTGCCTACTAGGAAATACACACAATTCCGAAAATATTTCGGAAATGTGTATAATAGTGATTCAAAAATTCTGATTTATATTTTTTTTAAGGCGTGTCTTAGTCAGTGTACTGGAGGCGTTCCTCCTATGTACAGCTCTTTTAGCGTCGGTGTCTCCAAATATAATTCTAATCTCTTTTCACCACACTCATTCCTGCTGAGTGTCACGCGTAGTTTCATAGTATAATCTAATAAGTTTAATCTAATAACAACACCTTCTCTTTGTATATCTTCTGTGATACTATATATATTATAGCATTGAAAATATATCATCATTATCATCAGCATCATATCAGTCGTAGGAAGTCCACCGCTGAATATAGGCCTACCCCATCGACTTCCATTTCGACCGGTCTGTAGCGGCCTGCATCCACAGAGTCCCTGCGCTCTTTGCTAGGTCGTCTGTCCACCTTACTGCTTCCTACGCTGCGCTTACCGTTACGTGGTCTCCACTCAAGAACTAAAGTTACCAACATAGCAGAGCGAGTCAGCAAGTTGAAGTGTCAGTGGGCAGGGCACATAGCTCGGAGAACCGAAGGCCGGTGGGGCAGAAAGGTTCTTCAAAATAAATAGTAAAAAAAATAGTATTGAAAAAAAAATATTTTTTGAGTTTAGGATAAGTTTTCTATTTCATATTTTTGACTCACAGGAACAAAAAATAATACAGCCCACGTAGGTTGTTTTATGTATTAGCTATAATAATTTTGTCATACTACATATTAGTTATTGTTTATATTAAAATGCATATAATTAACATTTCAGCTGCCAGCATCAACGAGACATGTATGTTTAATGAGCAATGTGAAGACGTGGACTTCAAGACAGAATGCAAGAACGAGCGATGTGCTTGCAAGTTCGAGATGGTCCCCGAGGTAATGGTGGACGGTGGTGTCGTTTGTACTTGTGAGTATCATGTGATTAAACATTATCATCATCATTATTTACCTGCCGCTGTCCTAATCATTTGGAATGAGCAAAACATGTCATTCTCTTCCATACTTATGTGACAGTCATCTCCTCAGTTAGTCCTTTCCTTTTCATGTCTTTTATCACACCACAGGGGTAAACCCAAGAAATGCTGGCTAGATGTCGTAGAAGATCACATACATGCCAATGGTTCTACTGCCAGGGATGCTCAAGACTGTGCGAAGTGGAAAAAGAAATGCCGAAGAGCGGACCCCGGACTCCGAGATGAAACCGAAGCTAGCATCTCGGAGCTCAAGCTTGCGACTGGGACTCAACGCTGAGACGATGATGATGACCAATAGAGCTATATATTTGTTTTAGCGTTAGGCACTACCGTTTCACGCATCTTATACTGCGATGTAATCGTAACCAACCAGATAAACTGCACTGTCAAGATCTAGGATTGCCGCATAGATCTACAGACGTACTTCTCTCAGTATAGTACCTGATAGTATGCTGGACAGACAGAATAGCATTATTCAGTTTATAACTGTGAGCTAAATCCGAACTGTGAAATCAGTTTTTTTTTAATGAAGCCAGTGGATAATATAATTTGTTTTTCTTTTTTTCTTTTTTTTTAGACCCCAATATTACAAGCATCTCTAAATTCTCAGCATCAAATTCTAAAGGTATTTTTACTTTTTTGTTTTGATTATTTTTTTAACTCTAAAATCAAATTTCATACATTGAAGCTTTAAAATTCTTCAAGCTTCCTATACCCACGTTAAATAGCGTAACAGGTACAACCGCCGTGTACACAACATGTGTATGACACAGAAAGTGGCCATGATAGAGATGGCGATTTATTCGAACCCACCTAGTGTGCCATCGATGTGACTCCACTACTAATACAAGATGGAGGAGTTAAAGTAGAAAACTATTTGGTTACTACAGCATAATTCTTTAAATCAGATTTGAAAAAGCATCGCGCACTACACCGCAATAAACTTATGCCCAGCACTGATCAGAAGTTGGCCACGAATTATGCAACTATCATGAGGTCAAAGCACACGCATTTTCTATTAAAAAAAAAAAAAAATTAGTAAGATCCCAACATCACCCATTAGGTCAGGCTTGATATATCTGACCAAGTTGGAGAATCCTCCTGTATGTTTCGAGAACCCACTGTGGTTGTACAAGGTCACTCCAAGATTCTCGGTGAGATTAACGGACGAGGCTCTTGCGTAGGCTTTTCTTTCCTGAGGTCAGTCAGACAATCACTCCCATAAAAGCAGCATAAGTCAAATGTAAGGAGAAAAAGGAGTTAGCAGACTCCGGGATCCTAGGAAACGGGAAACACGTTAAGTTAATAGTCTCACTGTGGTGATAGTATCTGTAGAATCCATCCTTAAAATGTTCAAAGCATAGTTAAAATGGCCCAATACATCAAAACGACTGCCTGCAATTGATTTGATAGAAAATTAAAATTATGTTGATAAAGACACAAACTTTTTGAATCCTGAAGAATTTCTTTTTGAACTAAATTGGATTTGGATATAACTAGATCATTATTCTCGTTTCAGCGGTGAAAGCTGTAGAAGAGTCGACGAGGACACTGGATCCCGCGATGATCGGTGTGCTCGTCGGCATGGCTGTCATGTTCATCATTATTTGTGTCGTGCTACAGCTCTTTAGCAGGTGATACCCTAATACTGTTTTTACACTTTTTAACCTAATTGTCCAAATATAGCTCACTTCGGACCCATAATATTTGTATCAGTGTTGATCTCTTTTATAGGTAACTAGCTGACCCGGCGAACTTTGTTCCACCTTAGAGGCAATAAATGAGCAGACTTTTGACTTTATCAAGGTCAAAGGATTTTCTAGATTCAGACCACAAACTTTTAAGGATTGGCCTTGTGATTTGTCGATGGTCATGACGAATGCAAGACGGATCGGAAATTGAAGTCGTTTAAACTCAAACGGCATGTCGGTTGGGATCATCGGGATCTTTGGATGAGAACTTCCTCACCTTCGAATTTTCCTTTGAGTATCGTCGCGTAAATCACATTGTTCATAAATTTCCTTACCACCAAACGCGTTCCGTTGCACAGTTTTGGTTGGTTTATGTTTCGAAGCATGATTACTACGGAGTCAACCTTTAATCGTAAAATTATGCGGTGGTAAGCCCGGTACATCCAAGGAGTTTAAAAGTTCAATTGGATAGTTGGTGGCTTCATCTTCATTTGTTACACAGTCAATTGATTTGAAAGAATGCAGTGTACCAATGATCTCATTCTGTATTATGAAGTTTAAGTCATATACATCTTTATTCTTAGTCGCCAAAATTGCTCGCTCACTTAACCAGTCATTATTTTTGTAGTTAGTAATGATGTTTGGGAATACTTTGTTGATGAGTTCGTCTTTTGATGAGACAAAGTTACAGAAATTCTGAGGAAAAGAAATCAATCCGCTCGATTGATCGACAGGTACTCGACCATTACCGATAGTCAGTAATTGCGCAGAGAAATCTTCAGCAGATGTATCGTTCAGCAATACAACTCTCATGTTTGTTGTCAGTTGAAGTTTCTTTACATAGCGCCATAGATTCAATGATTTGAGGCAAGCGTTTATTTCGTCTGCAGCAGTTGATGCTGGAGTTACTGGTAGTGTTTGGCGGAAACCTCCAGACAGTAAAATCATTGCGCCTCCAAAACATCTCAAGTTATAGCGCAGATCTTTCAATGTTCGGTGAAGTGCTTCCAATGCACGTTTATGCGCCATTGTGCATTCGTCCCAGATGATGATTTTCGATGCTGATAAAACTTTGGCCATTGCGGAGTGTTTTGCAATATTACATGTTGGTTCTTCAATAGTTTGAAGATTTAACGGTTTAAACCAATTTTAATGCTGAATGGAGCCGTAAGGCATCCTTCTAACAATTTGGCTGCTGCGACGTACAAAGGTAGTCCGCGACATATGCATGAATATGCGCAAGATGTAATGACATATTATGTACGTCATTACGGTCAGCCGGATCTTTTTATCACTTTTACCTGTAATCTAAAATGGATAGAAATTGTTCAATTGCTGCTTCCGGGACAATGTTCACGTTTCACGTCTTTTTTTTTATCTTTATAAAAAGTATACTATGTCCTTCTCCTGGTTCTAAGCTACCTCCCCACCAATTTTCAGCCAAATCAGTCCAGCCGTTCTTGAGTTATAAATAGTGTAACTAACACGACTTTCTTTTATATATATAGATTTGCCTAAATGTCTGTATTGGGTCCAGTTTGCTAAAAGGGAAGTGAACCACTAGTCACTCTAATAGGCACTCTAATTGCAACAATGTTTTTTTGCGAAACAGCGTCTTTCCCGACTATTTCATTCGAGTACATGAGCTTTCGAACCTGTGAGGCAGTGGAAAAATAATTCGGCGTTCGACTACATATACGCCCCCGTACAAAACATTATAGGTTTCTGTCAATTTGATAATTATGCAATAAATACAATAATGTTATTTTCAGGGCACGATGGCGAGAAAATCGAACAATTTTTAATACACCCAACCCTCGTCTAATGAATGTGTCATTGCTGAGAGATTCCAAGCTGTTGCATTCACAGGTAACCTTATTATCTTTGGGTGTTTATTTGTATCAATTAGGAATGCTAATTCTATAACTACCTTATGCTTATTTAATAAGAATAAGATTTAATCTAATCTATCTTTGAATAGGTGTAGAATTATTAGTGATATGCATTGAAAGCTTAAGTTCTGTTTAGTGTAATATCGGAATGATTTTAAATATTAAATATTATTATTATTAGTAAATAAGAGTTGGTGTTCAATATTCAAAAAGTAATGTTAAACCATCAATTTCAATGTTAATAAAATATGCTTTTTTTTCTAAAGGCAAAGCATTCCACAAACTTGTTTGGATTTTACTTTAGAGGTTACTTTAGTAATTTAGAAATCAATTCTTCAGAAAATATCAGAACCTAGAAGCTTCTTAGTTAGAACACGTCACTGACATGAACATGTCTGACACACGTTCATTTACGTAAGTGAAACGGATCATCAAAATGTCATATTGTATATTAACTTTCATCTACGAGATTAGCTGAAACTGCAAGTGACCCACATTTATAGAACTTAATAACAAAATCTCAAAATACTGTTTTCTTCTGTATGTATAGACATAATAATCTCCTTAGTACATTTATTTCCTCTATAGTATGGCCGCTGAGTTATTACCGATTTGACACATGACGAATTGACAATACTAGTGAAGTGACTGAACCAGTAACCCTTTTTTTTTTTTTTTTTTCGTGCGGAAATCCCTTCGGATACCGCCCCCGCTGGAGAGCGGGGGCGGTTATGTCGGGCTTGCACCGACTAAAACCGCACGCCGTCTCGGGTCTTAAGACGCCGGGGTGTAAGGTTACCCATAGAGCATATCCCTCGCACCCCGACTGACCCTGGGCCATCTCCGGTTTCGAGATGGCCCCCTTACTTGCTCTCCACTGTGCCCTCTGCTAATCAGAGGGACACGTGGAAAGCTTCCGAACAGCCCCCAACAGGGCCGTCCTCGCCTCGGTCGGAGTTGGCCGTAGGCGGCAGCGTCTCTCCCAAGGCGCTGCCGTCTCCGTTGCCCAGGGTGCACCGCGTGGAGGTCCCCAACCAAGCACCCCACTGAACCAGTAACCCTAATATCATTTGGGAACAGTTTGTTTTTAAATATTCTAGTATAGTGTGTAATTAAATAAAATCAAAACAAATAATAGTTAAAGACACAGGTTCTTTATTAGGTGGAGTATCCTTGATGGGCGTAGATAATTGGTCGAGGACATATCAAAATAAAACAAATTTGTAAACATTGTTACACATTTTAATGAATAGAGTAGGTACAAGATGTTTTAATAAATGACTACCTATCATTTATTAAAACAATTATTCAGACTCTGAACCAGATTCACCAGAGCTGTCATCGCTATCAGTCAGTTGTATGACAATTTCATTGTCTATAATGGTGTCCACTCTTATATCGCGTTCATAATCTTCTGTTATTAGTTTTCGAGTCTTTTCGACGACCTTGACCCAATCTTCTTTCGTTATTTTGCTGCAAGCATCTTTTAATAGACCCATCATTTTATTAGTACTGAATGGCGGAGTCGTATTATTACGAGCTGCGTAACCTGTAATGTAAACATTAAATAACGTTAATTTATTACATTAAATAAATGAAATGTTACACAATTACCTACATGTAAGGGACATGAGATATTTATTTCTTAGTTATGTATCTTTTTACTTATATGCTGAATATTGGATGTTATAATAGTACAAATTATTCATATTCATAACTTATGCGATAAAAAACAATACTTTTGATTTGTGCCCATATTAGCTCAATGGCATTGTACTGGCAGTGATAAGGAGGAATTCGAAGTACCCGATGTCCATGTGCCAGAGCTATCTCATCTACTTCATAACGGACTCTTGATGATTTATTTTCGCGTACCAACTTTACTAAGTCAGACTTTAGCAATACGGCAGTAGTTTCAATTCCATTTTGGTGTAGCCATGCTAGGAGATCAGCTTTCTTGTAGGCCTGAGTAGGCGCTTTATTCACTTGTTTCGAGTGATATGAAGCGTTGTCCATTATTATGATAGAAGGCTCTGGCAGGCTGGGTAATAATTGATTTTCGAACCAATTCGTAAAAGTGTCTGTATCCATCTCCTCGTGGTAATCGGAAGTACTTTTTGACGCGAAAGCCAGCAGTCCATTTTCAAAGAAACCACTTCCAGCAGAACCGGCGTGACAAATTATCAGTCGCGATCCTTTTCCAATTGGAACCTTTGAGGTTGATGCTTTTGTTTCGTCAGTCCAAGAGCGTGACACAGTGTGTTTCGCATTTAACCATGTTTCATCAACAAAAACGACGTTGTCCCAAGACTCGATTTTTCTGGCTTCTCTTAAAAAGTCACTCCTTTTAATTATTAAATCAAATCTTTCCATTAATATTTTCCTTTTATTCGTTTTTTTTTATATTCAAACCCAATTTCGTGCAATAGTTTTGAGAACGCCGTTTTACCGCCTTTAAACAAGCCAGCTTCTTTTAAAGAGACCAAAAGCAAACGTCTAGTTGGAAACTCGTTCCTAGTATAATAACCATATATGTGGTTTCTTATTGCATCTGCATCAAAAACATCAACACCTGTCACGGGCTTTTGTCTTCGTTTTTTCTTAGGAGTGCGTAAAATATTATCTTCACTTCCAGAAGCACCAAATTTTTCTTTATTTATATTATATAGTGTTTTTGCACCAATTCCAAGAGCTTGTGAAACCCGATCTTTCAATTGAGTGACAGGAATCAAAGGGCCGCCATTTTGTGACTCACGCTCAAAGTAATCCTGTAGCTTTAGTACAAGCTCACGACATTGACTATTCAATGTTTTTCCTCGTTTCGGCATTTTCAACAAAATTACCAAACACAAACAAAATTAGTCCAATAAAGCGCAACCATAAACAGGAGAAAGCCGAGTTAAAAAACAACGGTTACACAAGAGAACGTAGTCTGTGCGCACGAGAGTACGGAAGACGACTAAACAGATTAAAATAGCGGTGGTAAGGATGTTGCCAGAATAGTATCGCCAATCACTTAAAAAAATACACCTATAACATTGCTTAATTGAGGGAGAAAATTATATTTATTAAATGTTGTTTTATATATTATAAATGTTAAAAATTATACATAATCATTTTAATTGTTTTTATTTTTAAATCATAGAAAACAGTATTTCTGTCTTTGGATCACACATAAATCTTAAAAATCATAAGACACTGGCAACACAGTGCAATTAAGAGACGCAAAAAAATGGTAGCATTATATTTAGTCTAGTTGCTCGAAGGAATAAGTAAAATAAAAATATCCAAATAAAATAAATATCATATCTATTCCAATGAATTCGGACCGAATACTATCAAGCACATCACTATGAAAACTAGACGCACGATGTAACTTTGAACAAGCGCGCCAAAGAACAAAAAATAAATGTTTTCATATTATTTCCAAACTATTTTAAGTTTTGAAACAGAGTTTATTGGAAAATTACTTGATTCTGACATTTTGACATAAAGTTTTATATTAAAGAGGTATTCTAAATCATTCGGCAAATGTGTCGCTCGTGCAAGGTTATATCGATTAATTTAAGAATAATCTGTCAAATCGGTAATAACTCAGCGGCCGTACTTTAATATTGAAACTGTTCTATAAGTAGTTGTCATTAATAATATTGTCATTATTCTAATGTACTTATGTACAATTTTATATTGGTACTGTAATTATCGTGTAATGGCCAAGTTTCCTATTGATAATTCTTTGATTGTTATGTATCATGTATTTTAAATTCTACAACTAAAATTTAGTTGTTTTTTTTTTTCAGGACCGTCGTGGCTCACGTGTGAGTGTACGGCCTCCATCTAGGCAGGCGAGCCAGCAGGAACTTAGACCTCATTCGCCAAGTCCAGGTACATCGACTTAAATAGGTATCAAAAGTCAAATTTATTAAAACTATTTAAGTATTGTGGTAGTTACAAGAGCAAATCACAATTTTATGCACAGAAAATAAAATTTATTAACTAGCTAATGAAGTTACCTACTTATATGATGATAAATCAGATTATATTGAAGATTAGATTTAGATTATTCAATTTGAATATACATTTTTGTTGAATTATACATGAAATTATTTAAATAATCCATGAACAAGAACATTAAAATAGCAACAATGTACTGAGATACGAGTACAAACACAGCAAAAAAAACACAGCATTTGGGCAAAGTAAATAAAAAATTAAAAGTTACAATATCTTAGGGATAAAACGGGTACACTACATAAATGCGAAGAACTTAATTCCTATAATCACAATCACAAATTTCAAAATTCCGAGTTTTATCATTCCGAATGATTCGAAATTCCCAAATTTAGAAATCCGATGTATCATAAATCCTATTATTAAAAATCTGAATTTCAAAATTCCTAATGTTTATAATTACGATTTTTATAATGCCACATATCAAGATACCGAACTATAAAAATTCCGAATCAATAATAATCCAATATATCATAAAGACGAATTCCGATTATCAAAAGTTCGAATAAACACAAGCCCGAAAATCAAACGCTTTGTGATACTGCATAAGTAATTTGAAGTAAATAGGGTTGCTAACCGCTACGCCACAGTCCTTATAAAAGTATAGTAGTCAACAAAATGAACTATTCTGGAGGTACACTAAGTTACAATAAATTCATGTGAAATAGAGAAAATGATGAACGGCAAAACTAAGGAAGAATATTGCAAAAGAAGAAAAATAAACAAAATAATTCTGAAGAAAATGCTCTATGAAGAAGTACATTTCTTTGGAGTGTATAGGTTCACATTTAAAATGTTTAAATAATAGTATTATATTATTGAAATATTGTTTTAATCTGACTTAAACTACTGATTGCAACATACGATTATTGCAAGCAAGCACGCATGTAACAGCATGCAAGCAAGCATGTATGTTGTGCTCTTTTCCGGCTTGCTACATGAAGTATAGTCCTTCCACCCTTGCATAACGAAGTTGAAGCACCCTGAGCTACGTTACTGCGGGCGAGAACTGCCCTCCCTCCGCGCCTTCAGTTTTCTAATTACACTCTAGTATAGAGCAGACAAGTAGGCAGTAGTTTTATTTATATATTAGATGAAATTAATACATTATTATTAAAAAAATATAAACGTCTACTACTTATAAACGTCTTTATGGCAAATCAATTTTAACTTTTACCTATTTTTGATACATACACATTTTAGTTCTAACAATTAATTTTCAGGGATTTGAAATTCGGATAGATTTTTAATTATTCGTACTAATGAAATTCGGAAAAATAAAAATTCGTACTTAAGACTTTCGGGTAAACAAATATCGTGTTATTGAATAGTCAGAATTCTATTTCTTGGGAATCGGAATTTTGAAAGTCGGAATTTTTGGTTTTCCCGAAAAAAAACATATTACATAGAAACTCGTAGCGTTTACAATACTAACAATTGAAGAAAACATTTTTCATACATTTTTATAAGATCAAACTCGCATTAGAACGTTTCATTACGAACTATTTCTGAATTAATTCTATTCTCGATGTTGTTTGTATTAGTAGACTCATTTACAGTAAGTTGCAAAAATAATTGCTAATTGATAATATAAAGTACTCAAGGAACTCTTGAAACTTTTTTTCAAATTTCAGCCTCGCTTTCAATATTTGCAGCTAACTGTATAATGTTGATATTGCACCAATGTTAAAATTATTATTTAGATGTTCAATTAAATGTGTTTATTATTTAACTTTGGTGTATTTGGCAATATATGTTTAATTTATTTATAAACAAAGCGGAATGGCTAAAATGAATTTAAGAAAGAAATTTGACTCACCTCTACGTTAATTTCAAATTAAACAGTATTTTCTTTCCTTTTTGCTTTTACAATGAAAGAATGTACTTGTTTGATTCCTTCTTTGATTCATTCATTTTGCAAATTATTACATACTAACTAATTTGTATACCAATATAATGTAATGTGTTTTGTATAATTTGATTTTGCCCTTTTCCCTCCTCACTGACAATTTTAATCATGGATATTTCATGTATCAACAGCACGCCACCATCAAAGTCATCAGCTACACCGAAAGTCCTCAGGTTACATACGATATCACTTTGCTTGTTAATTAAGCTCATTTATTTTTAGTTAAGCAGTAGGTAGGTAGGTATCTTACACTAGCTTGGTTTGAAATCACTTTACAATTATTTTGTTTACAGAGACATAAATAGAAAGATGTGTTCATATCAAGAGATCGTGTACCTACTATATATTACGAAATAAATCTTTAAGAGACATTTGATACAACGTTGCAATTTATTATTATTTTTGATAATAGAGAAATCCAAATTCAATAGACACCAAGAATATAGCACAAAAAGTTTTTTTTTACTAAAAATAAGCTGGCATGAATGAACTAACAATTTTCTAAGATGTAACTACAGCGGTAGTAGGTTTTTACATGGTAACACCAAGATACGATAGATATTAATAAATATATCAAAGAGTTACAAACTGACTGACGAACTGACTTCTTTTTTAATTCTTTTTTGGAAAAGTGTAAAATTAGTTTCAGTTTCTTACTACTTTGATTTATTATTATTATATATTTAACTCAGTTTTGTTCAATGTATTTATGAATATTTTACACAAATAATTTGTTACATTTTAAAATAATTGTATTATATAATTAAAAACTTTAAGATCTTAATTAGAATGTTAAGCTCAGCTCAGATGACTTTAACATTTTCTTGTCACCTAAACTGTCTTAAATAATGAAACAGCATACAAACTTAATTCAAAGACAAATGACTTTCCATCAATACTAAGTTGTCTCTCAAATTTGCGAGAACACTACTCACAACACAACACATATTTTTATTTTAATATATGAAATACTGCAAGTAATACAAAAAACAATATTTCATAAATAACTGGTAGTCATTGTCATTAGGTAAGTCATATTTAATGACAATATGGGCTAAATTACTCAAGCATTGCATTAGACTAAGCTAGACTAACTACATTTTTAGATTTACGTACTGGTTTCCAAATACTCTTTTAAAATTGTACAGTAGATAATAGTATAGGTTTTCGTGCTCATTTAGATTGCTGTTTTAGACATAACATACATTTAACTGCTTTGGTAAAATTAAATAGTTTACATTGCCTTCTTTGTAATTCCTTTCTAAATAAACAACACTTTTGTCACTATTCATAAAATACGAAACATTTTGAAGTTTTCGATATTTTATTATCTATACTATCAACTTTATAACATACAAGTGCATGAATATATTTTCAATAAAGATTAACCTCAAAAACTACAAGAATTAGATTCATGAACGCTAAAACATAGAAAGTTATATTAGATCAGATATGATTGATCTCAAGCTATTCATTAATATAATTGTAGGTTCAGTTATAAAAAATAAATCACGGCATGTCCTCCTTTTCAAAATCATGCTGAAAGCATGCTTTGCTGTCCATAATTATTAGATCACATTTACAATTTGTTTATTTTCAGGATCTCGACGTGGATCAAGAGCTAGTAGTGGTCACTCAGCAACGTCTCTAAGATCAGCTACTCTTAGGTCACCGAATACTCCTGGACCAACCTCCATAACCGTTGAGATTCGAGCACCTGACATGTAAAGATAGTTCACATAAAAATAATAACAACAGGAATAACATTAAATAAAGAAACGAAAAGATATTTTTCAAAATCATACAAGTGACTTCGTTAATGGCACAAGATGTATTGAGGCTAAAGCATGGCAAAAAATTATTAAATTAGATACTGTAAAAACTCAGTCCATCGTTTAAATTATTTGTGATATCTAATACGGATGGTTCAACAAATTATTAGACTTAATATATTCGACAAATTTATAGCAATTTGCACTTACCTGTCATAAATTCAGCCACTTCAAAGTGCCTCAAAATAATATATAAAATTTCGACTCACATGATTATAATTTTGGAATTAAGATAAATTATGACACAAATTAATTATGTAATAATGATTAAATAATAGTTATTTATCACAATCAAAACCCAATTAAGATCACATAATGATAGAAGTAGAGCACAGTTCAACAATTCATAGTTTAAGAAATAATTTGAATTACTTAAGCTTTTTTAGCAAATAACAGTAAAGCTTTGTGGCAAATATTTGTAGTTTAATAGTTTAAAACGTCGATTGCTATTAGATAGATCAGGTTATTTCTTCATTTTCATAATTCCATGTAAGTACTATGCTAGGTTATACTCCCTGCCTTAGAAATAAAGTTTAGCTTACAAGTAAGCATTGTAGGACTAAAAGTATTTAGTTACGGGGACCATCCTCTTAAACGGAGTGATCAGAATTTTGAACGGTGGATATTTTAAATAAACGGAGTGAAGCTTCGACGCCGCTTTCTATACTATAAGAAGACTTTTAAATTTTAGCTTTAAGAGCAATTGTAGCTTTTCTTTAAACAATTTCTACGAGAGAGAGTTGTGAATCGAAGTTAAGATTTAATTACTGAGTTCTTTAGTCTGTTAGTCTTCAATGTGTAAATCGGGGAAATTTACACAGAGTACAATAATATAACTACTTCATAAGTTACTTCATTGCACTTCTGATGCTTTGACCAAAGTTTTTGCAACCCGCACAAAATGTGAGTACATTTAGTGGTTCTTCGGTAAAATATGTACAAATGTGTAACACTGGCAAGACACAATGATGAAATATTTATAAATTATTAAAAAAAACTTATCATCTTCATTAATTTGTATGGGTAATACTTCAATTAAGGGGAAGAATTGACGTATGGCCGATACATCATTATTCACAACGATAATCAATGTAGTAATATAAGCCATTGTACTTTAATATAACAAAAATATGCTCACATTGTGAAAATGTATTTCTTACACTGTGCTAGTTATGTACCTACTGGACAATTTATGCTGTAATTTAATTATATAAACTTTTATGATAATATAAACTATACTTCCCAAATTTTGTGTTTTAATTAAATTTATAGGTAATATACTTTACAAGTGAGAAGGCCTGACTTAAAAAATTACACGGATATGCACGCAAGAGCAAAATACTCACGCTATTTTAATCGTATTTTCAAGAAAGTAGTAAAATTACATTGTAATAAAACAGTGTTGAGGAAATAAAAGATATTTGGTTATCTAATAAAGAAATGTAATTAAAAGTAAGTAGGTAACAAGAATGCAGTCTTATTTTCTTAAATTAAAAGTCTTCTCAACTTTGGCCTTTACTTTTGACTCGGAAACAAAAGGAATAAAAACATCTTAAATATAAAAAAATCTGTCGTCCGTATTACCAAGAGATATGTGTCTGTCAAAAACAAGCTGCACATGAATGTCCCATGCTCAGTGCGGAGTAATTTGTGGTACAAAGTACATGGTCTTTTCGGTCTTTTTCCGTGGTACGGTCGTTTTGTCGGGCCAGCCGGACAATGGAAGAATTGTTTTTTCGATTGTCCGGTGAAGATACTGATTGGCCGGTTGTACACTTCAAGAACTGTACTTTGGTCCGGTTGACGCAACGAAAATCTATTTTGCTTAATAACAGTTATAAATTTATCCCTTTATGTCAGTAGTACCATTGATCAGTACCATTGATGGTACTACTGACACACTTGTTACTAGTACCATTAAAAAAAATACAATATATTGCATCCCGTGTTTACTCGCTGAAGTACCATTGATGATACTACTGACAATAATTTTTGGAAATAGTGAATCCAAGAAGATTGTTCCTTATTTCATACATTTATAGTTTATAATATTAGTCTTTTCTTTATTACGATAAGATTACAATGAACACTATGTTTTCCATGGGCCGGTTGACCGGTCAAAGGAAAATGTATTTTTTTCCGCTGTGCTGGTCCGGTTGGTCAAGCGGACCAGCACAGCGGAAAAAATACAATTCTTCCATTGCATTGTCCGGCCGGACAAAACGACCGTACCACGGAAAAAGAGAGAGTTTTTTATTGCGTCTATTATTCCTTCTTGGACACAGTGACCAATAGCCACTAGGTCCAGGGCTCTGTTTCCTCATCAGGAATAGGTACAAACCGCTTTATTCTAAATTTGAGATCCAACAAAACTTTCTGCAGGATCGAATGTAGATTCTTCATATGAACCAACTTCTTTCAGGCATATAGTTTCTGTTTGTTCATTGGTCAGCAATTACGCTTCAAATAATAAATAACATAATTACAAACAATTAAATGACTTTCAGTGTGTTTATGTGTAATAAAATACTAAATAAGCATTTACATAATACTAAAAAAATACTTACACGGTTAGGCGTGTGGCACGCAAAGCGCCGCATTTTACGGCGCGATGCTGCAATCAATTCACTGCATAGTCATAGTGGCACTAAGTGGCAGAAAAGTGGGATGCGCGGAGAGGGAACGAACATTTAGGAAGGTACTGAGAAGTTCGCCAAGCTACGTTGTTGCTAACATAGGAAATAATCGCGATGAAATTTGGTGTGAGAAAAATGCTCATAGCACGTCTTCTCACAGGTTGACAATTATCAATCAATCAATCAATTAGCCTATTGCAGTTCACTGCTGGACATAGGCCTCTCCCATTTATACCTCACACAAATTTTTGGTTATAAAGTTACTGGTAGCTAGCTTGAGAGTCCGTGGTCCATTTACTAAACCCAAGAAAAAGCACAATATAGCAAGACTTGGTTTATTACCAACCTTACCCCTTAATCCTACCCTACCCGGCCCCCAGTTAGACTAGGGAAAGCAAAACGTTTTGGAAAATGTGTTAAGAGTTCCGCACAAAAAATAAAAAACCCGGATCTAAGTCCACGTGGATGAACTCACGTGCACAGCTAGTATGCAATAAAATGCAACTGTATTCCGTTTTTATAACTTAATTTATTTCTTGTTTTAAGTTTCACTTCCGAAGAGTATAATCATACCATGACCAGTTCATAATAGTAAACTAAGGTAAAATGATGATACCGCCATCTATTGAGCACCTACCTACTTATAACATCTCCAGCAAAGCTTCGAGATAATGTTCTAAAACATAAACAGATTAGATACTGATACTGAGAGAACTTAGAAGATGTCGCATCTGGATTATACTCGAGTCTGCAGGTTTATTTTACAATCTAACGAACCTACATCGAATATTATCATGTTATGAATTTGAAGGTTTGATAGAAATTTGATGACACACATTTGTCACAAAATTCGGCCCGGTGGGTACCACCGTGCACGATTGCGAAAAACCCTCCATACTAATCCAATTTCGGTTTGATTGCGTTCAGTGGGGTCAGCAAGTGCATAGCCGGGCAGGGGGATTGTGGTCGCAGCACTAGTGGGACCCGTGGGTGTCACGCGGTGCTGCGACGACAATCCTCTTTTGATGAGGCAGTCAAGCTGAGTGCCACCATTGTTAACATGGTACGTGTATGTAATGGTGACCCTCTTTCCTGAGACTTTACCTTCAGCTTACCATCAGGCGAGGTGAAGTTTAATTGACGTGTCCTAAATATAAAAAAAAAACCACATTAATTGTAAATGCTTACCTTACCTACAAGAAGTCGGCATAAGATGTAAGCGACCGTAGATTAGAGATAAGACATTCTCTAGACAGAGTTATCGCCGTGCAGATCTTGTATGTATTTGACAGCTTTATTTATGAAACAGTTACAGAAACACCAACGAATGACCAGACGCACAGCGACACGCCACCGCTATATGGTGGATATTCCACTCATACGCACGAAACGTTTCGGCGACACATTTATTATGCGTACAGCTAAGGAGTGGAATTACCTGCCTGAGTCTGTGTTTCCGGAAAGCTATAACCTCGGAATCTTCAGGTCTCGAGTGAATAGGTTCCTTCTAGGCAAACGTGATCCATCCTAGACCACATCGTCACTTACGACCAGGTGAGATAGATGTCAAACGTGAGCCTATCATTCATAAAAAAAAAAGTTTTGTTCCAAGTGTGCATACTTTCATATGTTTCTATAGAAGAATGGTCTGTCCTAAGACTCTTGTTTCTAATGAATGCTCAACCTTATAGTCCTCATGATCATGCTTTGGATGAACGCGGGCCACGCAGCCACCATTTCTAAGCCTAAATCTGCTTTGATAGAGGCGTGGAAGAATATACCCCATCATTAATTTAGAAACCTGATTTACAGAATGCTGAAATTGCATCTTGACAGTGGCCATAGAACGCGAAGTTAATAACCAAACACTGAGAAGTGAATAGACAAAGATTTAACCTGTTTTTTAAATGAAATTACTTCATATTGTCGGAAGTTTACGCGAATGTCACACATTGAAATAAAACTCTTTTTAGCGGATTCTCCCCGTGACCATACCTGCTGAAAAGCAACCGAAACGTCGGGATCAATGTAAAATATAAAATAATATCAAATAAATCGCGATAGAATCCGTTAAAAATAGTTTTATTTCAATGAAATTACTTGTTTGTAATTTTATTGTTATTGTTACTACATTTTTATTTTATGTCTTTTTTAATAAAGTATTTTTTTGATTCTATTTTTATACAACAAGTAAACATTCGAAAATTTATTTTGTACTAGTAAACTGGAAGGGTTTGTATTGGTACTCATATTAAATCAATAGGTACCTTTAATAAATATATGTAGATACTAATTTCAGTGCCAGGTCCTTATATTGATCACTATTCGAATACAATATCTTGAAATTTAAAAAAATAAGATGGTACATTGATATGATCGTCCCCCCTCCAAGTGACAAGAGGAGTGCCTCAGGGCTCAATCTTGGGACCTCTGTTGTTCATTTTATAGACAGCTGATATTGTGGATTCCTTTCAGCACTGCAAGTTCCACATGTATGCAGATGATACACAATTGTACTTGCACTTCAAACCTAGTGACCCTGTTACAGCCATATCAAAAATCAATGAGGACCTTCAGCGAGTAACTCAGTGGTCATAAGAACACTCGTTGATTCTAAATCCCCTTAAATCAAAATTCATGGTACTAGGTAGTAAGTTACAGATTCAATCTATTCTAAAATATGATCCAGCAGTAATTATGAATGGGCAAAAAATTACCAGAGTTGAGGAAGCCACAAATCTGGGTCTCACAATGGATCCAGGGCTACGGTTTGAGGGGCATATAAACAGGTTCTATATAATTTTCGTGACTATTTAAGTGTAATACTGAGAAAGCAGCTAGTGGAAAGTCTCATACTGTCTAAGTTTAATTATTGTGACATAGTTTATGGGCCATGTCTACTGGCAAGAACTAAAAACTTAATACAGAGAATGCAAAATGCATGTGCTCGATATTCTGTTAAAATACCAAGACGCCAACATGTAATACCGTATTTATGATATAACATATGAAAAATGGAGGCAAGGAGAAAGTTACATTTGGCTAGCTTATTATTTGATCTAATAAATAGCAAAAGGTCTACCTATCTGTATGAGAAAATTGGTTGGCGTGAGAATCATTATTGTTACTCAATCAGGGCTGGGACGAACACAATATCGGGCTGCTCGGGGGGTTTCCTGTGCTTCATAGTTTAAGCCTATGGACTGGCTGCACGTACCAATATGTGTAAACCTGTAATGTGTTTGAATGTTTACTTTCTTTATATGTTCGTTGTTTTTGGTACATGGGATGGGGCGATTGCCTGACGGCGTCAGACGTCATCTGAGGTTGGCACTGAAAATCAGTGCTGAGATGGATGTTATTATCCATCTCATTGTATGCTGAGTGTCCATGCCTATTTACAAATACAGCGTACATGGTATAATTTTATTGTAATATGTGGATAAGGGCCGTCGAGAAAACACGTGTTACGATTTGCCACGTATACCTTTTTTTTTTCTATGTGCGGGACTCCCTTCGGATACCCCCCCCCCCTGCCGGCCAGCGGGGGCGGTTATGTCGGGCTTGAACCGACTAAAACCGCACGCCGTCTCGGATCTACAGACTAAGGGGTGTAAGGTTACCCATAGAGCATATCCCTCGCACTCCGACTGACCCTGGGCCATTAGCAGTGTCCCCTCTGATTAGAGCAGAGGGGTACCTGGAGTGACCACCCACCCCGCGGGCCTTGCAGGCCCGCCGTACCCCGACCCCCTCGTGCAATGGGGTCAGCTGTCCCTGAATGGGGCCGGTTGGTCAGACTCTTGGCCGTTGACGTTGACGCCAGCTACTCCAGAGGATCAATCAATGATGCGTCATCGCCCACGTTGCCCAGGGTGCACCAAACTTGGAGGTGATCCAACCAGTCGCAAGCCTGCCACGTGTACCTACTGTCTAAATGGCGTTCGGGCGTTTGTGATACGTCAACGTCAAGTGTCATACACGTCATTTACGTCACTATATTTATTCTGTGTTGTAAGTTTTAAAAATATTTTTTCGTGCCCATAGATTTAAGTTTTAACAATGATTGTAATGTGCGTTTTGCTTTGTTATTAAACGTGTTTTCTTTTCTTTTCTTTGTATTGAAATTGTGACCCGGTGAGGTGTTTTTTGTCTTAATTATGTCTAAGGTTCTTCACAAGGATTCTTCACAAAATCTTATAGTAAGAGCGATGTTCCCACACCAATCTATTATTTCGATGTTTTTAATTCCACTGTCTTAACGGTATTACATTACGCACTATTATTTCATACCAAGAAATTAGGCTGATGTAGTGTAAGTGCATGGTATTTATGTTTTTCTTTGTTTATTGAGCTGAGAGTGAGACGAAGTCGAGCGAAAAGCTCGACTCTATACTCCACTAGGTGTATTTCAGTTGTGACGCTACTCTTCCTAAACTAATCTCCTAAACCAATTTTGACCAAACTTGGCACGTAAATACAACTTGAAAGGTTTAGAAAAAATAACATTGAAAATCGATCATACCGTGCAAGAATAATCTGTGAAAACCTTTCAAAAATTTCAAAATCTGTGTCCAAATTGATAAATGTTGAGACCACGATTTTGGTACCAAAATGTGCAACTTAACTATTGGCTTAAGACAGAAAAAGAAAATTGAAAATCGGTCTAGCCACGGAGGAATAATCACCGAAAAAACAATTCGATGGTATTCAATTGAAAAAAAAATACGTGGGAATTGTGGGGAAATGCGGGAATCATGTAGTGCACTCTCAGCTCAACATTGCAATAGCAGAATGCATTACGCCCCTAGTTATACAGAGAGACTAAACATTTTCTTAAAGCAACAAGCACCTACACCTACAGCCACAGTTGAGTGGGCCTGGTGACCCTAGAGGCAGTGCACTTAGTCTTGATAAATAAAATATAAGCTTCTATTTCTGACTTATAACTAAATAGTATTAGAGTATTTTTATAAAGTAAGAGGAATAAAATTAAATATTCGGTATTATTCTTGATATACTATAACAGCGCTATCTAAAATAGCGTAGCTTAACCTACTTCGAATATGAAGTTCTAGACTGGTAGCTGTTGCCCGTGGCTCCGCATGCATGGAATTTTGATCCCGTTCCCACTTCTTATGGTAACCTATTCCAGGGATAAGCCTATGTCCTATTCCAGACTATAATCTATCTATGTACTAAATTTCAGCCAGATCCCCTCAGCCGTGATTGAGTAATAAACATTCATCCATACATCCCTGGAATATTTGTTTATTTATCCCATTTTATATACCCCATACTTTTTATCCCTGGAATAGGTTCCCATGGGAAGTAAGAACGGGATCGAAATTACACGCAACAACTAGTATTATAAATCTGAAAGTTTGTATGTACGGATGTTTGACGCTCTGTCACGCAAAAACAGCATAACGGATATAGATGAAATTTGGTACAGGGACAGATTATAGTCTGAAATAACACATAAGCCTTTATCATATACTTTTTATTTTAGATCAGAATTCCACGCGCCGCGGGCAACAGATAATAGTCAAAATATAAAAAGTGAAATATTTTTGTCAAGATTTTTCCCTGCCAGTAAGAGAAAGAAAACAAAAACACATTCAAAACAAAATGTGACCAGTACCAATGCAGCGAACGCCTATATATGGTAACAAAAGTGCTGGAGCAAATATCTCGTAGTATCCAAGCAAATAACCCACGAGCCTTGAATAAGTCTGAAAACATAGAGCCAAGTAATTTGAACGAGGACGTTGCCTTAGAGAGAAAAATTTGTCCATGTATTCAATGATTTTTAAGCAATTAGTATGCTTATTATTATTATTATTTCCAACGGGGACGCCGATGACCTGGCGGGTGATCAACCCTTCCTCAGTGGGTCATTTCACCCATTTCCCCTGATCCTTCCTTTTGGGAAGGATGTGGTTACCCAGCAATCACGGCGTTCCGTCGAACCTACCTGTGTCCTTGCAAAATTTTACGATCTGGTCCACCTTCAGATCCTATAAGTCTTCTGTGTCCAATGTATACAAACCCCATTGTCTCCCATCTTATCAGTGAGTACATGGAATTAGTATGCTTACTTTTCATAGTTATTTTCTTCCGATTTTCCTATTTTCCGATCTAAATCTATAGGAAAAGTATGGAGACTAATTGCTTAAAAATTTCATTGTTGACGGAGTATTCAAAAAACAATGTTTAAAAATGATTCTAAAGTCATTCATTGTTTCCGTAGTTCGCAAGAATTACGATAGATGGCTCCAGCGTCGCCCCGAGTCGTATAAAATATATCGGAATATTTCGAATTCTGGGACGTGTCTGGGTAGCTCAGTTGGTCAGAGCATTCCGCCTGTAAGGGATTGGTCGTGGGTTCAAGTCCCGTCCTAGTCTCTTTTCCGATCTAAATCTATAAGTTGTCTATGTGTCAAAATCAAATTATAGTTCGCTAGCCCCGAGCAATAAAGTGGTAAGCACCTGTTCCGCCCTTTTTATTGTTATTTGATTTTTGGTTTCTCCTGTTATCAATTATAACTCCTACTTTTTCAGTTATTTTTATTAATATTTCAATAAAATAAATGACAATAACAGTTTACATTTGCTCTAAGACACATAACACAAAAACCCGGTCTAAACAAAGAAGAACATTTAACCGCGTTTTTAATTTACTTATCACTGATAAATAAAACTTTATTCTATACAAATATTCAAATTTCCCTGAAAAAGGTGGTAATCGGCTGATACGCTCAAAATTTCAAGTGGAATTTACGTCGTAAACGTTACATTCCTCAGTGGTTAATAATGTTGCAATTGAAATGGTATCCTCTATAATTTGTATTAAATAGAGCTTTTCAATTATTTCATTTTCGTACTTACTATCATTGTAAGTATAGTTTGTCCACCTCGTTAAGTTGACTTACTGAGTGAAATAATAAATGGTAAGTACTATTATATATTTTAGTCGTGTGTTAACATTATTATAATAATATGTTCAATGTTAAATGTCAAAACTTCATTAAGCCACTCTTAGCCTAGGTAACATTTGTAATTTAGTCTTAGAAATAATTAGAATAAGATCAATTGTTTACTATCCCTGTAATATTTTATAAATATCTTTATTCAAAATCAAAATCAAATCAAATTATTTCATTTAATATTGATACCAATTAGTTTTAAAAGTATAATTGCTGAAAAAAATTGCCTCAAAACATAATTCAAAATATCCATCTAGTTACATCAATGTAACTAACGGTAATAGACTTTCATTTGACGGCTTCTGTGGCATAGCGGTAGTGCATGCGACTGCTACGACAGGGGGCGCGGGTTCATTTCCCGCTCAGTGCAAATATTTGTATGCAAGAATATGTCTTTGGGGTCTCGTACGTAGTTTCGAATGACGTTGCAGCGATAGGTCATTGTGGCGAAAAACTTTTAGCGTGGTACGCTGGAGCGAAAAGTCATTGAACTGAATTCCACCAGGGCGAATGACACCGCAGCGACAAACAAACATTGTACTATACAGTACGACTGATTTACGGTTATGTTCATGACCTTTTTCGTTTTCGATTCGTTTCTGGCACTTTGCCGGCCGCTACCGTGGCACGCTCGCTTCGCTCGCTCGGCTCGTGCGTTGTGTGGTCACAATTCTAACCTAACCTAAACCAAGAACTATAAATATGACCGATTCGTTTCTGGAACTTGGCTGAATGACCGCAGCGAGAATGCACTGTATAGTACAATGTTTGTTTGTCGCTGCGGTGTCATTCGCCCTGGTGGAATTCGCTGCAATGACTTTTCGCTCCAGCGTACCACGCTATAAGTTTTTCGCCACAATGACCTATCGCTGCAACGTCATTCGAAACTACGTACGGGACCGGTCTATTTGCATTGGTCTGAGTGTTTCTATGTATGATATGTATGTATTTACAAATATTTGCACTGAGCGGGAATCGAACCCGCGCCCCCTGACGTAGCAGTCGGATGCACTACCGCTACGCCACAGAGGCCGTCAAACCGTCAAATAAAAAAGGTCGATTCTGTTTATCTATAGATAGATAGATAGATACTCTTTATTGTAAACCAACCAAAGGATACAAATGACTAAGATACTTAAAAATAAACTTGTACAATGGGCGGTCTTATCGCAATTTGCGATCTCTTCCAGAGAACCTTTAGATGGACTAGATTGCTAGAAATGGGTAGTTATAGTGGTGTACCTATTACAAATTATAATAATATTGCGACACATAGATACATAGCTATATCTTGCGAGTATAAATGATAAAAATAATATATATATATATATATATATATATATATATATATATATATATATATATATATATATATATATATATATATATATATATATATATATATATAATATATATATATATATATATATATTATATTATATATACACAATAAATGATAAAAATACACAACATTGTTTTTAAAGCGTTAAGTAGTGCTCTTTGACGAGTTTTTGGAAAGTTGGTAATGAATGTGCTCGTCTGATAGATTCAGGCAGAGCATTCCACAGGCGTATAGCTTGAATTGTGAAGGATTTGTCGTAAAAGGTTGTGGCATGCTGCTAAATTTCCAGAGTTAAATTTTCCGAAGATCTCAAGTATCTCGTATGAGTGTCGTGCATAAATTTGAAGCGATTTTTAAGATAGAGAGGAGCAGCAGGGTGAAACAAGATATTGAAGAGAAGAGAGAGTATATGAGTATTCCGGCGAAGGCGAATATACACTTCCAGATTGTGTGCTGTTTTAGCATTTCGTACTATAAATTCGAACACAAACATCCGAAAATCATTCCATGGTTTCAATGGAGCGATCACAATTCGTAGTAATAAATTAAAGATATTGAAATACTTTGATAGTGGTTAGTCCTTAATCTTTAGATAAAGGATTCAGACTTGTATCTTATATTAGAAAAATTACAACATACAGCTTTATAATATACTGGCAACCTGCTTCGCTTCGAATTACATGAGATTTTTATAACTCGAGCCATCGTATTTTACCAATAATATATAGTCTATGTCAATCGGGAATAAGTAACCTTTCAAATTGTGTTAGAATGTGTCAAATTAGTGCAGTGGTTCCTAAGATTATCCCGAACATATAAACAAACTTACAAAATCTCTATAAAGAGAGGGGCCGAATTTTGCTTAGTAATATTAGTATAGTTTTGTATAGATTATGTGATAGAGATGAGATAAGATAAGATAATTATTTATTAGCTTAAACACTTGTATACATATATAGGCATGCAAGGAAGGTATTAAATTTATAGTGTCCAATCGTGTTTAGCCGATTTATATAGCGGCGTACAAATATTTAAAAAGTAAATTTATTAATAACTAGCTTTTGCCCGCGGCTCCGCCCGCGTAGATGTCGGTTGTCGCGACAAAACATAGCCTATGCCCTTTCCCAAGGTCTAATCTACCCCTGTACCAAATTTCAGCAAAATCGGTTCAGTGGTTTAGGCGTGAAAGCGTAACAGACAGACAGACAGACAGAGTTACTTTCACATTTATATATTAGTAAGGATTAATCACAGACGTAACATAATAAAAAACCATAAAAATAATTGAGGTCAACAGTTTGTGTATTTATAATTGTTAATTAAATGTCAAAATAATAAGTAATAGATTAAGTTTTAATATCAGTTGGTATATAATGTCAAGCTTCTAATAAACAACAAATAAGAAATAGGTGGAATTCAGAGAGAATTCTCAGACAATCACATAAACCAGAAAATTCGCAACACTATAACACGCCTTTTGCAAAAAAAGTTTTTCAGGTGTAAGAATTTATTGCCATTTAGGTCCTGCCAATCTTTAGGCAGTTCATTGATATTATAGGAGCCATACAAAAAATACTCCCGCGCATAAGAGCCGTTTTTGCCCTGTGCAAACGAAGCCTACTATATCATGCCTATTTCGCGGAACTGTTGTTTCTAAGATTGGAAATAAGCAAGGGTAGTATTTAACAAACATTGCAGCTTCAAAAATGTACAGACTTGGTAATGTTAATATTTTATAGTCCTGAAAGAAAGTTTTGCAGCTATCTGTAGTTTTTAATTAATGCATCTCTTTTGTGCTTTAAATATTCTCTGTATATGTTCTTCCGGTTTTCCACCTCGTCTATTATTCCTAAGATTATTGAAATGATGGTTGCGTTCGAATTATCTACTCGTATATTTTCAAAAGTAGGTAGTCAAGAAGCTTACATTCAGAACTGGGACAGTGGGAAACTCACTATATTTCAGTTTCTAGTGAATTTTCACTAAGTCCGACTGTCACGACTTCTCTTTGAGTTACATTATTTATTTTAAGTTTTAGATGTAAATTTAACTTCATCGCTGTCTTGGTGCTTCTTGTTCTTTTGAAATTCCAGTTCTAGGATTTTGTATGGTTGTCTATGGCAGATTACGTAGTTGTAAATTTAGGTTGCAAGTTTGCGTAAAAAATATTATAAGTAAAGAAAAATTTATAGCTAACTCGCTGTTATCTGTGGCTTCGCCCGCGTAGAATGCTGATTCCGTTCCCGTTTCCCATGGGAACGTATTCCAGGGATAAAAAGTAGCCTATGTGTTATTCCAGACTATAATCTATCCCTGTACTACATTTCAGTCGGATCCGTTCAGCCGTTTTTGCGTGAAAGAGTAACAAACATCCATACTCAGAAACTTTCGAGTTTATAATATCACTAGCTGATGCCCGCGGCTCCGCCTGCACGGAGATTTGGTCATATCTCCGGTTGTTGTTAACCAATTGGAATCAACCATCACCAAACAACAAGATTTTTAGTCTGACCAAGATCTTTCTAATAGAAAAAACCGCATCAATTTCAGTTCAGTAATGTTTGTGTCCGTCGCAAACAAACAGATAAACAGACAAAAAGAGACAAGAATTCCAAAAAAATACTATTTTTGTGTTCAGAATCGTTTATTAAACAAAATCAATTTTTAGCCACCAATCTACAGACACAACTAATTTAGAATTTTATATTAGTATAAAAGTTGGATAGTAGGATTAGTATTATTAAAATTTAAGATTTATTCATGCTGTAGACTATACCAGATACTCTTTTCTAACTAAGATCTGGAGATATTGGGACTTTCCAATTCCCTATCCTAATATTGTATTTTTCTATCCTACTAATATTATAAACGCGAAAGTTTGTGAGTACGTATGTATGTATCTCTGTTGCTCTTTCACGCAAAAACGGCTGAACGGATCTTGCTGAAATTTTGCACAGGGATAGATTATAATCCGGAATAACACATAGGCTACTTTTTATCCCGGGAATAGATTCCCATGGATTACGGAAACGGAATCAGAACTTTACCAGGGTGGACAGCTAGTCATGTTCCACCGCGGATGACTCCGCCTCGGTTGCGCATGGCGCCCGACGTGGAAGACGACGACGTGCCCGAGGTCACTTGGGTAGAACTAGAGCTGGCGGTGAGAAGGCTAAGAGCCAAACACACCGCCCCGGGACCCGACGGCATTCCAGGCCGAGCGTGGGTCCTAGCTCTAGTCGACGACGCTCTCGAGCCCCGACTGAGAGAGCTTCTCAGCGCATGTTTGGAGCGGGGCCAGTTTCCAAAATTGTGGAAGACGGGGAAACTGGTCCTCATCCGAAAGGAGGGGCGACCGGCGGACTCGCCGTCCGCCTACCGGCCCATAGTGTTGCTCGACGAGGTGTGCAAGCTCTTTGAAAGAGTAATTGCGAAGCGCCTCGTCGAGCACCTCTCAAGAGTGGGGCCGGACCTGGCGGATGGCCAATATGGCTTCCGCCAGAGGCGCTCCACCGTGGATGCCATCATGCGCGTGAGGGCTCTGGCGGAGGATGCAGTAGCCCGGGGTGAGGTGATGTTGGCGGTGTCCCTGGACATCGCCAACGCGTTCAACACCTTGCCCTGGAGTTGCATTAGGGAGGCGCTCGTGTATCACGAAGTGCCTCTCTACCTCCGCCGCATAGTCGGGGCGTATTTGACGGAGAGAGCCGTCATCTACCCAACCGTGACCGGTCTCGGTCGGCGTGAAATGTCGTGCGGTGTTCCACAGGGATCGGTCCTGGGGCCGCTCCTGTGGAACATCGGATACGACTGGGTGCTTCGCGGTGAGCTCGTAGGCGGTGCCGCCGTCACGTGCTACGCGGACGACACGCTCGTGACGGCGTGCAGGGCGACGTACAGCGAAGCGACCCGAAAGGCCACGACCGCGGTTGCCCAAGTCGTTAGGCGGATCCGGCGGCTGGGTCTCGAGGTGGCCCTGCATAAAACCGAGGCCCTGTTCTTCCATGGGCCTCGGAGCAAGCCACCCGAGGGATCCAGTCTCATCGTGGGAGGAAATCGCATCGGCATCAAGCCCCAAATGAAATATTTGGGGCTCGTGCTCGACGGCCGATGGGACTTCGGAGAGCACATCCGAAGTCTGGCCCCCAAATTGAAGGGCACAGCTCTTGCTCTGGCTCGGCTGTTGCCCAACATGAGGGGGCCCGATGACTCCTGCAGGAGCCTCTACGCGGGGATCGTGCGGTCCATGGCCCTGTATGGGTGCCCAATATGGGCGGAGGCCCTGAGGACCAGAACTGTGCGGATGCTGCGCGCTCCGCAGCGGGTTCTGGCCATCAGGGTCATCCGAGGGTACCGCACGATCTCCTTCGAGGCGGCGAGTCTCCTTGCCGGAACTCCGCCATGGGACCTGGAAGCGAGAGCCCTTTCGCAACTGTACCAGTGGCGAAAGGAGGCGCGGGAGCAGGGATGGAACCCCGAGCCTCGAGAAATCGAGGCCGTGCAGTCCCAGCTCCGCCAGGCCATCGTGGTGGAGTGGAAGGAACGACTTGGGCAACCAAGCGCAGGGCACGCCGCAATAGCGGCGGTAAGGCCCATCATGGAGGATTGGCTGGAGAGGCGACACGGAAGCCTCTCCTACCGACTGACGCAGGTGATCTCAGGGAAGGGGTGCTTCGGGGACCACCTGCATCGGATCAGGAAGGAGCCAACGCCTGAGTGTCATCACTGCGACGCGAGCGAGGACTCAGGGCTGCACACGCTGGCGGACTGCCCGGCGTGGGAGGCGCCGAGGCGTGACCTCGTGGCAGCCATCGGGGTGGGAGTCCTCTCGCTCGGCAGCATGATTGCGGCAATGGTGCGGAGCGCGAACGCGTGGGCCGCCGCCGCCTCCTTCTGCGAGCATGTAATGCTCGCGAAGGAGGTGGCGGAGCGCGCCCGGGAGAGACTTAGAACTCTCCCGGTCCGCCGAGCCCGCAACTTGCTCGCCGCGCGTCGCAGGCAACTCAGGCGCCGGAGGTCGCTTAACGACCTCCGTCCTCCATGAGCGCAGGCCTGGGGGTGGCGGGTGAGGCCACCTGTCACCCCAGCAGAAGCAGGCCGGGACGGTGGGGCGACTAGCGCCCCTCCCCCAAACCGGGGCAAGACGGGGACACCGTGGTTCCCAAACCCGAGGGGGCCATCTCGAAACCGGAGATGGCCCAGGGTCAGTCGGGGTGCGATGGATATGCTCTATGGGCAACCTTACACCCCGGCGTCTGTAGACCCGAGACGGCGTGCGGTTTTAGTCGGTTCAAGCCCGACATAACCGCCCCCGCTGGCACGCGGGGGGGTATCCGAAGGGATTTCCGCACGAAAAAAAAAAAAAAAAAGGGTGGCCAGCTAGTTAAATAATAACAATATCATCACAGTCTTTGTCTGTCTTTCAAATTATCAACACTCTACTATATACAGAAACAATAGTTGTTTAGTCAATGATCCATTCTAATTCAACAACAGCGTCCATCACATCCATTCATGTAATATTCATTGAGTAATTGCATAAATTATATAGTTAATGTTGTACTCAAACTTTGAAATGTATTATATGGCTAAGTTCCTAAAAATATAATTATAATTGTAAAAAAGAAAAAAAAAATCCAAGTGATTTTGGCTACTGGATAAGCAATAGAAACGACGGGTACAATGTAAAAACATAATAAAACAAGTTGAATTCCTGAGACGAGCTCAGCCGAATACAAGGGATTTTCGATTTTGCGATTATTATTTTTTTTGCGATTTTTTCTTTATCTTGCAATAGTTCACCCCAGCACGAATCTATTACCGAAAACAGCAACTCGATAGCTCATCTCCTTCATACCCAAAACCGTGACAGAAAATTGTCAACGACGACGTCGACGACAACTCGATAGCAATAGGGCTTTTCTAAAGAAAATCCCTAATAATACAATACTAGCTATATAAATCTTAAGGCTTTCATGTTCGGCGTTGCATGTAGAATATACTGCTTGCGGGCGGTTTGGCCGTAGTCCATTGAAAACTTGTATTCCAGACGTTTTTTCGATCACTGCGGTCGACATCTTCAGTGGTATGCGTCCGGACGCCGTCGGAATCTTCCTCGGCGGTGACTTCTCTGCGACTGATGCAGAGGCCCGAGTCACTGGCGTATTTATAGGCGCAGTTGGAGGGGGGAAACGACGTGATCGATTCTGATTGGTTGAGAGCTGTGGAACCGATGCGCTCGATCCTGATTGGTCGAGGCTAAGCAAGGGGGTGTGGCCGCCCGATACCGGGGATGGTGTTGGCTTCGTCATGTTTGAATGGCGCGCGGCTCTCCGTGCTGGGTACCAATCTTTTTGCAGATGAAAACTTTCGTATTTTCTATTGAAATTGTTGGTTGGTGAGTTATCTGGAATTGAAGCAGGGGACCACGGCCAAACAGCCCGGAAGCAGTATATTCTATAATACTACCTGCGTCTACGCCCGCGTAGAATTGGGTACCTATTTAAGTGAGAAAAAGCCTATGTGTTATTCCAGATATAATCTATCCCTGTAAGATGCGACTGGGACCAACGCAAAGATTAAAACACTAAATTTCAGCTAGATCCATTTAGCCGTTTGAGCGTGATTAAATAACAAATATCCATAGATTTAGATCGGAAAAAGAGAACACCTAGGACGGGACTTGAACCCGCGACTAGTCCCTTACAGGGGGAATGCTCTGACCAACTGAGCCACCTAGACACGTCCCAGATATTGGAAACTCTCCGATATATTATATACGTCTTAGGGCGACGCTGGAGCCATCTACCGTAATCCTCTTAATTAAATATCCAGACATCTACTACTGCCAGTGGGGACGCCGTTTTGACCAGACGGGTGATCAGCCCTTCTATGTGGGACCATTTCACCTAATTCCCCTATAACGACTGTCATACATATTCGTATGGCAACCGTGACCGACATC
The DNA here is from genome assembly GCA_946251805.1 of Cybosia mesomella. Classification (NCBI taxonomy): domain Eukaryota; kingdom Metazoa; phylum Arthropoda; class Insecta; order Lepidoptera; family Erebidae; genus Cybosia; species Cybosia mesomella. The sequence goes on along the minus strand of OX276396.1, from coordinate 31,986,776 downwards.
TTAACGTGCTCTCCGAGGCACGACCAGACCAATGCAAATACTCATATTCATGCATACAAATATTTGCACTGAGCGGGGATCGAACCCACGCCTCCACCGTAGCGGCCGAGTTCAATACCGCCACGCCACGGAGGCTGTCCAGACATCAAACATCTGACAAATGACAAATGTAAACATTAAAAATAACTTTATGTCAATAATCTACTCAAATACTGGTTGCGATAAGAAGTCTAGATATTGTTGAAAGTTTATGCGTATGTCACACATTGAAATAAAACTATTTTTAAATGATTCTATCGGTATTTACTTAATAGTATTTTATTTTTTACATAGAACCCGACGTTTCAGTTCTTTTTCAGCAGGCATGGTCACGATAATTCTATGCCCAAATTTAGATACACAGGGTAGTAGAAGTAAGTATCGAACAAAATGAAACCACACGACGACGTCTGCAATATCAAACTTATTACAAGTCGAGGCACTGTGCGGAATATTCACTAACTTTCAGAAGTCTATGCCACTATTTGTAACATTCTTATTCAATACTAGCTGTGCCCACGACTTCGTTCGTATGTATTTCGATTTTTAGAGTTTTGGTTTCTATGCGCTGAACCCTGATTATTTTTCTAAAATTAAAGTAACTTATGTTGTATGTACAACTAAACTTGATAGCACAATATACGAGAAATATATATATAAGAGAAATACAACTACGAGAGACTTCTCGTATAGTAACAATCAGAGTGAAAACACTAGGGATACCGCGACGGTGTTTATATACTAAATTTAATCTAGACTGATCTCGAAAGATTGATTGATTGACAAGAATGGCTAAGGTTCCAGAAATAAGAGGTCGATAAACCCGAACTACGTCGAACTGATCACAACCAGGCACACATACCGCATAGAACCATTCGCAACAGTTGCACCCGTGTCGCACAGATGTCGCTTGTTGTATTACAAAATTACTCAAATTATGTGATATTATGTTATAATAGATATAATATTTATGACCAAAGAGATCACGTAAACCGCTTTCTTACTAAGTTTTACCAAATGCTGACCGGCGCCTGGTGGGGACGACACCTGAAACTAGCTCTTGGGTACAAGACCATCCCTTGAGTACCTGTATACGTATCTGAGCCTGTATGATCTCTTGTGTATCTGTATATGTGCTTGAACCTGTACCGCCTTTTAAGCATCTGTCGGTAAACCTGAACCTGTATAATCTCTTAAGTATCTGTATATGAACCTGAACCTCTGTCAGCTATTAAGAACCTTTCCGTGTAACCTACAACTATATCTCTGTCGGTATATTTTCTCTGTGTCTCTGTTTTCCCTTAATATATGTTTGTATAATTGTCCCTGTGTTTCATTGGAGATCAGCTAACCGGTGCACTAAATTAGAATCCTTTTTTTAGTAACGGCGCCCTGGGATTCGTAGCTAATTTGCTCACCTGGACTGGCCGGTGCAGAAGCCAGCGTAAGTAGAAATTCTACAAATTGGCTACTATACCGGGTGTCAATAAAAGAACTCCGGGGTTTTAAAAATTCATATCTAACTGACTATAAAAGATAGCAAAATTTAGTCGATTTCTCTGAAAAGAGTAGCTCAAAAAGTTTTACTCATACCAATTGGTAATGTTTGTATCAACTGTTGGCGGCGCTGCAGGGCGTTGACCTTGAAATGACGTCGCGAAATTTGAAATGATGGCGACTCCGCAACAAAAGGCTCAATGTGTTATTTGGCTTATAGAAACGAAGTCTGTAGTTACCGTACAAAGAAACTTTCGACGTAACTATGGTGTTAACCCGCCTTCTGACAAAACCATTCGTCAATGGCTCAGTGCATGTATGTATAACTGTTCCTGTGTTTCATTGGAGATCAGCTAACCGGTGCACTAAATTAGAACCCTTTTAGTAATGACGCCCTGGGATTAGGAACTCATTTACTCACCTGGACTGGCCGGTGAAGTAGCCAGTGTAAGCAGAAAGGCTACAAATTGACTGTTTTAGACAGAGATGTAGTAGGCGGAGTCATCAAAAAAGTAGTTCGCAAGAATTACGGTAGATGGCTCCAGCATCGTGCATATGACGTATATAATAATAATATATCGGAGAATTTCGAATATCTGGGACATGTCTAGATAGCTCAGCTGGTCAGAACATTCCCCCTGTAAGGGGCTGGTCGCGGGTTCAAGTCCCGTTCTAGATGTTCTCTTTTTCCGATCTAAATCTTTAGAAAATCTTTAAAAACAACGGCGGACAACTGCTAGTAGGAAGTAGGATAATAAACTGTCCAGCCTATATAGTTTGCAATGCAAATTAAATTTAACCAACATGATATTTTTCACTATCTAACAGCGGCATATCCACTTTCAATATGAATGCAAATTTGTTCGAGCACATTGTTTCATTATGAAGGAATTAAAGAAAAACATTTAATTGTAACCAATTGTTTGATTTCGTACTCTTATTGAAATAAAACAATTTTTAACCGATTCTATCGCGATTTATTTGATGTTACTTTATGGTCATCAGCCATGGTCACGTGGCTGCTGAAAAGCAACCAAAACGTCGGGATCGATGTAAAATATATAAAATAACGTCAAATAAATCGCGATAGAATCCGTTAAAAATAGTTTTATTTCAATGTAAGACATTCGCGTAAACTTCCGACAATATTCGTACTCTTATAAGACGCATGAGGCGGTAACATGTGAACACAGAATTCTGTGTTTCCTCCTGTATTTTCACTACGGGACTTGTGATAGCGATAAATTAACACGTTGTCTGAGTTATGCAAAAATACTTATACATATAGAACGCTTTTTTTTTAACGTGTGGAAATCCCCACGAGCTTCACCTCATCATCGGTGCCAACGATGGGATAGGCGTGTCAGAATCGGACCGACTAAAACAACACGATGTCCTTCCCAAGTGTCCGTTGCTGGGCACCCCGGGTAAGCCCTCGAAAGGATTACCCCAGGGTTACCGGAGGACTCGCCTGGTGGGGTCAGGTTTTATCCCGCGACGGTGAGTTGGCAGGCGGGTGTAGGACACATACGAACATATAGAAAGTAGAATGTATTAACTGTGAAGAATACTCTAGAAATATAAACAAATTCAGAAAATTCGGCCTTTTTCCTTACATTAGTATAGATAGTATGAATAAAATATTGAGGATCATAAAACAGTTAACATATAGAACGCTGTATTAACTGTTTTATGACCCTCAGTATTTTATCCATACCAAAAAGAAAAAGGCCAAATTTTGTGTTTTATTTTAAATTTCTAGGGTATTCTTCGAATCACTGCATTTATTGGAAAACCTCTTGCGTCATTTGAAAGGTACATTATCCCCAATTACGATTGGTTGAGTTAAAAAAATATAGAGGCACTCCGAGAGTGCTGACAGAAGTGAAAATACTAATAGATATTTACAGAGTCATCTGTATTGTGAATTATGAATCAGTTAGAATCTTCATTAAGGTTCATAAGTAAGTTCATCAGCTATAACAAAGATGGCGTTGTTATAAAGAATGGAAAGCGTCACGACATGGCGACGATGACGCGACTTCTATGATTTTTGTTCACTCTAAAAATTCTCGCTCGTTGAGAAGTAAAGAAATTAAACTAAGTCAATTTTACACTACAAAACCTCAAATAAACTCAAACGGAGCTAGGGTGGGTTGCTATCAGTTATATTTTTGGACACTCATAATAGCAAGCAAGTCAATTAATACTTATTGATACTCTGGACACATTTTAAAACTCCATACTGATGTTTAAAAATTTCTCACAACCAAGACAACAAGAATCGAACTCAGGATCTCACGATTGCCTGTAAATAAAAAATTGTGTTTAAGAATGAACGAGCCAGTTATCTATTCTTAGGCTGAGCGCTCACTAGAGATAAGATAGTCTTGAGACGGACTATTAGTCTACTCTACAGAAATATATTATGAAAGTGCGCACACTGCGAACAAATCCGTTACATAAACAAAAGCTGTCAAAAACCTACAAGATCTGCACAGCGACAAGTCTGTCTTAAGAGTCTTAAGACAGACTGCTTCCCTTTAATCTGTTGTAGCTTATTGCTATTGTTAAGAATACTTTGAGATTACATAGTCCTCGACTATTTCTTTTGAATGGCTATGGTCATGCAAAGCCAATTTTCAAACTAGCTAATAAAAAGATCGCATTGAGTTGACGCGGGTACCTAATATTTTACAAAGGTATGTCTCTGATTGGTATCCGGTTAACATAAATTTTCTCCATAGTATTAGATTGCGGTGGTCCCAAACAAGATTTGTGACTCGATTTCGGGATTATTCTATTTATTACCCGAGTCTAGTAATGTAATTTGATTTTCATAATTACAATATTTTTTAGTTCTGAGCAAGATTCTGTTTTAATATATTTGTTTATAGCGGACATTTATGAATGTTCTAGTTACATTTTATTCTTAATTATTTTTGTGTTAGGTTTAACATTTCAATAGCGCCTAAATTATTTATTTATTTTTAGAACTCTACCTGTTGCGATATGGAAACTCACAATCTCATCGCAACCAAGTGAATATTTTTGTTTTAAACGAGCTAATGTATTTTTTTTCATTATTTTTTATATAGTGGATCTTCATGGCCATGTACACAACATCTAACTAAAGTTACGCCATATTTGGATGAATGATATAGAAATATATAAGGGACAAACAAACCTCTTTCTGCGAGCAGGTAATGCGCGCGAAAGAGACGGCGGAGAGGGAGCGGGAGAGAACCCTGCCCCCCGAGTTTCGCAGTCTGCGGCGAGGACGCCGCAGACTCATCTACGCCCGGGACTACCGACCTCCATGATCGGGGCCTGAGGACGGCAGTTGGCCGACTCGCCGTACTTACAGAAGCAGGCCGTGGCGGAGGCGTGTCGTGTGTGCCCTACACACGCCTGCCAACTCACCGAAGCGGGATAAAACCCGACCCCACCAGGCGAGGCCGCGGTGGCGGCCAAAGTCCGCCGGCAACCCTGGGGTTATCCTTTCGAGGGCTTACCCGGGGTGCCCGGCAACGGACACTTGGGGAGGACACCGTGCGGTTTTAGTCGAGACATGACATAACCACCCCCGCTGGCCGGCGGGGGGGTATCCGAAGGGATTTCCGCACGTTAAAAAAAAAAAAAAAAAAAAGGACAAACAAAGAGACATACTTTTTTATTATTATCCTTATAGATAAAGCTCTAATGTGTATCTATCAGTCTGTCTCCGAAAATCATCAAAAATGCCATCAATTTATAAGCCTTTATAGCTCTCGCTGAGACAAATACGAGTCCTATAAGTATAGCTCGTATTCTATGCCCGATTGTTTTAAGCATATGTGCAAATTTTAGCCAAATGCGAATGCATTTGGCTAAAATTTGCACATATGTATCTGTATCTGTATTAGTGAATACTAATACAGAGCATGGTCAAAAACAGGCCACTGTGTAGGTATTGGGGAAATAATTAGCGCGAACGAAATGAACCACGACGAATGATACAAGTCTAATAAGAAGACCGCCTTCAAAATGTATAATTTCTTGCAAATAAAATGTATTCATTTATTCCAAATAAAAATCTCAAGTAACGTTTCCGAAGACCACAAAATAAACACAACTAATGTACCAACTAACTCGAGTATTCATAAAAAATACATTTCATAAACTGAAACGGGCACAAGACAGCAAAACTGTCTATACGAATAAAAAATGTTCAACGTCGATTTGCAAGCGTTCTATCGGAAATTATGCCCATGTATGTGTGGAACTTGGCAGGCATTGGTGTCGTACGAGGACACGTACAGACTTGAAAATTCTTCACTAAAGCGTTACAGAATGTTTACAAGTTTGACTCTTCATTCATACTTACACAATACTTCAATTGATACGTATAAATTGGTTTACAATTGGTTTACTACCAATATTATAAATGTAAAAGTTTGTGAACATATTTAGCTGTTGATATTGGCTAATTTTCATACCTGTTTCATTAAGACCTAAAACAATAGATTACTAAAATATTTCTCGCAGGCCATCTTGGACCAAAGTGATAGAAGGGCCATCATTAATTCAGTTAAGTCTGCAGAAATTAACGCGACATTAATTAATGTTAATTATGTATAGGTGTGTTATATTATGTATTTATTGAAATGCCAAATTGACCTAAGGGCCAATTCTCGTAATAAAGAGGTGTTCAAAATTCAGTCTTTATCTAGTTGCGATCAAAATTATCGAAATATCAAAAAGTTGCTCGCGTAAGAAAATTCTGTTGCAAATATTGAAATTTTTGTTATGAAAACACGTTTTTTGACATTTGGGAGATCGACATGAGATCGAGACTAGATTGAGAATGAATTTTGAACATCTTTTACTGCGGGCCACCAACCAGGTGGACACCGAAGTGTTAAAATCACGCAAAAAAAAAATCTGAATCTTACACCCACTTTTTATCACTTTTCTCGACGTTTCACATGATTCTAAGTCTAATTAAGCAAAAAAAAATGTTGTGTCGGTCTGTTGGTCTGGATGTCTGGATGTCTGTTTACGCAATAACTCAAGAACCACTTGTCCGATTTAAAAAATTCTTTCGCCAATCATCTTGTTTGGTTAATGGGAAGAACTAATTAGATTTTGGGGTTTGTACGTTCAAGGTTTCGGGTACCTACCATACAAATTGTCCCTAAAAAACTTTTACAAGTGAGTTTCTTTCGAGTTATCAGAGTAACGCGTATTTGACTTTGACATTTGAGTGACAATGACAATACGTATATTGTATATTTACTTAGGTACATATAACAACCAGACTCTGAAAGAAACTGAAATATAAAATATATTTTTTGACGTCGAAGACGTTTGATTTGATTTCTTTTCTTCATATTTATTGCTCAATATATAAAGACGCGTCGAATAATACGCATAAAGCCTAAGGTCTGTAACTTTGAATTAAAATACTGCAACAAAAATATCTAAGTTTGGCCCGAAGTTTGACAATCACTGTGTGATTTCCGCCCCACTAGTTTTATTACGAGAATTGGCCCCCAGATTGCACTGACCGTGGTTGCAGGCGGTCTGGTTTAGGGATTTCAAATGTATGTACATACACCATGATCACAATTGTATACCATATTGTACCTTGTTATTAGGGCTCCACCAACAGCTTCGGGGTCCAAATCAACCTCTTTTTGTCTTCTAATTGAGCTCCTGCGCAGGCTTTCGTCTCGGTTTTTTTTTCTAGCACCTCTTGATAGGAGCGTAAGAGCCTATTTTTCCTCTCGCGGTTGGGAGGTCAGACGACAGTCACTCCCAAAAATAAAAACCGGCCAAGCGCGAGTCGGACTTGCCCATGAGGGGTTCCGTAGCAGCAAGTAACATAATATAAAGTTCTTGTAGTTCGTTCAAGCCACGCCCCGCGCGAATTTTAATTATTATTTACTTAGGCACTTATTACAGATTAATTATTAGAAAATAATGGTTCACGGTATAAGCATTAGATTTATGGAAATGTAATGTTATTTTTAAATTTTTATATTTCAGTTGATTGAATGAAAGGTAAATTTATTACGGTTTACGATTTATGACGTATTTAAAAATAAACTACTTATTAAATCTCGTTCAAACCAATTTTCGGTGGAAGTTTACATGGTAATGTACATCATATTTTTTTTTTCGTTTTATCATTCTCTTATTTTAGAAGTAACAGGAGGGGGGGGGGCACATTTTACCACTTTGGAAGTGTCTCTCGCGCCAACTATTCAGTTTAGAAAAAAATGACATTAGAAACCTCAATATCATTTTCGAAGACCTATCCATAGATCACACACATACGTGCGTGTTGGGTTTAATGAAAAAAAAATTTTTGAGTTTCAGTTCTAAGTATGACCATTGTTTTTTTCTATTTTTGTGTGAAAATCTTAATGCGGTTCACATAATACATCTACTTACCAAGTTTCAACACCATAGTTCTTATACTTTCGGAAAAAGTGGCTGTGACATACGGACGGACAGACAGACAGACATGACGAATCTATAAGGGTTCCGTTTTTTGCCATTTGGCTACGGAACCCTAAAAACGGCTTTTATGGGAGCGACCATACCACTTGGCCGACCGACCATTTGGCTTGTACAGATAAACCAAAAAAAAGCAGGGAACAAAGTCAGCGGAAGTTCGAATTTTACTGGTAACAACGCCAAGTTGATGATCATGATGAACATAATTGTATGACCTCAAACCATGACTTCAAATTGAATCCACACTAATTTAATCTCACATTTTGCCACTCTGTAACCATCAAGATAACCCAATAGGTACGCACACTGGCACAAAATGATAGGCCCAATGGCGCCGCGACATTATTACGAGCAATTTGCTCTACGCCTACAATAAGTTCGCGTCTTGTTCGCTCACATATTGAAACGTATTTTCTGGTTGGATACTGGCCTTAAATTTATTAGATGGTGAACGAGGCTCCTGTTATGTGTGACGGTTCATTTGTTTAAAGAGTTTTTACTTCAAAGAAGGTATGATAATGTAATGGCTAACATAATCACTACATGTTATAAAACAAAGTCCTCCGTCGCGGTTGTCTGTCTGTCTGTTAGGTATAAACTGAATAACTACAGCACCAATTTCCATGCTGTTTTCACCAATGGATAGAGTGGCTCTCGAGGAAGGTAATTTAATAATTTGTCAAGTTTTTAATCACGGTGAGAGCCGTGGTCTATGATGGGAGCAAGTGGCACATCACCACCTCGGCGGCGGAGAGGGAACGGAAGAGAACTCCTTCCACAGAATTCCACAGCCTGCGGCGAGGGCCCCTTAGGTGAGGCTACGATGATGGCCAAAGTCCATCGGTAAGTCTGGATGCGTTGCGTGGGACCAACTAGGGTGCCCGGAAATGGACACTAGGGGAGGACACTGTGTGGTTTAAGTCGGTTCAATCCAACTATACAAAATTGCGGGCTTATAATATTAGATTGATGACACGAATTGTTAAATTTAAAGTACGACTGCGCTTTCAAATAAAAAATGACGACTATCATTACATTAAATAGATTTTAACCCAAGGGGGGTTTCATCAGTAGAAAATTCTATTTAGGAGGCGTATTTTGACAGTAGGCACCAATAACTCAGCCCACCCCTTAGTACCTAACTAAGATTATTTATCCACAATTTATGTTCACGGAAGGGTTATCTATGCTGTTCGAGGGTGAATTTATACGTCCGTGTGACTGTAGTTCGTAGGATTCGATATCCTGTGGGTCAGTTGTAGTGGTAGCAGAAAAGTCAATATCATAATTGAATATTATTTAATTGAATTACAGTTAATTTATGTGTGAACAGTTATACTCATGCATTTTGCCCACTGGGGTAGGCAGAAGGCATTAGAATGTTTTAACAGGGTCGGTGTGACGCCCCTGGTGTTGCACCCGTCCCGTCCGCCGTGGTAACTGCTTCCCATCAGGTGGGCCGTGTGCTTGTCTGCCACCTAAGCAGTATAAAAAAATAACAGCCCGCCATTCTTACACACTTCACGAGATTCCTTTAATGCCAGAAGAACTAAAAAATGAAATGAATAATTTTATGCAAGGGTTGTAGTGATTTCAAATCTTGTATCGCAAATAACATACGCTGATCAAATTAACAAGTTTTGAAAAAAGGGCAGGTCAAAAGCACTCGAAACCGGCTGTTTTGCATAAAAGGTTTAATGATAGTGACTGAAGCTCGTGAAGTATGTAAGGACAGAAGCAGATGGCGAGCTGTTGTCTCGGCCTACCCCGAAGGGAAAAAGGCGTGAATATATGTATGTTTGTGTGGTTAGTGGTGGTAGAAATTTGTTGACACAAAGTCACAAAATTCGGCCGGGTAGGTACCACCGTGCACAATTGCGAAAAACCCTCCATAGTACTCCAATTTCGATTTGCGTTCAGGGATCAGCAAGTGCATAGCCGGGCAGGGGGATTGTGGTCGCAGCACTAGTGGGACCGGTGGGTGTCACGCGGTGCTGCGACGACAATCCTCTTCTGATGAGGCCGTCAAGCTGAGTGCCACCATTGTTAACATGGTACGTGTATGTAATGGTGACCCTCTTTCCTGAGACTTTACCTTCAGCTTACCATCAGGCGAGGAGAAGTCAAATTGACGTGTCCTAAATATATAAAAAAATGTATTGCAAATAGAAAACAGTTAGAAATAGAAATCAACACACAGTTTTAATTTAACTGAATTTTCGCATAAAATTGGTTTTTAGAAAGTTTATTTACGGCCTCTGGCGTCGCGGTAGTGTATTCCACTGCTAAGACAGGGGGCGTGGGTTCGATTCCTGCTCAGTGCAAATATTTTTATGCATGGATATATCTATTTGCATTGGTCTGGGTGTTTCTATGTATAATATGTATGTATATACAAAAATAAGTATATAAGTATGTTATCCGTATTCTGGAACCCATAACACAAGCTAGTTAAACTATTGGGTCTAGAAAGCACTGTGTAGAATGTCGTAGAATATTTATTTATTCATATTTTTTTATCTTTGACTTTGGTTGTCTACAAAATATAAGAAATCACTATAACATAGTATTATGAGATTTCAAAATCCATATGATATTCAAATCTCTGGGATTTTGGTGCTACGTGTAGTACCATTATGCAAGAATCTGTACATCGCAATTCCGTTGTTTGCACACTGAATTTAGTAATGGATTATTAAGTATGTATGTTTATTGTTTATCTCTTACGAGTGGAAAGCCTTGTAGGTTATTGTCTACACAATAAGACGGGAATTAGTGGCCTAGGTTTGTTTAAAAGTTAAATTTGTTGTTCTACATTTTCTTAAACATCTATACACAAATGTTGTAGCGCAATTATTTTGTTGTCCTTGTATGTTCACTAATAACTACTAAATGGCTGAACTGGTCTTGATGAACAATATATCGTTTGATTATCCTTTATTGTTTGAGTATCACTGTCAGGTTTTTGAGAACGAACGAAAGAGAACCCTGTCCTCCGAGTTCCGCAGCATGCGGAGAGAGCGCCGTAGGTGAGGCGAGGCCGCGGTGGCGGCCAAAGTCCGCCGGCAACCCTGGGGTTATCCGGCAACGGACACTTGGGGAGGACACCCTGCGGTTTTAGTCGAGACACGACATAACCACCCCCGCTGGCTAGCGGGGGGTATCCGAACGGATTTCCGCACGTAAAAAAAAAAAGCCGCAATGGCGATCAAAGTCTGTCGGTAGCCCTGGATGCGCCCTCAGAAGGATAACCTTTCGAGGGCCCACCCGGGGTGCGCATCAATGGACACTCGGGGAGGACACCATGTGGTTTTAGTCGGATCGATTCCGATACACCCATCTCATCATTGGCACCGACGGCGTCCACCCCATCGGTGCCAATGATCCAGCCCTTAGAGGTAAAAAACCACAATCGGCGATCAAGACGATACAAAAATAAATTATACATTTTAATATAGTTTTTGCTGACCCTATAGGACCTACGTCATGTGTATTATTAAAGGAAAGTCTGAATGTTGTTGTTACGCATTTAAGAAATCTGTGATATAATACCTTGAGTGGGTTAGTTATCGGCTTAGAAGTGCTTAGTGAGTATGTACCTATGAGTGTATTATCAATTTATATAGTAAGTTTTCTGAGGGGTTTATAGGCCCCATAGGGGGTCCACCAAGATCTACGGGGCTCAAAGCTACCTCATCTGCGAGCCTGTACACCTGCTGATCGATGCATGAGTATCTAGTGCAGCCTAGGGCTTTTCTTTCATGGTTGGGGAAGTCAGTGTAAGGAGTCAGCCATAAGATCGAAAGATTCCGGGTTTGATTATTGGCCATTAAACTGCCGTCGTGAACCCACTCCTAATACAAGCAATTTAGCTTAACTGGAGGGGTTGAAAAGACTACTATTAACTTCGATTCTTTAGAGAGAAAAAAGAAACAAGAATAGGTTCAGTCAATCCCGTAAAAGCCAAGATAATGCAAATAAATTAAAAATTTAAAGGACCCTGACCGATTTTCATAAAACATAGCTAAAAACACTCCACACTAATTCACCTTTCAAATAAAAAAAACAATCAAATCGGTTGATCCGTTCTAGAGCTATGACGCCATAGATAGACAAACACACACACACACACACGTCAAACTTATAACTGGGTTAATAAAAGGAGGAGAAAGAGACGGAGAACGGAACTGGCTCCAAATTGCAAACTTTAGATGCAACCGGGCCTGATGGTTATAAAAAAAAAAGATCTTTTTTTATAACACTTCGGTGACAAACATGCTCACGGCCAGGGGGGATGGGAAGTGGTTATAGCGGTCTATGGACGTTTGCAACACCAGGGGCGTCACACTCGCGCTGCCAACCCATTAAAATCTTCTAATACCGACCAGAAGAACCCCATATTGTATTCGCTTGGTAAAACCACAACAGGGCACGATTGCGAAAAACCCTCCATAGTAATCCAATTTCGGTTTGATTGCTTTCAGGGGTCACCAAGTGCATAGCCGGGCAGGGGGATTGTGGTCGCAGCACTGGTGGTTGTCACGCGGTGCTGCGACGACAATCCTCTTCTGATGATGCCGTCAAGCTGAGTGCCACCATTGTTAACATGGTACGTGTATGTAATGGTGACCCTCTTTCCTGAGACTTTACCTTCAGCTTACCATCAGGCGAGGTGAAGTCAAATTGACGTGTCCATAATATTAAAAAAAACGGAGATCATTCTACAGTTTGCACGTTCGCGGTTCTATCACTAAGCATTGCTCGTAATTTCTGACAAAACGACCTCTGTATTGTAGTGGTCAAGCATTCGACTGATAAGTCAGAGGCCGTTGGTTCGATTCCCGCTCAGTGCAAATATTTGTATACATAAATATGAATATTTGCATTGGTCTTAGTGTTTCAATAAATAATATGTATGTATTTACAAAACAAAAACCGGCCAAGTGCGAGTCGGACTCGCCCATGAAGGGTTCCGTAGTAGCAAGTAAAATTTTTATATTTGAGTTGTTTAAACGTAATGGACTGCCGAGACGAGGTTTCGAGTTCGATCCCCAGTCGCTCCGGGCACACACCACTGACTTTTCGAAGTTATGTGTGTATTAAAAATGTTGATTATTGCTCGCTTAGTAATGTGCCCGGTAGATGGCAATAGGCTCGCCCCCTATTACATTGGGACCTAAACATAACTGGCGAAACGTGGGTGTAATACACCTCTGCCTACCTCTTCGGGGATACAGGCGTGGAGTTATGTTATGTTATGTTTAAATGAAAAGTAAATTGCAGTTCACAGCCTGAGGGTCCGCGAAATAAAATGCCTTTCATACCTCACTGTACGTACCGATTCTGGTGGCCACGTGTGAGGATGAATTCCTTGTCTGTGGCGAGCGGTGCGGTGATAGAATGTAGCCGTGGACAGGGGTATTAAAAAAAACTACTCACTAGATCTAGTTCTAACCAATTACCGGTGAAAGTTTACATGGTAATGTACATCATATATTTTTTTTAGTTTTATCACTCTCTTATTTTAGAAGTTACACGGGGGGGGACACACATTTTACCACTTTGTAGGTGTCTCTCGCGCAAACTATTCAGTTTAGAAAAAAATTATATTAGAAACCTCAATATCATTTTTGAAGACCTATCTATTAATACCCCATACGTATAGGTTTGACGAAAATTTTTTTTTCGAGTTTCAGTTCTAAGTATGGGGATCCCCCAAAATTTATTGTTTTTTTTTCTATTTTTGTGAAAATCTTAATGCGGTTCACAGAAAACATCTACTTACCAAGTTTCAACAGCATAGTTCTTATAGTTTCGGAGAAAAGTGGCTGTGACTTACGGACGGACAGACAGACAGACATGACGAATCTATAAGGGTTCCGTTTTTTGCCATTTGGCAACGGAACCCTAAAAAGTATCTGTATTATGTTTATCCACATTTTCATTTTATTTTATTTTATACCACTCAGTTGGCAGACAAGCGCACGACCTACCTGATGAAAAGCGGTAACCGCAGCCTATGGACGTATGCAACACCAGGGGCATATTCGCGCTCGAGTGTCGCTCCGATTCCGATCCCGCTGCAGTCCGGGGGGAACGGAATCGGAGCGGCCGGTACACCCTGGGCGGCGGTCAATGGCTTCCCCTTCACCCCTTCATAGGGTTGGCATTGATCGTCGGCCAATACCCAACGTGGCGGGAACACATCGCTCTCCGTACTCCTCTGCTTTCAGAGGAGACAGGATGAGCGATGCTGTTAGTGGTGAGATGGCCCAGGGTCAGCCGGGGTGCGAGGGATATGCTCTATGGGTAACCTTACACCCCGGCGTCTGAAGACCCGAGACGGCGTGCGGTTTTAGTCGGTGCAAGCCCGACATAACCACCCCCGCTGGCCGGCGGGGGGGTATCCGAAGGGATTTCCGCACGATACAAAAAAAAAAAAAAAAAGGGGCATATTCGCGCTACCGACACTGTGAAAACCTTTTAATGCCCTTCGTGAAGAACCCCATACTGTAGTCGCTTGGGAAAACCACAGAAGGGAGATCATTACACAGCCAGAGGGTCCGCGAAATAAAATGCCTTTCATACCTCACTGTACGTACCGTTTCCGGTGGCAACGTGTGAGCATGAATTCCTTGTCTGTGGCGAGCGGTGCGGTGATAGAATGTAGCCGTGGGCATCATATCAAACAATTCTTCTGAACACACCCTATTAGCCGCCTATTACGGCGGTAGAAAACGCCCAGAAAGGCAAAATATCTCCTAAGGTTGAGAGGTTCTACACTGCCTGAGAGTATGGGATCGTTGACGATCCTCAGCGCCCGTCTCTGCACCGAGTCAAATGGGTAAAGTTGGTATGTAGGTGCTCCTGCAAAAAGGTGACAGCAGTATTCCATCTCCACATTAAAAAACTCATCAATTATATACTTACTTTGGGTCTGAATAGCGCTGTGTAGAATGTCCTAGAATATTTATTTATGTTTATTAAAAAAAATGATATTTCACTAACCCACTAAGCAATGCACTACGTATTGCTAGTTTAATTTCTGAACAAAATATTACCAGTGCTTATCTAACGGATGCTATTGGGTATGAATTTGTTGGACAGCAATCAATTTGCATACATTTTCCGCTGCGTTAATATCATATTAATACCAAATTTGAAATTCGCTCTTACATTTCTTTACACTCTTAACTAACTTATTTACATATATACATACATAATATATAGCCACGCCTCTTTCCCTTAGGGGTAGGCAGAGACAACATCTATCCACTTTTTTCTATCCTGGCGATCCTTTCGCTTATCCTACGTTGAACAGAATAATGGTGACCACCATTGTAGCATTGGCATGTATAATGCTGACCTTTGTTCCTGTAATTTCAACTTTAGATTACCATCAGGCGAGGTGAAATCATATTCTTTATTTCAAATTTATTATTGGCGCGAGACGGTTGCAACGATAAGCTTAGCAAATATCCACAATAAAAACGATGCACCCGCCGATTTTTCGCATTTCAAGGTTGGGGGGAGCGGTCAGATGGAAGTCAATCCCGTAAAAGCCAAGATAAATTAAATTATTGGAAGGACGAGTAGGACAGCGGACTCCAGGCTCAGTACAAGCTTTGTATGCAACCGGGATTGTCCCTCGATTGATGATGAATTCGTAGCAGTAGTTATAGAACACATTTAAAAAAAAATTATCCATCGAACCTTTTTCTAAGTCAGTAGGGGTTGGCTTTCTGCAAGCAGGTAATGCGCGCGAAAGAGACGGCGGAGAGGGAGCGGGAGAGAACCCTGCCCCTCGAGTTTCGCAGACTCATCTTCGCCCGGGAGTAACGACCTCCATGATCGGGGCCTGAGGACGGCAGTTGGCCGACTCGCCGTCCTTACAGAAGCAGGCCGTGGCGGAGGCGTGTCGTGTGTGTCCTACACACGCCTGCCTACTCACCGACGCGGGATAAAACCCGACCCCACCAGGCGAGGCCACGCTGGCGGCCAAAGGCCGCCGGTAACCCTGGGGTTATCCTTTCGAGGGCTTACCCCGCTGGCCGGCGGGGGGATATCCGAAGGGATTTACGCACGTAAAAAAAAAAAAGTAGGGGTTGGCTATTCGATCTAACTATGAAGTGACTGAACTTCGATATTTCCCGTGAAGAAAATGGCATCTGTCCTCCACAACCCATTGGCGATGTCGAAGTTCTGTGGTAAGACCGGCTGTCGGAGGTTTTAGGGCTCCAACTGCTTGTAACGCCGCTTATAGATGTTCGTATAGCACTAGGAGCCGAGACGGCTTGAAGTGCTCTCTTAATTACCCGACTGCGCCAGAAGGAGGGTTATGTTTTTCGAGAGTATGTATGTATGCATGTATAATTGTTTGGCACGCTCTGCAGCCTGAACGGCTCGACAGATTTTAGCTTGAACAAAATAAAAAAAAACAAAATGGCGGATTTTTGGCGCTAAGTTGTATGTTGTTAAAAAAATATTTTCACTCAAACTTATCGAGTAGGGTATCAAAATGAAGAGCTTCAAAAGGCGATTTCTAAAATACCGAAACAAGTTTGATAGCAGGTGGGACCCATTAATTTTCTTTCGGTTTATATTTGCACATGGGTCCCGCCTGCTATCAAACTTGTTTCGGTCTTTTGAGAACAGTCGGGTATTTTGATTTATGATGATTTGACCACTGAAAACGTTGAATAAAATTGTTGCAAAAGCAAAATTCTTATTGGTTTATTAAGTACTCTAAAATATTGAAACGAAAATCAATTACTCTTCGATACTTTTCTTAAATAAAATATGCAAAAGGAATTATTCAACTGAATCGCGCTTCGGACTTAGTTGCTTCAATTTCTCATTTTCTGATAAGATTCGATATTTTAAAAACATCGCTAAATAATTGCTGTATCGCAAAATGGTAATATCATTTGACATAATAGCCTAGTCAAATTAGGATTTGACCCGGAAAAAGTTATAAATAGCAATTTTCCTTTATAATTCGTTTCGGGGTGGGGGGGAGGGGGCACTGGCAGTCTAAATTTTATTTTGCGTGGTAGTCGATCTATTGCGTCATCCACCATCTTGATTTTAAAGGTCAATTTTTGTTTATTGGAAACTCGTTTATTTTTAATTTCATACGAATAATGGTAAGTACAAAAGTTTTTAGAATGAAGTCTCGTATAATTTTGTTCCTATACATTATAGCCTAGGATCGATATTTTTTCGATTTATGTACCAAAAGAGAATGTTTTTTTTAATTAACAACTCGTTTATGTTCAATTTTATATGAAAAACTGTTAAAGGAAGTTGTTTCAAATTTAATTGTATCAATCTATATTGTATCTATATTGTTTCAATTTTTTTTTAATTTCCTATAATTTTAGTACTTACTTTTTTAGGGTTCCGTTGCCAAATGGCAAAAAACGGAACCCTTATAGATTCGGCATGTCTGTCTGTCTGTCCTATAAGAACTATGCTGTTGAAAGTTGGTAAGTAAATGTATTCTGTGAACCGCATTAAGATTTTCACACAAAAATAGAAGAAAAACAATAAATTTTGGGGGTTCCCCATACTTAGAACTGAAACTCAATTTTTTTTTTCATCAAACCCATAAAACCCGTACGTGATGGGTTTTGAAGTTTTTAAATTTTTGTAGACCTAGCCATTATATGGATAGGTTCCTCAAAAATGATATTGAGGTTCCTAATGTTATTTTTTTCTAAACTGAATACTTTGCCCGAGAGACACTTCCAAAGTGGTAAAATGTGTCCCCCCCCCCCCCGTAACTTCTAAAATACGAGAATGATAAAAGTAAAAAAAATATATGATGTACATTACCATATAAACTTCCAACGAAATTTGGTTTGAACGAGATCTAGTAAGTAGTTTTTTTTTAATACGTCATAAATCGGAAACTGCAATTTACCTTCCATTCAATCAACTCAAATATAAAAAATTAAAAAAAAGCATTATTATGTTACTTGCTACTACGGAACCCGACTCGCACTTGGCCGCTCCGCTCGCTCCGTCGACTCGCTTTTTTTTGTTGATTTTCAATTTATACTGTGGGGATAAAATCTTATCATTGCATTATCACGTTTATTGTCAGTTTTGCACGAATAATTGTGGCAACATAAGAATTGGTAACAACCAAAATTGTAGGAAATTTAATTTCAAACAACTTGATTCATAACCAAATATTTACAATGATCCACTTAACAGGTATACAACAAAAATATCTTCTTCAAGAAGGTTTTACAGGGTCGGTAACGCGAGTGTGATGCCCTCTAGGAATCTGCTTCCCATCAGGTCGGTCATGTGCTTGTCTGCCACCTAAGTGGTATAAAAAAAATCGATCCTACCAAGAAATTGATAAGAACCAAAATTGTAGTAAATTTAATTTCAAACATAACATAACATAACTCTACGCCTGTATCATATCATAAAAAATTGAAAATAAAGGAGATGTTAATAAAAAAAAAGTCACCTCTTTGGGGGGGAGGGAAGTTGCTCGCGTCCGTGGGACTTACCATCTTCTCCTGGATCCACCCTACACGTCTCCCCCGGGTGGTGCTAAACGAGCAACAACGCCGAGTCTCGGGTGGCGGATACTAACCCGACTCAGCTTGCCTAACAAGCAAGTCTTGTTAGGGGTAGGAAATTACCTCTACAACCCGCAACTCCATGGTCAAATTTTGGAATTGGGGGCACTGGCTTTACCGCCCGTGTCATGAGGTAGAAAGCCTCTCTAAAAATTCACCCTAATCCTAAGGTGGGAAACGCGCCAGAGGATGAATGGCTTGCAGGTAGCAAGTTACTAGCGCCAACCTCAACGGACCCGGCTAACGTTGTTGTACTGAGCCTTCTTGTGGGAATAGGCGTCACCCCTCAAGGGACAATTGATATCGTCCTTACTCGTGGGAAAAGAATGAATGAAATCAATAAAACTCCAAATAACACTAGAAATATGATTCAACAGCAATTGAACAAAACTTTGTTCATCAGACACCGTAGTAACAGTCTACCATCAATCGCCGCAAGTAAAGCCAGCAACGAACAAACTGAAAGCAAGGAAACAGACACTGAAAACGATGCGGAGAACTATTTAACCCCGTGGCAAAACGACAAAGTACCCCCTAAACGACAGAAGAGAAAGGAAACAAGTCCGATACAATGTGACTATACAAAAAAATCAAAGAATGCACCAAACTACACTGTTCCAACACACAATAAATATGATATTCTAAATTGCGAAGAAACAGAAGAAGCTGTTAAAATTAATGAGTACATACCAAAGGGGGGTATCCGGGATTGATTGGAGGGTAGTCGTACGAAATAGTTTGAAAAAAATTTGTCCCACAAAATAATTATTTTTTATTGGATAAAATATTAATTTAAATACTTACATGACACAAAAGTATTGCTAAACATCCTATGTGCCGGATACAATAATTTCCAATTTCATTCTCTTTCTCACTTCGTCACTTCGCTTTTAACTTATTAACATATGGACAACATGCAAGACACTTTGTATCAAATGAGTGATTCTATCAACAAAAGAATGGAGGCGTTTGAAGCACAACTACAAAAATCACCAGCTGCAGTAAATGTTTCCAGCTTGGCTACGGAGTTCACCACCTTCAGTGCATTTGTTACACAAGCACTTAAAATGCTACAGCAGCAGATGGAGGCACTCTCATATACTGTGGATGGGATGGAGATGCAGAGACGCAGGAAGATTTTACTGTTGCATGGTGTGGATGAAGCACAGGAGGAGAACCCAACAAACACTGTGGTCAGTATAATAAAACGTTATCTCAGCTTTCCAGACTTCTGCTCCAGCCATATAAAGCGCTGTCAACGATTGGGACAGGCAACATCCACAAAAAAACCCAGGCCCCTACTGTTCAAGCTCCAAGATCCAGCTACACGGGACAAACTCTGGTTTGCCAAAACCAAGCTGAAGGGCACCGGGGCTACTATGCCGGAGTTCCTAACCAAGCCTAGGCATGATGTGTTCATGGCAGCCCGTGAGAAGTTTGGTGTCACAAAAACTTGGACCAAGGATGGCATTATTTATATCTTAGGTCCCGATAACTTGCGGCACCGGGTGGTCACTCTTGCGGATCTCAATAAGATCTGTAACATTCCATCGTCATCTAAATCCACGGCCGCCAGTTCGGGAACGGCCGGCACGAGACCTAAACGCGCAGCTGCCGCCAAAAAGTGAAGTGCTTCTCTCCAGAGCATTGCACAGTCCAGGTAGAACAAATCACTTATATTAATTAATCTGCTGTTAATTAATATAAGTGATTTGTTCTACCTGGACTGTTCTGACCTTCTTTTAACTTATTTTAATAATAATATCTTGCGACAAAATTGTAAACATCACAAGTGAGCAAGTGTCAGTTGTCAATCTAACTGTCAACACTGTATTTTTTAAACCATAGATTTACAATCTGTTACGTCAAATCTCATACGTATTCGCCGCGTTCGCTTGTTGAACGAAAATGTAATAGATACTTTTAACCTAGAGTCTGGCTATCGGTTCTCTGCACTGGACTGTTTTTTAAAATCTATACATGGCAATATTTTTGAACTGTCATGAGTGTCATGTCACTGTCAAACGGATTGTCCCGTTTTTGTGTTTATAGTGTTTTTCAATCAATATTCTTTTGAAATTATTGAAAAATGCCGAAAGCTATCAAAGGCGTAGTTAGAAAGTTGATATTTACCATGATCGGCAAGTATCAAGACATAAAACTTGATAATGAACGAATCCAGAACGAAAAAATACATCGCTTAGACGAAATCCTTACAGCTGCTGGTAAGTATTCTTGATAGTTGGCTTGATATTTATGTCCGGGTATCATGTGTGAATACTATTTACTATTTATTTTTCTTGTATGTGTTTTAGAAGGTGACCTGGCGAGTGTCAAGACGTTAGTGAAAGAGTTAAAATGTTTTGAGGAAAAGGAAGCGTTGAACTCTGAAACGAAATATTTGGATACAATTGCTACTATGACAGGTAGGTAAATTTATGGTTTTGTAAAATGTCTTAAAATCTTTGTACGATTATTTTCAATGTTTGCATACAAGTTTACCTTTGTTCATAGTATAGTGGAACAGTTAAATTATTGTTAGGCTTTTATATTTTTTACATTCAATTACATTTTTATATTTTTCCTTTGCAGAAATATCTGTTAGAACTATTAAAACAATCAAGAAGGAGGGTTCTATAAACCAAGGAGAATGGAATACACCCGGCAAGAAACGCCCTCGTCAGGGCACGGTGTCAAACCTGGATGATTTTGATTTAACGGCTATTAGGAATAAGATTAATGAATTTTACTGTGTAAAAAAACAGGTTCCTACTCTACGGAATTTACTTGTTGAACTCAGAGAGTCAATTGGCTTCACCGGCTGTCGTGAAACATTACGGCAGATATTGAAAAAAAATGGTTTATAGTTTAAGAAAAACCAGAATGAAAGGTCTTTGCTCATAGAGAACTTTGAAATAGCTGCTTGGAGACACAGATATCTTCGAACAATTGCTGAGAAACGACAACAAGGGAAACCAATAATTTATCTTGATGAAACCTATGTTCACCAAAATTATAAGGTAAAAAAATCATGGCAAGGTCCTTCCACTAGTGGAGTGATAGACAAAATGTCGTCTGGCAAGAGACATACATGCTGGATCAGAAAAGGGTTTTGTGCCCAATGCACTGTTAGTATTTAGTACCAAATCAAAAACAGCTGACTATCATGATGACATGAACGCAGAAAATTTTATGAAGTGGTTAGGTGAGAAATTGATTCCAAATTTGACAGAGCCTAGTGTGATTGTGATGGACAATGCTAGTTACCATGTTACACAAATAAATAAACCACCAACAATGCAGAACTTAAAAAGTGACATACAGAAATGGCTTAGAGAAAACGACATTCCATTTGAAGAAATTTATACTAAAGATGAATTAATGTGCCTCGTTAAAGAGAATAAGCCTGAACCCTTGTATAAAGCAGAAGAACTTCTAAAACAACATGGCCACGAAGTGCTTAAACTACCTCCATACCACTGTGATTTAAATGCTATTGAGCTCATATGGAGTTTAGCTAAACGAAAAGTGGCTAGCAAAAATATAGGAGTACCAGGGGCAGAAATGGAAAACTTAATTAAAGAGTCATTTCTTAGTGTAACGGCTGATGATTGGAAGAAATGCACAGATCACGTTATTCACGTCAAAAATGAATACAAATTAAGAGATGGAATCACAGAAACAGCACTGGAACGATTTATAATAAATGTACGTGATGATGATGACGATAGTGACAGTTCATTTTCAGGTGTTGAATTTATAGAATCAGACTTTGATTATGAATCATAATAAAATTATAAATATTAATGACTTGTAATTTTTTTTCTTGTATCCTGGACATGATCATTATTTGCATGATGAGCAAGCATGTATGTTAACTTTATGTGTAAGTTGGAAATTTATTAATTAATAAAAGCATACTAGCAACAGAAATTACTAGTATAAAACTGCTTGTGTGGGTTCATACCGGTAGTGCAATGACTGGGGATCGAAACTGTAACCTCAACATTGTACGTCCAATGCCATAACCATTAGGCTACAGTCACCGTTAATTCATAAATACCGGAGTGCAAGTTTGGGCCGCAAACGGGACTAAACGCTATAATGATGATATCTAAGCTAATTTTAAAGTTTGTGCAGCTTATCCGACTCAGTTTGTTATATAATATGTACAGGTATGATAACACGTAATAAATAAAAATGTATAAAATAACTTTAATTGAATATAAAAAATAATAGTATCAAACGCATTTCTTCAGTCTATAGTCGGTGTTGTCACCCCTTGTTTTTTTAAATTTACCGCTCTTTTCTTGTGCAAAGAACCGATGGCCAGACTCTAGCTCCTTAAAATTAGAATTATAAACGGGATATTTACCATGTTTAGTATCTTTTTCGAGAATCCGATATTTCGGCACTGTTACAAGTACCATGATCACGGATGTACTTGTAACAGTGCCGAAATATCGGATTCTCGAAAAAGATACTAAACATGGTAAATATCCCGTTTATAATTCTAATTTTAATGTAAATGACCATGTCAATCTAAAATCATATATCTAGCTCCTTAATTCCTCTATTTTCTGAAATGAATGGTTAATTGTTCATGTTCATGATTTTCAGCATATATAGCATGATATTCAGCATATATATATTAGTAATATGCTTATTACTTTGTGAATTTGAGCTTGGACCGTGAAATGACATATTAAAATTTTATTATTTTTAATCTTTTGTTAACTCGCAACCAGCAGATGGAGTTTGGTACTAAGTTTTATTTTTTTTCTCTACATATATTTTGTAATAATACTGTCTATCTATATTTATAGTAAATTGTTATTTATTTAACTGATATATTTATTTATTTGCCTAAATTATTATATATACGTGGGACACTCAGAAAGTTTGCGAAAATAAAAAAAGTGTTCTATAGGTAAATATTTTTTTATTAAATCTTTTCAAAGTACTCTCCACCAGCCTCTATACAAAGTTTCATGCGTTTGAACCAGTTTTCAAAACACTTTTTCCAATCCGCCGCAGATACCTCGTTTACAGCCTGCTCAAACGTTGACAGCGCATCTTCCGGCGACGAAAATTGTATCCCTTTGAGCTGATTTTTTATTTTCGGGAATAAAATGAAGTCGCACGGTGCAAGGTCAGGGCTGTAAGGAGGGTGACCTAGGAGTTTAACCGGAGTGCTGTCCAGGAAGTCCCTCGTTTTAAGCGCGGTGTGTGCGGGCGCGTTGTCATGGAGTAGTATCCCGCGGAGCCCTGTGTTTGGTCGCTTGTAGCTCACTACAGAGAAAACTTCTGCCAAGCGTTTGGTAGTGTACCATTCAGCGTTGATGCTTCTTTGATTTCGTAAAGGGATTGATAACAAGTAGCCAGACAAATTGAAAAAACTCACAAAATCTTCCCTCCGCTCCTAGATCGCTTCACTTTGGTAGGTGTTGATTCGTTTTGAAACACCCAAACCGTCGACTGGCGTTTTGTTTCTGGATCATACTGATAAATCCACGACTCATCACCTGTAATGATGTCATAAACACGCCGAGACGCGCCTGCTTCAAACTTGTTTATCATATCACGACACCATTCCACCCGGGCCTGCTTCTGAGCATCGGTGAGATTGTGCGGCACCCAGCGTGAAACTATCCTTCTCACACGAAGATGCACGTGTAGAATCTCGTGAAGGCTTCCCGATCCAATCTGAAGAATGTGCTGAATCTCTTGATATGTGACTCGTCTATTATCTTGGATTAAATTTTTCACTGCTACCACGTTATCTTCCGTAACAGCCGTCAAAGGGCGACCACTTCTTTCTTCATCCTCCAAAGTCAGTCGACCGCGCTTGAATTCGTTATACCAACGATACACGGTCGCCTTGAAAGGGCCTTCATCCGTGAATGCCATTTGAAGTCTATCGTACGATTCGTCTGGTTTCAGGCGACACTTGAAATCGTTGAAAATCATAGCGCGAAAATGTTCCCGACGCAGATCCATTTTTCAATGAGACACAATAATTGAAATTATCTTGCAAAAAATGCAGAGAGAAATTTTGAAATTGGAACGTACTTATTTTTACTCATAAATAATCATATTTTAGAATTAGATTATAACTGACCAGTCTCTCATATATAAAAACTTTTTTTCGCAATACTTTCTGAGTGGCCTGGTATATATTATTTTATTATTAAATACTAAATGTCTGTTTTAGATTGTAGCAGTGATAGTGATGATTATTTCTCTGCAGATAGTAACACCAGCATCGAAAGTGGACCTTCACTTGGAGATTTTCTCTCAACTCAGTTCTCTGCTGTTCCTAAGAATTTTAACGTTATACACATAAACACTCAAAGCCTTCCGGCTCGTTTTCCTGAGATGCTGGTATCTTTTGACTGTACAGGTATTCATGCTATACTTATGTCAGAAACGTGTTTGAAACCATGTTTGCCCTCTTCTGCATATGTTCTACCTGGGTTCAACCTCATCAGGAATGATCGCACGCCGGTCACAGGGGGTGATGTGGGTATTTACCTACGCTCTCATCTTCCTCATACTGTTCTTAGTTTATCACCACAGCCACCTCCACCACATGCTGGTGAGCATCTCTTCCTGGAAGTTGAACTCTTCCACACTAAAATACTTCTTGGTGTATATTACTGTCCTTCTTCTGGCATTAATTATTTCTCCTCCTTCGAACTTCTTTTAGAAAATTTTGTTTCTACGTAGTCATACAATAATCATGGGTGACTTCAACACTTGTCTCCTCAAAAACGATTCTCGTTCCTCAACTTTTCAGTCTATCATCCAATCTAGCAATCTGTCCATGCTTCCATCTAGTGCAACTCATCATTTCCCTAACTGTGTCCCTAGTCTGCTTGATCTTATAATTGTTTCTTCTCTAGATTGTGTAGCGAAGCACGGGCAGCGCTCAGCTAACGAGTTCTCTTATCATCATTTACTTTTTCTATCCTATCACCTTCGTGTTCACGTTCGCTTCAGGAAAGCCAAATCCAAAGTCCTGCTGCAGCACAATTTTGGTGGTATGGATCTGGATAATTTGCGCAGAGATGCTGGTAGTATCGACTGGGGATCACTTTTTTACTCAAATTGCATTGATGAGAAGGTAAAATTACTCACATCAAATTTAATCGCTCTTTATGACGTACTCGCTCCTATTCCCAGGATTAAAGTGAAACACCTCGCCTCACCTTGGCTAACTGCTGACATCAAGGCACTTATAACTAAAAAAGCCAAAGCCAAGTCGAAGTACAGTCATCGTCCCACAGCCGCAAAATGGGAAAAGTACATTCATATCAGGAATCACTGCGGTAAGGTGTGTAGGAGCGCACAACGCCAATATATCCACAATTCTGTCAAAAACGGAGATCCAGCAAAAATTTGGAAATTTCTTAGGTTACTGGGAGTAGGTAAATCTCGTCAAAAGTCTATACCTACAAACTTAAATTTAAACTCTCTTAATTCCTTTTTCTCTGCTTCGTCAACTATTAATAAGATGACAAAAGAAACTACGCTCAAACATCTTTCAACTATCCCTACTCCCGACTACTCTCAATTCTTCTTTAGTCAATTTTCTGCTTGTGATGTTAGGAAGAGCATAATGTCAATCAGTTCTAATGCGGTAGGTGCTGATTGTATAAGCTGCAATATGATTTTGCCCATCATTGATGAAATTCTTCCCATCATCTGTCATGTTTTAAATTTTTCAATAACCTGTGGTGTGTTCCCAGAAGCCTGGAAAGATGCCCAGATCATTCCTATTCCTAAAAAGAACAACCCTTCCTCTTTCTCTGACTATCGCCCTATCTCTATCCTACCTTTTCTCTCTAAAGTTCTCGAGCGACTGACTCATACTCAGCTCACTTATTTTCTCTCTATCTAAAAACTTACTTTGAAATTCCTTCCAGTCCGGGTTCCGTGCCGGCCACAGTACTACCACTACTTTAGTACATGTTACCGAAGACATCAGAGCGGGTATGGAAAACGGTGGCCTGACGGTTCTTGCTCTATTAGACTTCAGCAACGCGTTCAACACCGTGGACTTTGACATCTTTATTTATTTATTTATTTATTTATTTATTGGAACATTCAACAGTTATGCGTTATACATTGATATTAGAAGTATACAGTAAATGTGTCTGTTAGGTAAACGCATAACCCACACCAATGTCCGCAAAGTAATATTATATGCAAGTGAGTAAAATGCATGCGAGTTTTATGTTTATAAACAAGTATATAAATATAGACAGTAGATTATTTCAAGGCTTTTAAAATTTCAATTGCTGCAGCTTTAAATTTGAATCTTACTAGGAATAATGCGCTCTCTTAACATATCTCCAACAGCGATTGACTGGTTTCATAGTTACCTGTTTGGTCGCCGGCAGCGTATTAACATCGAAGACACTATTTCTTCTTGGTGCACTACATCTGCTGGCGTACCACAGGGTGGCGTTTTATCTCCACTACTCTTCGCCGTTTTCATAAACACCATCACAAGGGATCTAACTTCTTCCTACCACCTTTATACAGATGATCTCCAAATTTACTCTCAAGCTCCTCTGAATGAACTGAACAAGGCTATTGATACTGTCAATGCTGACCTAAACTCCATCTGTAAATGGAGTGTATCGTACGGCCTAATGGTGAACCCGAGCAAGACCCAGGTCATCATTGTTGGCAGCCCTTGGATGGTGTCCAGAATAGACTGGTCATTGCTTCCAAAGGTTGCTTGCAACGGAACAAGCATCGAATATAGCCATACAGTTAAGAACCTAGGGATTTATGTGGACAGTTGCTTAACCTGGGGTCCTCAGTTGCAGGCAATCAGTCGCAAAATATTTGCGGCCGCGGGGTCCTTGCGTAGGCTACGTAATTTCCTACCGATTGCCACCAAAATTGCGTTAGCACAGTCACTTCTCTTACCCATCCTTGATTATGCAGATGCCAGCTATCTAGATCTCACTGTAGACCAACTAAATAAGCTTGAGAGACTCCAGAACCTCTGCATAAGATTCATATTTGGTCTTCGCAAATATGATCACGTTTCTGAATATCGAAAAAAGCTCAAGTGGTTACCTATCCGCCTTCACCGGAATGCTCACATACTCTCCCTATTGTATAGTATACTTTTCAACCCTACTACTCCTTCTTACCTTTAAAAACGTTTTAATTTTTTGAGCGATACTCATTGTAAGTTCTTGAGATCGGCAGAGAACTTAAGATTAAAAATGCCGGGGCATTCTACAACTTTCACAGACAAATCCTTCTCCGTTCAAGCGGTTCGTTTGTGGAATGCTCTGCCGGTAGTTATTAGAGCGATCACTATCTGCGAGACATCGGCTATATCTAGACATTGGTTACTCCTTATATCATATATATATATATTATGTATAGGTATGTATGTAGTGTATTGCGAAAATATATATGTATATTGTGTAATTGTAATTTTATGTATGTATATGTAGGTGTGTACATATTTATAAGTAAGTATTTGAATAGTTTTAAAATAATGTTCGTTTGGCAATGATCTAAATTGTACCTATATTTTAGGTACCTACATTGATCAAGTACACCACACAACCCAAACACAAATTCCGATTCTTTTACTCCATCCAATGGTTGCCTGTAAGAGATTGCCACAGTGCGATAAGGCCGCCAATTGTATTTACCATAGTATAATATTTGTATTTCTTTCATCTTATTCTTGGTGTACAATAAAGAGATACTACTACTACTACAAAGCCTGAACCAATTTTTGTGACAGGAGTCATATATGTTATAGCATTAAAAGTTACACTAAATAAAATTGTTGAAAACAAATTGTATAAAATGACAACTTTAAGATCTGGCCATATAATCAAGCTAATGCCAAATGATATCCAAACTTACAAAACTACCAGAGAGCAGTTTATGGCAAACAATATATCGCATTATACCTACCAATTAAAATGTGATAGAGCATACAGAGTTGTATTACGGGGGCTACACTCTACCGAAGATAAAACTCTAATAAAGGAAGAACTAAAAGAACAAGGACATGAAGTTAGACAAATAGTAAACGTTTTACACAAGTCGACCAAAGACCCATTACCAGTCTTCTTTGTGGACTTAGAACCAAACATGAACAATAAAGAAATATTCAATATAAGATATTTAAGCCAAATGAAAGTGACATTTGAAGCTCCTTATAAAAAAAAAGAAATAATGCAATGCAAAAGGTGTCAGAGGTTTGGACATACCAAAAATCAGTGTTTTAGGTAATTTAGGTGTGTAAAATGTGGCAACGATCATCCTTCCTCTTCGTGCACCAAAACACCAGAAACAGATGCAACATGTGCAAACTGTCAAGAAAGACATCCCGCAAGCTATAAGGGTTGTGCAAAATACAAAGAGTACAAGGAAAGAATATTAAAAACCAAATCGAACGTTACACGAAAACAAACTCAGCACGTAAAAGACATCCAAACAAACAACAAACAAACAATTATATCAAATCTAAGGCAGATTAACCTCAAAGAAAAAAGGTGCTGTGCAGATATAACAAAAGATCAATCACCAATTCAAAATTTACCCGATCCGGAAAACCTTTCAGACAGACTTGAACTAATGTTCGCCAAATTTCAACAAATCATGATGAATATGATGGACAAAATGATGGACCGTATGATCCAGCTTGTGACAAGCCTAGTAACCAAATGATTAATACCCTCCGAATTGTCACTTGGAACGCCAACGGCTTGACGGAACGTCGTCAAGAGTTTCAAACATTTCTCCAAATAGAAAAAATTGACATAGCATTAATTTCCGAAACAAGATTCACTGAAAAATCTCACTTCAATTTACAAAATTACTCAGTATACACAACAAACCACCCATCTGGAAATAGTCATGGTGGAACTGCAGTAATTATAAAAAATAACATCCAATATTACGAAATGGAAAAATACCAATCGGATAAAATACAAGCTACGTCAATAAAAGTAGTCGTCTACGAGAAAGTTGAGACAACCTTTTCTGCTGTGTACTGCCCGCCCAGACACATGTTGACTAGAGATGATTACAATAATTACTTCTCTTCCCTTGGGTCCAGATTTATTTGCGGTGGGGATTGGAACGCAAAACACACTTTTTGGGGTTCTCGTCTAATCACATACCGTGGAAGGCAACTACATGGCACAATACAGAATTTAAAACTCGAGTGCATGACCTCACGTGAACCAACATACTGGCCAACAGATCGAAATAAAATTCCTGATCAGCTCGACTTCTATATTACTAACAATATAAGTCAAAACTACATGACAATTGAAACCTGCACGGATCTGTCATCTGACCACACCCCAGTTATATTGAACGTAAGCACAACAGTGGTCTTAGTGCAACCGGTAGAAAGACTATACAACAAAAACACAAACTGGAAGATGTATCAGGAAGAAATCACAATGAGGATCAAGCTCTTAAGCACATTAAAAACAGTTGAAGACATAGAAGAGACTATTGAAAACCTAAATAAAGTCATTCATGAAGCAGCTACTGTCTTCACAAAAGTGCGAAAAAAGATACCTCAAACACTTAATGAATACCCAAAAACCATCAGAGATAAAATACTGGAACGCCGTTATTTGAGAAAAATATGGCACAGAACTAAATATCCGGTAGACAAAACAGCGTTCAACAAATCTTCTAATGAACTAAAAGACCTCATCAAAAGTTTTACCAACAAAAACCTCCAAGCTTTCCTATTTAACTTAACCCCAAGTTCAGATACTAACTATTAGCTGTGGAAGGCAATGCAAAAGTTAAAACGTCCCAGTAACCAAATACCCCCCATCAAAAAAACAAATGGGAACTGGGCAAGATCAAACATGGAGAAGGCTACTATATTTGCTGAACACCTATCTCGCATATTTCAACCATTTCCCGAATTAAGGCCTGAGCACAACGCTAAAATAAAAAGCTATCTGGAAAGTGCAGAGTAAATATGTCTCCCATTGAAACACACGAGTCCTACTGAAAATCGCCTGGATACGACGACATGGATAGCGTTCTGTTGAAACATCTACCTAAAAAGGGTATAGTAGCAATTGTTGACATTTTCAATGCCTGCCTAAGACTTAACCACTTTCCAGGACAATGGAAGATAGCGCAGGTCATAATGATACTTAAACCGAATAAACTACCTAATGACGTAGCTTCATATCGACCTATAAGTCTTCTACCTTTACTAGGTAAACTTCTCGAGAAGATCATAATGAATAGGATGAACGTACACCTGAATGATATTATTCCAAATCACCAATTTGGGTTCCGGGCGATTCATGGAACAATTGAGCAAGTACACCGAATCGCCACACCACACACACAAATCCAATAATTGCATCAGAACACTTACAACATCACATTAACAAAATTGAAGACTGGCTTAAAACTTGTCGAATTCATGAATCATGCAAATCAAAGTAAACCTACACACGTAACTTGCACTCTCAGGAGAGACACATTTCCACCAGTTACACTTAATAATGAGGAAATCCCGATAAACGATAATGCAAAATACTTGGGCATGCACTTGGACAGAAGGCTGACATGGAAGAAACACATTTGGACAAAGAGGAAGCAACTAGATATAAAACTGCGTAATATGTACTGGCTAATCGGACGCCACTCACAAATGAGTAGACATAGCAAGTTGTTAGTATACAAAGCCATCTTGAAACCAATATGGACGTATGGCATACAACTCTGGGATACAGCCAGTAATAGTAACATAGAGATATTGGAAAGATTTCAAACAAAAACACTGAGGGCTCTTTAACGTCCCCCAATACATCAGTAACAAGATGATATACCTCGATATAAAACTACCAACTGTGAAACAGGAGATAGCAAAATACAGTGTCGCCTACCAGGAAAGACTATCAAAGCATAAGAATGAGCTTGCCGTCAGACTGAGTGTAGTCCAAGGTCTCCAATATCGAAGACTAATGAGACATAGTGTACCAACTCTTCAGGATAGATTCGTCAGGATGGAATGAGACACTCAGCTGAGAAGTGTCTCTCCAAGCTAAAAGCCATCACCAGATTAAAATATCAGCCAAAACAGTGGCTTATTGTTTGTGTGCAACAGATCGCCATGGAGCAGAGATAGACAAAAAAAAAACCTCTTTTGGGGCATAAATCAGAAAATGTCGATCGTAGGCAAAAATTTAAAAAAGTTATAGGAGGTTAAAGTCATTTTTCGTATGAAATTGATAATAAACGAGTTATTCAATAAACATAAATTACCCCTCAAATCAGGCGAGGCCGCGGTGGCGGCCAAGGTCCGCCGGCAACCCTGGGGTTATCCTTTCGAGGGCTTACCTGGGGTACCCTGCAACGGACACTTGGGGAGGACACCGTGCGGTTTTAGTCGAGACACGACATAACCACCCCCGCTGGCCAGCGGGGGGGTATCCGAAGGGATTTCCGCACGTAAAAAAAAACCCCCTCAAATCAATAAGGCGGATGACGCAACGGATCGATAACTACGCAAAATAAAATTTAGACTGCCAGTGAACCCTAACGAATTCCGAAAGAAAATTGCTGCTAATATTTTATATTTAATCATATTTAATTAACTATTTCGACTGGACTATAAGGCGGGGAGGTTGTCTGATATTCCGTCGACTTTATGAAAAATATAAATTTGGTTCAGTTAAAATGATTTGTATCCTATCCTTCTAATATTATAAATGTGAAAGTTTGTGAAGATGTTTGGATATTTGGTTCTCAATCACTCTTAAACGGCTGAACGGATCTGGCTGAAATTCGGTACAGGTTTAGATTGTAGTCCGAAATAGCACATAGGCTACTTTTCATCTATTAGCGTCGATAGCTTAGTGGTTAAGGATCAGGTTTCTAACATTCTGTAAACAAATCCTTGCAATAGATTCCCACGGGTTGTGGCAACGGAATCAATGGACAATATCTAGTATTTTATAATATTATCTTCTTCTTCATCCGAGCTCATATCGCTGTTGCATCCAAAGCCTTTATTTTGGACCCCGATATCCACTGTTCTTCTTTTTCTTTCTGTGTTCTTTTTTTTTGTGGCTTTTATGGGTTTGACTGCTGCCTGACCTCGGCATCCTGATAGGAAAGCCTGCGCTATAGCCTCATCCATCAATTGTTAGGTGAACCGGCTTACTGGTGGGGTTGACTTGCGCGGTGAAGAACTTGATGGGGCAGCAGAAACCCCTTTTTAATTTTACTTTAATATTGAAAATAAAATAACCATTATGATTGTAAACAAAAATTTAAACGAATACACCTACGTCATCCTTTGAAGAACATCGGGACTTGTTTGATATCTGAACCATAATTAAAAAGTAAACTTTTAAAGGTTATGGGTTAGCTTACACCCGGTGAAAAATTTAATCAAAGAGTTTATATTTTTTTAAAGAGCTGATTTATTATAAACCGCTTTTTTTCATTATATTGCACGTTTAGGACTCGCCTGAAAAATAAAAAAAGGTTATTATGTTTTTCAAAGACAGGTTGTAGACAGCGTGACGTCAATCGAAAACGAAAGCGACTCATTAATGATTTCATGAAAGCCTTTCATGACGGAAATGATCAATAGCAACGAAAACCTTCGGAAAAATAAATACTTTAAGATAATAATCATTAAATATTCTGGGACTTATTACTATTACTACTCCATCTAGAGCCAAACTAAACATACATACATAAATATTCTCACGCTCTTTCCCTCCAGGGTATACAGAGACAAGTCTGGGGGTGAGAGGTCCACCTCTCACCCCCAGAAGTGACCGTGACAGGTGGCTCCAGCCACCTGTCACGGTCACGCCCCCCCCCCCATCAAGATGGGGACACTGTGATTCCCAAACCCGAGGGAGCCGTCTCGATACTGGAGATGACTTTGGTTCAGCCGGGGTGCGAGGGAAATGCCCCATGGGCCCCTTCATATCCCGGCGTCTGAAGGCCCTAGTCGGCGTGCAGTTTTAGTTGGTTCGAATCCGACATAACCACTCCCACTGGCTGTCGGGGGGGTATCGGAGTATTTCCGTACAAAATAAAGGGTATTCAGAGACAGCAGCACGCCATTTGCTTCTGTCCTTACACGCTTCATAAGCTTCCTCTACTTTTCATAAACATTTCATGCAAGCCCGTATATTTCAAGTGCTTAGTGCTAAGCATAAGTTCATTTTTTTTTTTTCTTTTTTATATACCACTTAGGTGGCAGACAAGCACGCGACCCACCTGATGGGAAGTGGTTACCGTGGCCTATGGACGTATGCAACACCAGGGGCGTCACACTCGTGCTGCCGTTCTTTTTTTTTTTTTCTTTACGTGCGGAAATCCCTTCGGATACCCCCCGCTGGCCAGCGGGGGAGGTTATGTCGTGTCTCGACTAAAACCGCACGGTGTCCTACCCAAGTGTCCGTTGCCGGGCACCCCGGGTAAGCCCTCGAAAGGAAAACCCCAGGGTTACCGGCGGACTTTGGCTGCCACCGCGGCCTCGCCTGGTGGGGTCGGGTTTTATCCCGCTTCGGTGAGTTGGCAGGCGTGTGTAGGGCACACACGACACGCCTCCGCCACGGCCTGCTTCTGTAAGGACGGCGAGTCGGCCAACTGCCGTCCTCAGGCCCCGATCATGGAGGTCGGTAGTCCCGGGCGTAGATGAGTCTGCGGCCTCCCCGCCGCAGACTGCGAAACTCGGGGGGCAGGGTTCTCTCCCACTCCCTCTCCACCGTCTCTTTCGCGCGCACCTGCTCGCAGAAAGAGGCGGCGGTGCTGCCGACCCTATAGAAACCTTCTAATGCCCTGCTTGAAGATATTGCTGTAGTCGCTTGGGATTTTTTTTTTCTTTGTAATCTAAGATGCGGATACATATACATGCTTTTACAATTAATTGTATAAAAAAAAACATTTAAATATAAAATTATAATAATTATTATTAAATTATAATAATAAAATTATATACAATATAATAAATGTTAATTATCGCTCGCTTAATAATGTACCCGGTAAATGGCTATAGGCTCACCCCCTATTAAATTGGGACCTTAACATAACTGGGGAATCGTGGGTGTGTAATACGCCTCTGCCTACCCCTTCAGGAATACAGGCGTGACGTTATGTTATGATGAGGCATTGAACCTGTGAGCAACGTAGCAGCTTTATTACCACACCACACAGGTCTTCGAACTTCAGAATCTAAAAACAATGAAGAAAGAAGTTTTTTGAAGAAACTCTTCACTCACAAAACACGATCACCTCCATTCAGACTATTACTTCCAAAGTTCGAAACTATTACAAAGCATTAGAACCCTTAAACTCACGAACTCAAAACATAGAAAAACACAAGCCGAACGCCTCAGGATACGTTTATTTGTGAAAAACTAGAAAGTTCCGTACAAAAGCCGATTTAATTACTGCTCTCAAAGATCAAAGTGAACCGAGACAGAGTAACTTTATACCGACGTACAAAAGGCAGACATATCGAAGGAACTACGAGTACTAAGGAACTTTGCTTGTTAAGATTGTGAGAAATCATTCGATTTAAATGCGAGTTTGTTTGTTACTAGCTGTTGCCCGCGACTCCGTACGCGTTAAGTTCGGAATAGTTCAAGGTTTATTGTTGCAGTCTCGATATTAACACGTACCGTTATACGGGAGTTCTCAAAACACTTTTACAAAAAAAGAACTTATTGGTTTTAACACTTTTAATTTTGGAAAACACCGAAATTGAATTGAACAGAGAATATTCCAATAAAAATAAAAATGGCGAGTGTTCAAAATCAGAGTTTGGAGGAGACTGCCCGCTCTTCGGAGCTCTGTCTGTGGCGGGACATCCGATACCCCTCGGGAAGTGCTTGGGTCAGCAAAGTCCCATACATAAGGGCAACGTAGCAGTACGCAGCTCAAAACTGTCTAGGAATGATTTAAATTAATGTATGTGATTAAAAGAAATTCAATTCTAGAATTGCCAAGTTCTACAATTTTTTAAAAAAATTTAAACTTGATATAAAAAATAATAATGTGCCATCAACAATTCGGTACGTATTAAAACATTTTTCTAGAATTCATATTTGTTTAAATTATGTACATCTATAAATATAAAATATCCCTAGACAGTGTTGAGGTGTGTAAGTATTAAGTTACACACCTCAACGTAACGGACTGCTGAGACGAGGTCTCGAGTTCGATCCCCAGTTGCCCAGGCACACATCTCTGACTTTTCGTAGTTATGTGTGCATTAATAAATAATAATTATCGCTCGCTTAATAATGTGCCCGGTAGATGGCAATAGGCTCGCCCCCTATTACATTGGGAAGTCAACATAACTGGCGAATCGTGAGTGTGTAATACACCTCTGCCTACCCCTTCGGGGATACAGGCGTGAAGTTATGTTATGTTATTTAACGGCATGAGGTGATTTAGAACACTCGTATTACATTGATAATTCGTTAGAAATAGATTTAGAACTATGTAACATCGAAATCAATTCTGCACGATTCCTCAATATAATAGCATGATGATATTCATTATGAAATATTTATGTGTCTGTAATCAACTATCTTTATACGTGTATAATTCTATGGAGTTTTAACTTTTTGTGACATTTTACTGCTTGCTACCTTTGAGGTATAGCGTGATGAGTCCGGATTTTGACCATGTCTAAGTTCTGCTGAACTACAAAGTTTCTTAAAGATCTGCCTTGTAATAATAAAGTTGTCATCATTAATAGTTAAGACCGATTTTGATCTACTGTTCCTATCATACCTATAATAGCGTAATGATATATAGCACAGTTTATGACTATGCCCTAGAAGAATGTTCTCGTCCTAGATGTTCTGTTTTTCCGATCTAAATCTTTAGAAAACAGTAAACATACAAAATGCTTAAAAATTTAATTGAAATAATTAGGCAGAGTCATCAAAAAACAATGTTTAAAAATGACTGTAAAGTTATTCATTGTTTCCGTAGTTCACAAGAATTACGGTAGATGGCTCCAACGTCGCCTTAAGACGTATTAATGTATCGAAGAATTTCGAATATCTGGGACGTGTCTAGGTGGCTCAGTTGGTCAGAGCATTCCCCCTGTAAGGTGGTCGCGGGTTCAAGTCCCGTCCTAGATGTTCTCTTTTTCCGATCTAAATCTTTAGAAGAATGTTCATGTTAAATTTCAGCCAAATCTATTCAGCAGTTTTCCAATGATGCTCGGGCATCGGTAATTAAAAGCAGACAAACAGACAAAAATTCTAAAAATTCGCTCCTAGAACACACATCAATTGTATTTTTGGAAAAATATTCAATGTACAGTTCTCACCTCGTTACGATTTTATTATATATATAGATATAGACTTACAACCCCCCCTCCGCTATCGTTCCGCTTCGGTTTATATGAGCTTTTTTTTTGCTCAAGCCATCATAATTTACAATAACAATAACAAGTAATATAGCATAATATGTCCATCGGGGATAATGTAACTGTCAATTGGTTAGAGATTTTTTCCAAGAAGTGCAGTGGTTCCGGAGGTCACCCCATATAAACATTCTTACTAAATTCGGCCTCTCTTTTAAGTCTAGAAAGAGGTTCGATTCCAACGTACCCGATAAATCCGCTGGCACCGATGGGGTGAAGCCCGTGAGGTTTCCACACGAAATAAAAGTCACGAAAAAGATTTATTTCTGGTACCGAATAACTTTTAAACCTCATATCATGGTTAAACCTTTTAGTCGTATAGGATATAAATATAAATATTCTACGACATTCTGCACAGTACTACCTAGACCCAAAGTAAGCATAGTTTAACTAGCTTGTGTTACGGGTTCCAGAATGCGGATAAACATACTTATATACATTTTTTTGTAAATACATACATATTATACATAGAAACACCCAGACCAATGCAAATAGACATATTCATGCATACAAATATTTGCACTGAGCGGGAATCGATCCCGCTCCACCTGTCGTAGCAGTCGAATGCACTACCGCTACGTCATCGAGGTCGTCAATATTCGATGATATTGGGTACTTGAGGGGTCGAACAAAACCTACGGGGCCTTGCCAACCTCACGTGCAAGCGGGTAAATCTCCGGATTGATGAATAAGGCTCTAGCACAGGTTTAGTTTGATGTTTAACCCAAACTAAAAGTAGTGGAAAAGGTGAAAACCTCAAATGTAACCGGGAACAATAATATCGAAAGACACTTAGATGGTAGAGGTTATCTCACTATTGGGAAAGCAATGTTAGCTCCGATAAGCTTCAGTAATTTTTACAAATCAGTTGCAAAATTTAACAGATTCGTCTGTTTTTATTGGTGGGAAATCTTTACATCGTTTTAAATCCATCAGATAAGATAATTGCTTATTCAACGGTAGACTGGATGAGTTTTGAACCATAAAAACTTATTTTTTTAAGAATATTAGAAACTTAAATTACTAATATTCAACATATACCCTCCAGCTGAGCTTAATTGCTTGTGTTAGGAGCGGGTTCACGTCAGTAGTGTAATGGCCAGGATGCGAACCCGGGACCTCTCGATCGTAGGGTCGACTTCTTAACCACTAAGCTACCGACGCTTATACTTTGAAGAACAATGCTTCAAATATATTCTGCAGCTGTTCAATACATTTTATATATTCACATCAGCACTTTGGCAGAGGTTGAAGTGCTCCAAATTCAAGATGTTTTGAACATAACACACCACCATGAAAATCTTGTGGAAATCTCCCCGGATACCCCCCGCTTCCAGCAGGGGTGGTTATGTCGGATTCGGAACGGCTAAAACCGATCTGACACAGGGGATCCCTGAAGCACCCCTTACCAGAAATCACCTGCGTCGCTTGTAGCCAGTCCTTACTAGGTTACCCAAATCGTTCCTTCCACTCCACCGCGATGACCTGGCGGAGCAGGGACTTCACGGCATCAATTTCTCGAGGCTCAGGGTCCCGTTATATCCCAGGGATAGTCAGCCGGGCGAGTTTGTAAGTCACGTAATGATGGCTGGACCCACTGGATTTCACTCAAAGACAGTGATTTTCTAATCGTGTCTTGTATTTTCATAGTCGTTATTAGTAGGGGTTCGAAAAATAGACATAGTGAAGTAAAGCTTTGGTTACCACATATATTAGGTTATTCCTGCTTTTTATTCTCCGTTTACACAACTAGCTTATATATTCCTCGGTTTGCTTGACTAGTTTCTTAAAATAATTTTAAGATCTGTTTTAGCTAAATATTGCTTTTAAAAAACTGTTATCGGCTATATTTTTTACGGTTAGATAAAGTCACTGCAATAGTCCTATAAGTATAATTTTTATTCGCAGAATGGTAGCGAGTCTCGCACGTATACAAATCGTTACAAATTTTACAAATTTTAATAAACGGAAATAATACATACATATACATGTCGCTTTCCCGCCCGCTATCTGCTTCTATCCTTACAGACTTCACAATCTTCTGTCTGTCATTAAACCCTTCATGCAAGTCCGCCAAATTTGCTTTGGTGCGCTTTGGTGCATCTGCGTAAAGTCTCAAACGGCGTAAATACTCCAACCTAGTAGGTGATTAAGTTCTTGAGCCGTTTGGGGTTGAGACGCTGGAGCCATGGGGCCAACTGCCCGTTTTGTCTACAAAAATTTAGCAAAGCGGCTGTTCAACGCTACACGTGAAGGCTGGACTTTATCTTGCACAAAGAATTAGCATAGCCATTCAACGTGGCAATGATGCCAGCCCTCTGGGAACATTACCAGTCGGTGATGATGCGGAGGAATTCTATGATACATGTATGTAAATATTTAACTGTCTTTTAGGTTTAGTTTTCTTTAGAGTTATTTAAGTAGTTGTACATAATTAAGTTATTCTTTTTAGGGTTCCGTTGCCAAATGGCAAAAAACAGAACCCTTATAGATTCGTCATGTCTGTCTGTCTGTCCGTCCGTATGACACAGCACTGTTTTCCGAAACTATAAGAGCTATGCTGGTGAAACTTGGTAAGTAGATGTATTCTGTGAACCGCATTAAGATTTTCACACAAAAATAGAAAAAAAAAACAATAAATTTTGGGGGTCCCATACTTAGAACTGAAACTCAAAAAAAATATTCTTCAAACCCATACGTGTATCTATGGATAGGTCTTCAAAAATGATATTGAGTTTTCTAATATCATTTTTTTCTAAACTGAATAGTTTGCGCTAGAGACACTTCCAAAGTGGTAAAATGTGTGCAAGTAACTTCTAAAATAATAGAATGATAAAACTAAAAAATATCTATGATGTACATTACCCTTTAAACTTCCACCAAAAATTGATTTGATCGAGATAGTAAGTAGTATTTTTTAATACGTCATAAATCGTAAACTGTAATTTAAGTTTCATTCAATCAACTCAAATATAAAAATTTTACTTGCTGCTACGGAACCCTTCGTGGGCGGGTCCGACTCGCACTTGGCCGGTTTTTTTAATATAGTTTACAATAATAATATAATACATTTCATTTGAGGTGGCGAGTTTATTAACATTATCAAAAATTCAAAACTACCAAATCTATTTCTTAAAAACCTATTTCTTGAAATAACCTTTTTCATTTGAGTATATAATAAAAATATAAATATAAAAATAAATTCTTATTCCCCTTGGACCTAGACTTTTTTGTTGTGTTTATTATTGTCAGGAGGTTCCTATGAACGAAAATTTTGGAAAATTCACGAGACTAATCATCACTTGGGTGACACTCGGGCGACCAATTAGTACTTTGTAAAAAAAATTAACCCCAGATATTAAAACGAAATAAGAAAATCTAAATTTAAAACGTGAGAACATTCTTTTCCGGTTTGTAAGTCCAAAAAAAATAAACAAAATTCTATCAAGTATGAAAAAATCATGTTTTCTTTTTCTTGGACTATTTAAGTACTTTTTGACCGAGCTTTGCAATTAAGCTAATGAGGATGTCATTAATTTCAGGTTACAAGAGCTGTTAGCCTTTTATTCTCTGTGTTGTCTGCTAATAATGTGAAGTGGTATAGTAAAAAACACAAACAGTAGTTTTTGTATTTTATTACTGGCAACTAGTGAAGATTGCTATAGTCTATAGGTAGTAGGTAACTGTAGTCATGCTACTTAATATTATAGACGTGAAAGTTTCTGAGTATGGATGTATGGATGTTTGTTACGGTTTCACGTAAAAACGGCTAAATGGATCTGGCTGAAATTTGGTACAGGGATAGATTATAGTCTGAAATAACACATAAGCTACTTTAAACATTGAACACTAAATTTTACCCCTGGAACCAGTTCCCATGGGCAGTAGGAACGAGAACAGAATTCCATGCAGGCGAAGCCGCGGGCAACAGCCAGTTTGGTATAATGATGGAATGAATAATAACATTAGAGGTGTAAATATCACACTTCGCAAACATTTCACTCGATATTGCGTTCTACACTGTTACTGTATGATCTACAGCCTCTATTATCGAGCACTCTGATTAATGTCAGCGTATTGGTGTCCTGTTAAATTGTTGATAGCGAATTTGAACTGAAAAGTGATAATTACTTTTTGGAACTATGAAAAAAAATCTACGACTTTATACACAACGC
Organism: Cybosia mesomella; assembly: GCA_946251805.1. Classification (NCBI taxonomy): domain Eukaryota; kingdom Metazoa; phylum Arthropoda; class Insecta; order Lepidoptera; family Erebidae; genus Cybosia; species Cybosia mesomella. Next base: position 31,945,509 of record OX276396.1, on the reverse strand, counting down.
TTGTGTTATGGGTTCGGGGCCCAGCGGACCCAGTTCCTCCAGGAACTCATGGAGACATGGAAGGTGTGACTTGAGCCAGGTGGGGAGAAGCCACCATCGCGGCGGTGAGGCCGGCCATGGAGGAGTGGGTGAAGAGGCACTACGGTGACCTCTTCTACCGGATGTCCCAGATGGTTAGCAGGAACGGATGCTTCGGTAAGTATCTGTGATGCATCCACCGGGAGACAACGCCGCTCCACACACAGGTGGAATGCCCATCGTAGGCGAGTCAACGTCGGGATCCCGTATCGGTCCTGGACGTGAACGTTCTCTCGCTGGAGACCAGGGTGAGAGCCGTAGCGGAGCGGGAGAAGGAAAGAACCTTGCTCCCCGAGTTCCGGAGTCTGCGGCGAGCGCACCGCAGATTTGTCTACGCCTGGATCTGAGGACGGCAGTTAGCCGACTCGCCGTCCTTACAGAAGCAGACCAAGACTGAGGCGTGTTGTGTGTGTCCTACACACGCCTACTAACTCACCCAAGCGGAATCAAACCCAACCGCACAGGCAAAGCTGCGATGGCGACCAAAGTCCGCCGGTTACTCTGGGGTTATCCTTTCGAGGGCTTACCCAGGGTGCCCAACAATGGGCACTTCGGGAGGACACTGTGTGGTTTTAGTCGGTCTGATTCACCCATCTCATCGTTGGCACCGATAGGGTGAAGCCAGTGGGGGTTTCCACAAGGAAAAAAAAAAAGAAAACATACATCTCATAAAATGCGGCCACTTGGCTGTAATAGGGTCGCTTGTTATGGGGCTTGAAAGCATCAGAAATGTGAGTGACCTTTACATCTACCTACCCTTTTGGGGTTCAATAAATAGCCTTAGAAATGGGTGTACAATATAAAATTCATTCAAATTAAGTATTTGAATCAATTTTTTGAGAAAAGAGTCTAGATTCAAAATCTATCCTTTAATATACAAAATTTGTAAATAATATATTAACTATGTGGCAAATGTATGCGATGGTTTCAACGAACCATATCATCTGATAAATTAATTAATATAGCATCTAATCTAACCACAATACTGTAAATCTGGCAGCTCTTAAAGCGGCACCCGAGTGCTGAAGGCAAGGGTCCATTAGTGGAGCACCCCTGACACCGAGAAAGGGACTCAAGTACGTAACGGCCTACGAGGGCTGTGACAAAAACTGAAAAAGCTCAGTGGTATATTCACCGTGTTTTGGGTTAGTGCTATAAATTTTTTTTTAGATATTTTTTGTTTTTATATTTAGGACACGTCAATTTGACTTCACCTCGCCTGATGGTAAGCTGAAGGTAAAGTCTCAGGAAAGAGGGTCACCATTACATACACGTACCATGTTAACAATGGTGGCACTCAGCTTTGCGGCCTCATCAAAAGAGGATTGTCGTCGCAGCACCGCGTGACACCCACTGGTCCCACTAGTGCTGCTACCACAATCCCCCTGCCCGGCTATGCACTTGCTTACGCTATAATCAGGTTGGTACACTCTTGGTTAAATATTTGTTACCCTAATGCATAATACATGTCAAATTAATATGGTACCAATTTAAGGTCTGCTTTGGGCGACCACGATTGCGCTTTCCTTGGGGATTCCAGTCAAGAGCTTGCCTCGGGATTTGGTTTGGATCCCTTCGAAAGCAGACCTGGACTATCATTAATGAAGCGAAGGCCATCGGAAAGACCTGGAGCGAAATCAAACGCGAAGCTCAAGAGAGAACGGTATGGCAATGCACTGTGGACGCCCTCTGCCCCATCTAGGGGACAAGGAAGCGCACATACCACCTTATCTATGTACCTAAGTAGTTACCGTGACCTATGAACATGAGGTTAGGAAATTCTTAATATCTTCACAGAAAAGAAAAGGGTCTTTAAGTCAAGTCAAGTCAATATAAGGTAGAAATTTAGAAAAAAAAACAATGTATATTATATGTATATATGATTGTAAAGTCATAGATTGTTTCCGTAGTTCGCAAGAATTACGCCTTAAGACGTATATAATTTATCGGAGAATTTCGAATATCTGGGACGTGTCTAGGTGGCTCAGTTGGTCAGAGCATTCCTCCTGTAAGGGGCTGGTCGCGGGTTCAAGTCCCTTCCTAGATGTTCTGTTTTTCCGATCTAAATCTATAGAAACTTCATGTCGACAGGCAATTATTTGATCATTATAATATACTTCGTATAATTCTCACATGAGCACATAATATTTTTTATCTACACTCAAATCGAAAAATTCGAATTACGAATTCAAAGACGATTCTATATATACGCACTTTATAAACGCATAGACATACAATTAAAAATAAAACTTATTATAGTACCGCCAACTGTATCATTAAACTTATTATAATATCGCTATCTTTTTTATTCATTAAACTAGTCTAAGGTTTTAGGCTGAATATGAAAAAAAAAGGCGCACGAATGCGCAGTTCGAACTGTGAAAAAAATTGCGCCCTTGTAACCTACCTACTTTGTTTAATATCAATTTTTCCTATGAGTGAAGATAAAGTAGTGTATGAAACTGCATATAACTTAGGTATTAAAACACTCGATAAACAGAATCTCGTGTTTTAATACCCCTTCTTATATGACAGTTGCATAAACTACTATTATTTATTCATTTAAGAATTATACGATCTTATTACACGCCTTTGTTAGCCATAAATATGCATACATAATGTACATACTGCATCAGTATTATACTTACAGGCAGTGAAGAACCACTTTACCTTAGGAGACATTTCGCCTCCCTGTGCGTTTTCTACCGCCTTTACAATGGGGTGTGTTCAGAAGAATTTAATTGTATGATATGATGCCCACGGCCGCATTCTATCATCGCACCGCTCGCCACAGACAGGGAATTCATTCTCACACGTTGCGATCGGAAACGGTGCCTACAGTTAGGTATGAAAGGCACTTTATTCTGCGCACCCTCAGACTGTGGAATGATCTGCCTGCTGTGGTTTTCCCAAGCGACCTCAATATGGGGTTCTTCAAGAAGGGCATTAGAAGGTTTTGCCGTCAGCGCGAGTGTGACGCCCCTGGCACACGTCCTCAGGCCACGGTAACCGCTTCCCATCAGGTGGGCCGTGAGCTTGTCTGCCTCCGGAATGGTATATAAAAAAAAAAACCGCGGGTAACAGTTAGTTAAATATGAATCATGGTGTACGACGCTGCGGTGCGGTATTAGTATTCTTTCAATGTGATTACAAAACGAGCATTGTGTCTTTGATCGCTTTCATTTGTTAATTGTACCCACATTCTGCGGTTGATTGTACTGTAATTGTAAGAACAGACGTCCGAGTTTGTTATGTTGGACTGCAATTATGTCAATTTGTGCCTGTGGTGGGCGCTCTGATATTAGATGCGGTTAATCTGTGGGTATTAATTGAAAAAAATACTTTGTATTTAATTTAGGAGTTAATTTATATATAAATATATAAATGATACCTTTATTTTTCGTGCGGAAATCCCCTCGGATACCTCCTCCCCCCGCTGGCCAGCGGGTAGTGGTTATGTCGGTCTCGATCCGACTAAAACCGCACGCCGTCTCGGGTCTTCAGAACCTACGTAAGAATAACAAATCGATTGTGTTCATCATTTGTGTTGTTAAAAATTCGTATATAAGGTTGTTTCCATATCATTTGTTTCTTAGAGAGGTGAGAAAGGTAGAAATTTACGTTTTACGTAAATAATGATGCATATAATTTTAATGACCTACTAAACCGTTCTCGGATCCACAGAAATGGTGCCGGGGATTAGCCTATGTACTATTCCAGAGTATAATTTATTAGCTGTGCAATGTGTGTAATTTAATATCATCTATCTCCTCTATTGTTGGTGAATCATATTAAACACCCTAAATGAAATACGTAAATGTTTGTAAATTACACATGATTCACCAATAATAGAGGGGATATGGCGTTCGGCAGCCGCTAACGTAGCTAGCTCACACGCTCCGCTCACTCGTCTTCACGTATTATTGTTCTAAACCAACCTAATCTACTCGCGTCCGCTCCACTCGTCCAGTCCATTTCACTCTATTCTACTCTTAAATTTGAATTATTTGGCCGTATTGGGTTGGCGGTTCATCAACTTGATGAACTAATTACTTGTCAGTATTTTATTTGTGTGTTTCTTAATTTACTTATTTATTTTTCAAAATAAAATAGATCGATCTCAGTACAACGTGATACGCCCATTTTCGAGAACTGCGTCGGGCACATACCTATAGTACGGTACCTCTGATTCCACAAGGTTGTACTTTAGAGCAAGCTGTTGATGAACAATCCTGGCTACTTGGTTATGTCTATGCAAATACTCGCCGTTGGCAAGACGAGAACAACCAGAGATTATATGTCTAAGGGATTCTCCGGGACGGTGGCACGCCCGACATATGTCAACCGTACCATCCCTTAGAATATACTTCCGATAGTTATTCGTCATCACAACTTCGTCCATAATTGCAAACACAATACCTTCGGTTTCCCCAAATAGGTCACCGAAGCGTAGCCAAGACACAGATGCTGGTAAGTCTATATCAGACCCATGAAGAGCCCGATAGAAACGTCCATGCAACTCCTTGCTCTTCCATACATCCATGCGGTCATTAATACTTAATACCACAGGTTTGCGCCAGTTCTCTTTAGCCAAAGCTAGCGGGGTAAATCCGTTATCCACCCTTACAACATCACGATGCATATCAGCTTCATTGTGTAGGAAGTATTCCCTGAGATTGCACACCTCACGGTTATGGAGGGATTTGGCATTTAAAAAGCCACGTCCCCCGCGTTTCCGTGGTATGTACAACCTCATCACAGATGAACGCGGATGATGCATTCGGTATTCAGTAAGAAGCGTACGGACTCTCCTATCCAGGGTGTCGAATTCCATCTGAGTCCACCTGAGTATGCCGAAGGAGTACATTAAAACCGACATGACCCAACCGTTATAGGCGCGCACCTTATTACCGCCTGACAAAAGACTTTTGAGGACTTTTTTCAAGCGGCCAAAGAAATGTTCCCGTAACTATTGCTTCATGCTAGCTTCTGTAATGCCTAACGCCTGCGACATACCCAGGTATTTATAGGTGTCGATTGCAGAGAGAGACCTGAGTTTTGTGGAATCTGAGAGCTCAACCCCATCAGATTCCACAATCTCCCCTCTTTTTACATGCATGACCGCACATTTGTCCACACCAAATTCCATCCTGATAAATTTACTAAAGGTTTCGGTCATCTTTAGTAACGCTATCAGTTGGGAATTGTTGGGGGCAAATAATTTAAGATCATCCATGTAAAGGAGGTGGGATATAACCTGACCATCTCTCCGCAATCGACAGCCTAACCCTGAACTCTCCAGCATATAACTAAGAGGGTTCAGTGCCAGGCAAAACCATAATGGACTAAGACTATCACCCTGGAATATGCCCCGCTCTATCCTTATCAGCCCACCATTCTCGCAGGTCCGTCGACAGCCTGGATAGCAAAGGACTACTCCAGTACTCCATTGCCCCATACATGCCTTCAGGAAGGTACATAGAGTTGTATCAATTTATACAACTCAAGCACCCTCAAGAGACACGTATGCGGCACGGAGTCATAGGCCTTTTTATAGTCTATCCAACATGTCGCCAGGTCCTTACGATTACGGCGTGCCTGTTGGCTAATGGCCATATCAATTATAAGGAGCTCTTTAGTGCCACGAGCCCCACTTCTACATCCATTCTGAGAGATAGACATGATAGAATTGTCGGTTAAGTGTGAAGATATTTTTACTCTCAGGATGGATGTAAGAAGCTTATAGACCGTAGGAAGACATGTTATCGGTTTATAATTTTTAGGGTCCGTAGCACTACCGGACTTGTAAAGAAGGTGGGTTACACCAGTGGTCATGAAATTGGGAATCAATCCTGATTCAATACATGATTGGAATTGAGATGCCAAACGACCGAGTGAGCTTTTCAGCCATTTTAACCAAAAATTATGCAGTCCGTCTGGTCCCGCTGACTTCCAGTTAGGCAACAGACGGACTGCATCGGTTACATCCTCTTGCAGTATAGTAACCGGATCCATGATCTTAATAGGCTCACACGATCGCTCAACATCCTGCATCCAATCACCCTCCGTATGACTGACGGGCATCGACCAGATATTACGCCTTAGTAATATCATCATCTGGTCGATACACGTCAGCCCCAGTCGAATCAGGGCGCTCCCAATCTCTGTAGACCCATCTTTGGTCCCTTTGGAACGTGCGATTCTAAGAATATCGCTCCACTCTTTTTTTATCGATCCGAATCCGAATCCGGTTTGCCCACGCATAAACTTTTTGTTTCAGGTAGTCGATACGCTCTGTGACTCGTGCCAAAAATTCTTGAGGCCTAATATCAGACCCCGAGAACGCTCGACTCACAAAGCGCATCAATCTTGGGCGGGTATTGCCCGACCTGTAACAAATGAGCTTTCCAATGAGTGCCCTAGTCTCGGTGATACGTTGCTCAATTCTAAATTGCCAAGCCGGCACAGCAGATTTCGGTCGAGTAGCTAAGTCGCACTTTGGAAATTGAACATTAGCTACTCGACATACTGCGACGGCCGCGCAATAAAGAATTGAATGTGTATCACCGAGATCTTCGCTATTAACAAAGTAATCTGATAATAACGAATCCAGGGCACACACTAGCGCTACATTTTTTTTATGCGTTGGCAAACGTGGTAGGCTATTAACAAAAGGCATGGAACGATATTCCCGCATAGCACATTCCAAAGCACTCCTTAATTGCTCGTCGTACTCGGTACTTACGTCTATAGCCCTGGTATCAATCACTTCTTCGCTACAGATGTGTTGTGAGATGGTCTCCGTGGCTGGTTGTCTCACTGTTTGCGGAGAGGGTGTGGTACCCGGGCTACTTCGTATGTTAGAGCGTAGCCTCTCAAGTACAGAGTCATCCAATAAATGACAATGTTGGATGGCCCGCACTTGATCCGATAGCCGTTGTGCGGATACGTTGACAGTTGGTTCAAGTACCTGAAACAAAGGCAACATACGAACACGGTACGCAGTGAGGTTGACTCCTCCCTCTGTAGCCACAAAATATGCTCGCATGACGTTTTCGTTCATATTATTATTATTATATTAGGTGAGTTGATCGTAGATGAGTTGACCGTAGGTGAGTTGACCGTAGGTGAGTTGACCTTTAGATATTTCGTCCATTAGTTATTACAAACATCTGTGAAACGACCGTAGGTATTTTAAACAGTATTAATTTCAAATGATCATAGTTATTTTGATTTTTTGTGATATTAATAGTTAAAGCAACTTTAGTTATATATTGATACGTAACCAATTATATACCTATTTTAATATATAAACGTTCCTTAACATTGTATTTTATGAGTTGTCTATAAATGTTTGCTGAATTTCAAAATTAATTTTAGTTCTACTAAATTAAACCTCAGCGGTGTACAGCTCAATTTTGCTCTGTACTCGCTCCTGTTCCAAATGTCGTCATTAACAAACTTTGTTGTTCGATACTGAACTCAGCTAATTATTTCTCGTAAGTTTTCAATCGCTACCTCCCCAGATCGTATGCAAAAGTTTCAGACTGCAGATGTAACCTCTGTTCCTGATATGTTTTGGTAACATCCCCTATTTATTGAGCTAATTAGGTGGCGGTAATTAATGTATTCCTAGTTGCAATCTTTCTAAAATTTTAAATTAAAGTATTTATTGTTATTTTTTATTCAAATTTAGATACACCAAAAACAATTACACAATAATTCATACTCATATAAAAGATCATAGTCTCTTATAAAAGACCACCCGCAGTGGCCGCATTGTCTCTTTGAATGGCAATGACAAACCTTTGCACCAGGGGCTCGATTCAGTAAAATTACGTTTTTTAAACGTATGATTTCAAAAGTAACGAACATTATAATCGCAAAATCTAATTGAAAATAAAATCAACTATGACTGGTTCTAAATGTTTAATTACCTCACTAAAGTGAAGGTACTGAATACTAAAATATTTATTACAGTTTTTCTTACTAATCGAATCGAAATCACGCGTTTTCAAAACGTGGTGTTACAGAATCGGGTACGATCCGAATTCGAAAAATTGAAGTTATCATTTAAATCAAGTATTATCAACATTTAGGTCACAAAATAAAACTTATATAACGTAAAAAAAAATACTTCTACATTTGAATTTACAGACGGATTCACAAGCCAAATAGACGAAGCCAAGAAAAGAATTCTACTACTTATCTTACTAATTATGAATGGAAAAGTTTGTGAAAATGTTTGGAAGTTTGTTAACAATCAAGCTTAAACGGCTGAACAAATCTTGCTGTAATTTTGTACAGGTATAGATTATTTTAATTATAAGACCACACTTGTTGTACCTGCATTCTGTGAATAAATAAATGAATATGAATATGAATATAGTTAGGAATAACAAATTGGCTACTTTATGTCCCTGAAATATTTTCCCATGGTTTGCGGGATCGGTATCAGAATTCCAAGCCGCGGGCGATGACGCAGGCAACGGCTAGTATTATAAATATGAAAGTTTGTGAATATGTTTGGATGTTTGTTACATAATCACGCTCAAACGACTGAACGGATCTAGCTGAAATTCAGCACAGGGATAGCTTATATAATATGTAATAATTTATGGTTTGCGGGAAAGGGATCAGAGTTCCACGCGGGATATAAAACTCACGACTACTTTTCTTGGGGTTCCGTACCTCTAAAGGAAAAAACGGAACTATAGAGGTATCAAACTGAAATTTATACCAAATACTCAGGTCTGTATTGTCTTGAAGCTGTGAAAAAAACGACCTTCTAAGTCAAAGCAATCAAACGATACAGCCCGTAATGTAGCAAATTTAACAAAATGCAAGGGCATCAAAACCTATAGGGTACTTAGAATTCTAGCTCAGAAGGAAGTCCTTCTGAGCTAGAATGAGGACATTTGACAAGGAGTAAGGTCAATAAATAAAAACATCAATAAACAACACAAAAAAAACTGTATTTCTATCTATCACCTTTTTCCTACTTTTTTCTCAGGAACACGTGGAGGTATTACAATACGGAACCCGCAGTTGACCGGTTTTTAATCACGAGTAATATTCACAAAATTTGTAAATATTACTCGTGTATATATTTTGGTTGTGAATGTTGGGTGTGGCAGAAGGAACATGAAAGTAAGCTGAATGCTGTTGAAATTTAATGAGAAGACTGAGAAGTATAGCTGGTGTGACCCTGATGAACTGAGTGAGGAACAGCGTGATAAGGGAACGTTGTGGTGTGGCAGAAGATGTAGTGACCAAAATAGAGGAAGGGATGCTTAGATGGTTCGGTCATGTAGAGAGGATGGATGAAAGGAGATTAACGAAATAGATTTATGAGGCGAGGGCTACTGGGCAACCCGGTAAAGGTCGACCTAGGCGTACGTATGCCAATCAGATCGAGGACGTTTTGTGGAAAGGCCAGGTCAGAAGTACCCGTAACCGGCGTGCAGGTATGAAAACAATTATGAAAGTAGAAGAAGCGAAAGGCGTATGCCAAGATCGTAGTAAGTGGAAAGATGTTGTCTCTGCCTACCCCAATGGGAAAGAGGCGTGACTGTATGTATATATATATATTTACGGTTCTTGCAACAAGTAGGAAAGTACACTTAAGAAAGTTTGGTCGGTGAAGAGCCTTAATAATAACTTTCACTTGTCTGCGACCTTAATTGAATATTAACATGTCATCTCTCCGATGATTGATAATATCGATTCAATTATCAAGATTATAATCCATTACAGAGGATTTAGGATATACTAAACATACAGCAATGTTATCACAGACTGGATCAATATAACATAACATAACTTCACGCCTGTATCCCCGAAGGGGTAGGCAGAGAAGTGTATTACACACCCAAGATTCGCCAGTTATGTTAAGGTCCCAATGTAATAGGGGGCGAGCCTATTGCCATCTATACCGGGCACATTATTAAGCGAGCGATAATTAACATTTATTAATGCACACATAAATACGAAAAGTCAGAGGTGTGTGCCCGGGGCGACTGGGGATCGAACTCGAGACCTTGTCTCAGCAGTCAGTTACGTACGCCACTGGGCTATAGCCGCTTCATCAATCAATCAATCAATATACGTTTTCGGTAAGAACATTTTACGATTTTAGTTTAGCGGAGGCACAATGCTTTGTTAAGGAGGGGCGCATGGCTAAGTGGTAGCCGAGGAGGTTAACACATTGTAAAGTCAAGCAATACTAGCTAGGTCAGTCTCAGGACGCGGGATCAAACACGACCCCAAAGGCGAGGCCGCCTGGGGTTATCCTTTCAAAGGCATACCCGGGTGGCCTGGCAATGGGCGCTTGGGAAGGACACCGTGTGGTTTTAGTCGGTTCGATTCCGACATACCCACCTCATCGCTTGCACCGGTGAGGTGAAGCCCGTGGGAGTTTCTACAAGTAATAAAAAAGCCTGGTCCATCTTAGGATTGGTGACCATTCTCGGCACATTGAGACCCCTCCGCGCCTCGGACAGCACGTTAAGTCGTCCTTCCCGGGTGCCATATCTCTGGCAGTCGTTTGAGTAGCTGGAATCCTAAAAAATAACTAATATTTACTAATACACTATTATATACTAGGAATTCAGTGCAGGGTGCGACTGAAATAAATTGAGCTGAGCGAGCAGGACTCTTACTTGAAAAATAAAGCATCTTACTACGGTCGCGAGCTTAGCTAGGGCCGCGCGCTCTTGAAACTGTATTTCGATGATTATTCCTCAATGGTACATTGTATTTGAACAGTTGACCTCTCTAAACACTCAGCGGTGTCTACACTATCACCATGGCAAATTTGGTCAAGATCGGTATTGTGGTTCCGGAGGAGTACAGTCTCGACCAAACGGCTTAGCCACGTATAACTAATAAACTTTGATATCGCCAGTGGGTTGTGGAGTGGAAGTCAGATGGCAGTCGCTTCATGGAAAATATCGAAGTTCGGGTGCCTTTTTTTTTCGTGCGGAAATCCCTTCGGATACCCCCCCGCGTGCCAGCGGGGGCGGTTATGACGGGCTTGAACCGACTAAAACCGCATGCCGTCTCGGGTCTACAGACGCCGGGGTGTAAGGTTGCCCATAGAGCATATCCCTCGCACCCCGACTGACCCTGGGCCATCTCCGGTTTCGTCTTCACCACGTTTGGGGGAGGGGCGCCAGTCACCCCACCATCCCGGCCTGCTTCTGCTGGGGTGACAGGCGGCCTCACCTGTCAACCCCAGGCCTGCGCTCATGGAGGACGGAGGTCGTTAAGCGACCTCCGGCGCCTGAGTCGCCTGCGACGCGCGGCGAGCAAGTTGCGGGCTCGGCGGTCCGGGAGAGTTCTAAATCTCTCCCGGGCGCGCTCCGCCATCTCCTTCGCGAGCATTACATGCTCGCAGAAGGAGGTGGCGGCGGCCCACGCGTTCGCGCTCCGCACCATTGCCGCAATCATGCTGCCGAGCGAGGAGTGGTGCCTCATAGTTAGGCTGTGCAGCCGACCTCAATTGAGTTGGGAGAAGGCTCGGAGAATGATGTTCACAAATGCTTTAGTTAAGATACGTTTATAGTTTATTAGCTGTGTATACTTACCTTCTTTATGTCTTACTAGCTGATGCCTGCGGCCATGCCTACGCAGAGGTCGGTTATCGTTATTTTGGTCATATATCCGGTTCAACTTAACCAATCGCAATCAAATATACGGTAGATTTTAAGTCAAATCAAGACCTTTCTAATAAAAAATCAATATAAAATCTATTCAGAAGATTTGGCGTCCATCGCGAACAGACAGACAAGAAATCCAAAAAAAAATTTTTGTTCAGAATCGTTCATTTAACATAACCCATTTTTTTTTTAATATTTCCAATGTACAGATGGTAAGTATACTTACCATTATAAAATTGTAAAAATATAAATCTATAGATTTTAGCGCCCCTCCCCCAAAGCGGGGCAAGACGGGGACACCGTGGTTCCCAAACCCGAGGGGGCTCGAAACCGGAGATGGCCCAGGGTCAGTCGGGGTGCGAGGGATATGCTCTATGGGCAACCTTATTTTTCTAATTTTTTGAGCCTATAGAGCAATCAAAACAACCTTTTCTCGACTCATATAGCTTTAATAAGTTCGAATATATTAAAAGGCACTTATTAGTTAAATAAACTAAATTACTTTTAGGTTTAGTTCGGAAAAAGTGAACATCGAAGACGGGATGGGATCACTTTTTCCGAACTAAATCTATAGCACAAGTAAGCATACTAATTGCTATTTTTAACGGATTCTATCGCGGTTTATTTGATGTTATTTTATATTTTACATTGAACCCGACGTTTCGGTTGCTTTTCAGCAGCCATGGTCACGGGGAGACTAAAGATGGTTGTTGTCTTGAAGTTTGAAGTGAAAGTTATCTCAAAGTACCCGAACTATGTTGAATTGTTGGTGTTACTATTTACGCAGAATGAGCTCACAGTGTCATGAAGTCCTGTTGTATTTTGTTTTTTCTTGGAATTAATTAAGTGAATGACTGGGTCCCAAGCTGGTGGTACATTCCAACCATCTTCTCTATTAAAATTAGGATGTTTTTTAATTTCAATAGCTTCGCGGAGCATCCTAGGTAGGAATCGACTTTCTTTGGCGAGTATCTGTGGTTTATCAAACCTTAAGTAATGTTTGGTCCCCTGTTGCACGTGTTCACATACAGCAGACTTTTTTGAGCGTTGGTGTTTTATGTCAGCTATGTGTTCTTTGACGCGAGTGCCAATGCTTCGCTTGGTTTGACCAATATAAGAGAGCCCACAGTCACAATCTATTTTATAGACCCCTGCATCTTGTAGAGGCAATTGGCACTTGACAAACAAAAATTGACATATCTTCGTTGGCGGCTTGTAGTATGTGTTAATTGAAGTACGCTTCAAGATGTAGCCAATCTTGTCAGTGACCCCTCGTATGTATGGTAGGACTGCAGGCTGGCGCTCAACAGTGGCTGGCTTTTCTCGGGATCCGTGACTGATGCGCGGTTGTTTGAGCTTGTTGTCATACAGAACTTGTTTGACATGTTGTAGCTCAGCGTCCAGGTGTTTCTTGTCACAGATCCCACGGGCTCTCTGAAACAAAGACATTCCCACGGTAGCTAACTGTTTAGGGTGGTGGTGAGATTCACCGTTTAAGTACCTATCAGTATGGGTCTTTTTCCTATACACAGTATGGCTCAAAGTATTATTAGAGTTTCTGATTACAAGAACATCTAGGAAAGCTAATGAATTATTTGCCTCTAATTCCATAGTGAATTGTATGTTGTTATTAATGGAATTAAGGTGTGTTAAAAATGTATTTATACTATCTGTTGGTAGTATTGTGAAGGTGTCATCTACATACCGTTTATAAAATCTAGGTGTAATGGCAGCCGTCTGCATAGCTCGCGCCTCGAAGGCCTCCATATATATGTCAGCAACAACAGGCGATACTGGGGAGCCCATTGCCACGCCATCGATTTGTATGTAGAACTTATCATCCCACAACAGGTAGCCAGTTGTTAAGCAGTGATTTAGTATTTCTGCATATTCCTCAGGCATGGTGTTCTCTATTAACTTTCTCCTAACTATGTCTATACAGTCATGTACAGGTATGCATGCAAATAATGACTGTACATCAAAACTGACCATTGTTTCATTATTAGTGAGATGTAGGTGTTTAATTTCACTAACAAAATGGTAAGAATCTCTAACATATGCTGTTGAATTACCTCGAAGTGGTGAGAGTACCTTCGCTACGTGCTGAGCCAGTCTGTAAGTTGGTGTGTCGATCTGGCTTACAATAGGACGTAGGGGAGCATTTTCCTTGTGTATTTTCGGTAACCCATATAGTTTTGGAGGTTTTATGCACGAAGGAATTAATGTATTTACGTCGATTTGTAACTTTTCGGAGTATTTATTTATGATATCACGAGTTTGTTTCAATATCTTATTAGTAGGGTCTGTCTTGACCTGTTTATACGTGGTTTCATCCGATAAAAGATTTTCAATTTTTTGTTTATAGTCCGACGTATCCATTACTACCGTAGCGTTTCCCTTATCCGCACGGAGAACTGTGATTTCTGGCCTAGCTCGCAAGTTCTTCAATGCGATGAATTCGTCTCTGGGAAGGTTCGATTTGGGTACTTTACTTCGACGCAATAACGATGAAACATCCTGGCGTATAGCCTCCAAATCTTCCTTTTTCATATTATTCTTAACTAGGCAGTCCTCAACATTGCAAATAATGGTCTCATACGGTATCCTAGACGGTGTTATCGCATAATTTAAACCTCTTGATAGAACTTTTTCGGTGGCATTGTCTAACTTTTGTTTTGACAGATTAATAACTGACAGTTTGGTAGACGGCGGCGTGCCATTGGTCCGTCTTGTGACGTTTCGTTCCGTTGAGTTGTCATTTGATTTTGATAATAGTTTTTCATATTTTTGTATTTTGTTAATTTTACACGCATAATATTTAGATTTTTCTCTGTTATTTACTGCATCAATGCATCTTTTAAAATCAAATGGGGTTACTAAGTTCTGTATTTTGTTAGACAAATGTTCCACTTTTTTGTTTATACTGCATAACTCAACGCGATGTTCTCGGATACTCAATATTAATAACTTCTTACTTGCCTGTTCTAAGATCTTAGCGCTTCCTCGTATGTCGTTTTTAGCTGCTATTTTGACACACGTAGGAATGAGATTATGGTCTCGGCATCTCTTCAAGAATATTAATGATGTTATATATCTTGCGCGCTTGGTTTGAAGATCTTCTAATTGTCGTATTAATTTTGCTGTTTGCAGTCCGTACTGTTCTTAAGGTACTTAAACGGTGAATCTCACCACCACCCTAAACAGTTAGCTACCGTGGGAATGTCTTTGTTTCAGAGAGCCCGTGGGATCTGTGACAAGAAACACCTGGACGCTGAGCTACAACATGTCAAACAAGTTCTGTATGACAACAAGCTCAAACAACCGCGCATCAGTCACGGATCCCGAGAAAAGCCAGCCACTGTTGAGCGCCAGCCTGCAGTCCTACCATACATACGAGGGGTCACTGACAAGATTGGCTACATCTTGAAGCGTGCTTCAATTAACACATACTACAAGCCGCCAACGAAGATATGTCAATTTTTGTTTGTCAAGTGCCAATTGCCTCTACAAGATGCAGGGGTCTATAAAATAGATTGTGACTGTGGGCTCTCTTATATTGGTCAAACCAAGCGAAGCATTGGCACTCGCGTCAAAGAACACATAGCTGACATAAAACACCAACGCTCAAAAAAGTCTGCTGTATGTGAACACGTGCAACAGGGGACCAAACATTACTTAAGGTTTGATAAACCACAGATACTCGCCAAAGAAAGTCGATTCCTACCTAGGATGCTCCGCGAAGCTATTGAAATTAAAAAACATCCTAATTTTAATAGAGAAGATGGTTGGAATGTACCACCAGCTTGGGACCCAGTCATTCACTTAATTAATTCCAAGAAAAAACAAAATACAACAGGACTTCATGACACTGTGAGCTCATTCTGCGTAAATAGTAACACCAACAATTCAACATAGTTCGGGTACTTTGAGATAACTTTCACTTCAAACTTCAAGACAACAACCATCTTTAGTCTCCCCGTGACCATGGCTGCTGAAAAGCAACCGAAACGTCGGGTTCAATGTAAAATATAAAATAACATCAAATAAACCGCGATAGAATCCGTTAAAAATAGTTTTATTTCAATGTGTAACATTCGCGTAAACTTCCGACAATATCACATACTAATTGCTTCAAAATTTTATTAAATAAATGACTTTTTCAAATAAATTTGAATTATTAAACGTTGCAAAATTTTTATTATGTTAGCGTGGAATGACTTTTCTTTGTGAAAATGCTTCGCTCCATTTAGACTTATAGTATAACCGAAACTAAGCGTGAATCCCGTTCATTCATTACGATATTCTAAGGCCTCCTCATTTTGTTGGAAACAAGTCTTCCGCACAAGTTCTTTCAAAATTATTCAAAGTTCGGAGTCTACTGAGAAGTTTAACGTTTAAGAAAACTTAACCGAGAGAGGACTTGAATGACATTCCAGTAGTGATGCTCTTTCAGTTACGCAATGAATAGTAATAATGTCACTAAATGACTTCAATAGTAACAATGCCACTAAATGACTTGAATAGTAACAATGTCATTAAATGACTTCAATAGTAACAATGTCACTAAATGACTTGAATAGTAACAATGTCATTAAATGACTTCAATAGTAACAATGCCACTAAATGACTTGAATAGTAACAATGTCATTAAATGACTTCAATAGTAACAATGCCACTAAATGACTTGAATAGTAACAATGTCATTAAATGACTTCAATAGTAACAATGCCACTAAATGACTTGAATAGTAACAATGTCATTAAATGATTTCAATAATAACAATGTCACTAAATGACTAGAATAGTAACAATGTCATTAAATGACTTCAATAGTAACAATGCCACTAAATGACTTGAATAGTAACAATGTCATTAAATGACTTCAATAGTAACAATGCCACTAAATGACTTGAATAGTAACAATGTCATTAAATGACTTCAATAGTAACAATGTCACCAAATGACTAGAATAGTAACAATGTCATTAAATGACTTCAATAGTAACAATGCCACTAAATGACTTGAATAGTAACAATGTCATTAAATGACTTCAATAGTAACAATGTCACTAAATTACTAGAATAGTAACAATGTCATTAAATGACTTCAATAGTAACAATGCCACTAAATGACTTGAATAGTAACAATGTCATTAAATGACTTCAATAGTAACAATGTCACCAAATGACTAGAATAGTAACAATGTCATTAAATGACTTCAATAGTAACAATGCCACTAAATGACTTGAATAGTAACAATGTCATTAAATGACTTCAATAGTAACAATGCCACTAAATGACTTGAATAGTAACAATGTCATTAAATGACTTCAATAGTAACAATGTCACCAAATGACTAGAATAGTAACAATGTCATTAAATGACTTCAATAGTAACAATGCCACTAAATGACTTGAATAGTAACAATGTCATTAAATGACTTCAATAGTAACAATGTCACTAAATGACTAGAATAGTAACAATGTCATTAAATGACTTCAATAGTAACAATGTCACTAAATGACTAGAATAGTAACAATGTCATTAAATGACTTCAATAGTAACAATGTCACTAAATGACTTGAATAGTAACAATGTCATTAAATGACTTCAATAGTAACAATGTCACTAAATGACTTGAATAGTAACAATGTCATTAAATGACTTGAATAGTAACAATGTCACTGAATGACTTGAATAGTAACAATGTCATTAAATGACTTCAATAGTAACAATGACACTTTTTCCTATAAATTTTGATCGGAAAAAGAGAACGGGACTTGAACCCGCGACCAGACCCTTACATGGGGAATGCTCTGAGCAACTGAGCCACCTAGACACTTTTTTTTTAAAGAATATTAATAACTGAAATTACTAATATTCTCCCTAACCCCTCCAGCTAAGCTTAATTGCTGGTGTTAGGAGTAGGTTCACATCGGTAGTGTAATAGCCAGGATACGAACCCGGGACCTCTCGAACGTAGGGTTGACTCCTTAATCACTAAGCTACCGACGCTTCAATGACACTAAATGACTAGAATTACCTACGACACCCTCAGTGGCGTAGTGGTAGCGCAAACATTGGTATGCATGAATAATATGTCGATTTGCATTGGTCTAGATGTATCTACGAGTATTTCTATACTATAATAAAATTATAAATTAGTTGTCTGTATATAAAAAATATTTAAAAAAACTTGGGTTATGTTAAATTAACGATTCTGAACACAAATATATATTTTTTTCTTAACGATGGACGCCAAAACTTCTGAACGGATTTTCTTTTAGAAAGGTCTTAGTCAGACTTAAAATTTGCCGTATGTTTGATTGCAATTGATTAAGCGTCGGTAGCTACTAAGCTACAGATCTCGATCGTAAGGTCGACTCCTTAACCACTAAGTTAAGGAGTCGACCTTACGATCGAGAGGTCTCGGGTTCGAACCCTGGCCATTACTACTACTACCGACATGAACCCACTACTAACACAAGCAATTTAGCTTAGCTGAAGGTTTACGCACATCGCGAATAACAGACAATCAGACAATTTAAAAAAATATGTTGTTCAGAATCGTTCAGTCACACAACACAACTACAAACTATACTACAAACAATACTACAAACTATACTACAAACTGTACTATAAACTGTACTACAAACTGTACTACAAACTGTACTACAAACTGTACTAAAAACTGTACTACAAACTGTACTACAAACTGTACTACAAACTGTACTACAAACTGTACTACAAACTGTACTACAAACTGTACTACAAACTGTACTACAAACTGTACTACAAACTGTACTACAAACTGTACTACAAACTGTACTACAAACTGTACTACAAACTGTACTACAAACTGTACTACAAACTGTACTACAAACTGTACTACAAACTGTACTACAAACTGTACTACAAACTGTACTACAATCTGTACTACAAACTGTACTACAAACTGCACTACAAACTGTACTACAAACTGTACTACAAACTGCACTACAAACTGTACTACAAACTGCACTACAAACTGTACTACAAACTGTACTACAAACTGTACTACAAACTGTACTACAAACTGTACTACAAACTGTACTACAAACTGTACTACAAACTGTACTACAAACTGTACTACAAACTGTACTACAAACTGTACTACAAACTGTACTACAAACTGTACTACAAACTGTACTACAAACTATACTACAAACTATACTAGACGGCCTCTGTGGCGTAGCGGTAGTGCATTCGACTGCTACGATAGGGGGCGCGGGTTCGATTCCCGCTCAGTGCAAATATTTGTATGCATGAATATGTCTATTTGCATTGGTCTGGGTGTTTCTATGTATAATATGTATGTATTTACAAAAAAAAAGTATATAAGTATGTTTATCCGCATTTTGGAACCAATAACACAAGCTAGTTAAACTATGCTTACTTTGGGTCTAGAAAGCGCTGTGTAGAATGTCGTAGAATATTTATTATTTATTATTATTTACTACAAACTATACTACAAAATATACTGCAAACTATAATTTATACAATCTTTAAAGTCAAATATTAGTTTCAGACTAAATATCTTGCCAATCAAACGTTTCAAACTTGCTTTTAGTCCGTAATCAATCAACGCTTGACCGACTTAACGCATTATAATTAGGAGCAGCTTTGTTTAGTGCACAAAATGAACAAGCTCAACCTTCCTTCTGATAGTGATGGGGCACAGTGATAGTAATTGCACTAATTTAAGATTATGACCAAAAATACGATAACGGACCTCCGCGCGCATTAAAATATAAAGTAGGTAAGTATACACAGTTAATAAACTATAAACGTTTCTTAACTAAAGCATTGTGATCATCATTCTCCAGAGTCTATTCCAGACCCAGTTGGGGTCGATTTTTCAGCCTGACTACGAAGCGGCCATCCTCTGATATTTTCCGTTTTATAAGTTTCAGGAATGGGGTCACTATTGCACTATTGACTGAAATAGTGATCCTTACTCCTGAAACATCCCCTTTAGCTTACTATCAAGCGAGGTCAGGGCACATTGACGTTAAAAAATTCTTAGGTAATCAAGTCATATTTTCTCAGTGTCGTTTTGTCCATTTCTTCCCATTTTCGTCACCAGTACAGCAAAGCCCAAATAAAAAATAAGAGGAACACATCAAAATTCCATTCCAGTTTGAATAACTAACGATTCAGTCCAATGTATAATGCAATTAGTGATACTTTTAGAGATAGATACACCTATCTGATCACTTCCTACTATTTTATATTATAAATGTAAAAGTTATTTTTGACTTCATCACGCTTAAACGGATGACCGAATCTGGCTGAAATTAGATTTATGGATAGATTATAGTCTGGAAAAACCCATAGGCTCCTTTTTATCCCTGGACCAGGATCAGAATTCCACATGGGCGGAAACACGTGCAACAGCTAGTAAAAGAATAATATCTACGCATGAACACAGGACACAAAATCTAGTCATTTGACTATGTTTTTCTGTAATATAAAGAAGTGTTAAGCCTGTGACCATAGCCAGTGTAAACTGGTTCAAAGGTACACCGTAGGTATCACGTTAATTCCCGTTAACTATATAGTATCAGGAATATCGCTGCGATTGTGTCACATCACTAGCTCACAATACAGATATTTCGAAGTAACTCATATATCAATACTACGTCAATCTCCTGCTCCGATCTCTATCAGAATGTCCATTGACATTAATATGCAGTTGGAGCCAATGAATAATTGAAAGCTTATCTCCAATGGCTATAAGATAGTGTTACGATGCGTCAAGCTAGACAGTGTGTCGGCCTCAATGAATGTACTGAAGTATAGGTATACAGAGTGTTCTCTGATATGCCAATGGATTGAAATGCACAGGATTCTTGAGAAGGGAAAAATGAACTTTATTGATGAGTACTTTAGTTTATAATTCGCTGTGCTAGTTGATATTGTTTTGATATACTCACGTAGATAGTCGTAGATATGTACTGAAGTTATTTATGTAAAACGTTAGGCAATTAATCACACTAATATAATAAACGCGAATGTTTATAATGGATGGACGTTCGTTACTCCTTCACGCAAATACTACTGAACAAAACTGGATGAAATTGGCACGGAGATGGAAATTGCCACAATTATGGCCCGGAATAAGAGATAGGCAACTTCTTATCCCGGGAATATGTTCCTGTGGACACTCTCACTCTCACTATCATGGATGCCCAAGATCGTGCGAAGTGAAGAAGGAAAATCAGGAGAGCGGAACCTGGACTCCGAGGTGTAGGCTTCGAATGCAATCGGGACACAACGCTAAGATGATGATGATGGGAGGTTCCTGTGGGACGCGGGTGGAGACGCTGGCATAAGCTAGTTAAAAATAATATACTTAGTTACGTAACCACTGGTACGTAATGGACTGCTGAGACGAGGTCTCGGGTTCGATCCCAGGTTTTACCATGGCACACACCAATGACTTTTCGATGCTTTTCGAAGTTACGTGTGTATTTATCGCAGGTTTATAAGTGCCCGGTTAATGGCAATAGGCTCGCCACCTATTACATTGGGACCTAAACATAAACTGGCGAAATGTGGGTGCTAGCACCTATGCCTACCCCTTCGGGGATATAGGCGTGAGTTTATGTATGTATGTATGTATGTACGTAACCAAAAATAAAACTTTAATCGTCTTCAAGTAAGCGGTGTTTATATTACAAACTGTTATACAATATATGTAATACAAACCATGTCTGGTCGTAAAGGGTCCATAGGTATCCAAATATGTAACCAGATATTATGTGTACAGAATTATACAACACTACAATATTTTCTGTACAAAATACAAGTGATCCTATAATGTATTGTAATTTCTCCATAAGTAGAGAACGTATACGAACTACTTCTACAAAAGTATACGATTTTTTTTGCAAATCAATAATATTCTAGGACCTGCATTACAGCACACCTTACCTTATATGATACACCTTACCTTATATGATACACCTTATATTATATACCTTACATTTATAAACAGCGCCATCTAGACCAAATGAAGTTTACAATAGCTTGGATAGCTTACAATATGGGTTCTAGAATGATAAAAACGCAATATAATCTTAACCGTATAACAATATTTCATATTCTAAATGTAATCACTGTATAATAAAGTCGATACAAGTTAGAAAGAACAAAGTAAAACAACATTTTTTTCAAAAATTCGTGCTTAATTTAATTTTTGATGAAATTTAAATGCCAAATGTTCAGTGAAATATTTAAAGGTTGAAAATGTAAGTATTCATTTAATATCAACCACAAATATTCAAATTAAAATGCGGCCGCTTGGAACTAATTTAATCTCATATTTGAAAATTCGTTATTTTGTTCTTAGGTCAGTGCGTACGAAATGATTACGGTGTAAAACTTTTGGGGTTTTACCTTTTCCTTCATATTAATTATTTGTTATATTCTTGTTATTACGATTTAAAGGTTTATATAGGTCGGTAATCTGATAATTAAACACTTTAAAAAAATTATCATTTTGTGAAATCAAAGTAAAAGTTTGACTTTGAAGATGGACTTCAATTTTAATCATCAAAAAAACCCTCAAAAACCTTCAAATCGAAATTCGCAACTAAAGTTTCATTCATACTGACACAGAAAATGACTTCAAATTTTTTTGTGAAATGAAATTGAATTAATTTTAGATCGATTTTAAAGGTCCGTGGGATCCAAGCGTACGCTGTTTATTTAAAGAGATTGCGAAGCGGCTGATCGACGCTTTCCGTGACTATATACATATGATACATGACTCTGATGTTATTACGGGTTGGAATATCAATAGTTCCAATTAATATTAATTTTTTTGGAAATTTTTCCTTCATCAATTACATTTTCTTAGGTATTTCGACAATTTCTTATAAACATTAAAAAAGTATGAGTTTAAATTGATTTACGTTCAAATAAAACTTGTAAAACCTCATGAATGCATTGAAAATGGATTGCAAGTGAATTGCATTGTCGTGAAGAACGGTTCAGTTATTTCACTCTTACCCTCGGCACAGCTTATTTTTTGATCCGTTCGAGATCATTTATATAATTGCGTGTTTTATAATAGAAATTTAGTTGAATGTAATCGTTTTTTTTTGTTTTGATTAGGGAAGGATTGAATGTATGTTTGAATTTATGAGAGTTTTAATTAATATTCGACAAGAATAATCTTCTAGTTTTGCTTTTAAACTAATTGTTAGTTCGATTACTGAGCAAAATTTTCTTCACGCTAAGGTTTCAAATCTTCAGGTCAATCGTACACAAAGTTATATAGTTTAAGCGTCTATCACTTTTAATACTCATCCTCAGTAAGGGATATTATTGAGCTGAGTGAGACGAAGTCGAGCGAAAGCTCCTCATACCAGACTTCAGGATTTTCTTTGTCACAGGTCTCCTCCTAAACTACTAATCCAATCAGAACCAAATTTGGCATAATTAAAGAGGTCAATCAGAGGAAGGTTTATGGATATATTTTGAAAAAATTAATGCCACCACAGAGGCAAAAATTCCAGATGGAATTACATAATAACCGCTCGAGACACTGTGACCAAACTTTACACGCTCAAAAAGCATGTCCAGAGATGTGACTTTCAAAAAGAATATTCAAAATCGGACTTGCCACGGAGGAATGATCACTGTTCAAAATTATCAAAATCTGATTCCGCAATAGCGGTCATATCTATTGGATAAGAATCACGATGTCTCACTCAGCTCAACATTGCAAGCAGCGATTCGCCTTGCAGACCTAGTTATATGATTATCTCGAACAAGGAGACCGAGCAATAATGCTGTGTGTTGTCACAGATGTGGCTAATTGTCTTATATTCCGAACAGAATTTAATCAAAAGAAACTACGGAAAGAAAATACTACGACACTACTGAAAGTTTCTAAGATAGACCCAGTAAGAAACCCTTTTATTATAATAAAGGGGTTTCTTACTGATTAGAAACTTCTAAAATATACTGTGATATTATTGCTGACACATCGGTGAAAAGGGGATCGGGGGTATATGGAGCGCCACCAAAATCTTCAAGATCCACACCAACCTCACCTGTAAGCTGGTACATCTGCTGTTTCCTAGTGTAACCCGTGGTCCCACAATACGACCCACTAGTGGGACCACGGGGATATTCTTTTCCCCGTAGTCCCACTGCCTTGTGGTGGTGCTATGAGGAAAAATAATTACCCGTAGTCCCACTGCATTAGAGATGTGCCTCAAAGAGTTTATTATCAACATACTTATATCTCTTCACGGACGGGGCTCTTGCGCAGGCTTGACTCATAGGGTTAAGAGGTCAGATGACAGTCGGTCCCGTAAAAACCGAGATAAACCAAACAGACATTGGGTTCTGAAGTGCAAGCTTTAAATACAACCAACATTAATTCTTGGTTAATGATGATGACATCGGTGGCAAAGTGGTAATAAGTGCGATTGTTGTGCATCTGGTTTTAAACTCGATTCCCGGGTTAATTAGATTTTTCTTTTCTGTTAGGAAATTGTCAGTGGTAGGCTCCACTCCCTGTTATTTCGGATTGAAAAACAGTTTGCGAAAGATGGGTACACATCTACACCATAACCTTACTACTAAATGCGAAAGTATATTATGGATAGATGGATGGATGGGTCTTTATTGTTTAATCACACCAAAATGCCTGAACGAATGCGACTGAAATTTTGGAACATAGATTATATTATAGTCTAACAGTACACGGGCTACTTTTTATACCGGGAATGGATTCCTGTGGGTCACGGGAACGGGATGAGTATATTAAGTTATAGCATTAAATAGATAACAGCTAGTATAAGTATGTATGGGCCTGTCCACATCACCACGTCACGACGTCTTCGCCGTGGAACGGTGCAGTGCCGTGGCGCGGCGTGTTGCCGTGACGTGGAAATTTACGTTGCCGTAACGTAAAAATGTACGTCATGACGCCGCAAAGTTACAAGACGCCGTACCTTGTAAATTTTCGGTATATTCTTCACTAAATACCAGATAAATAGCAGTCTCGTTGTAGATATGGACCGCCACAAAACGTAATCTGCTTCTGTTGTTATTAAACAGACAGAGAGAGAAGTTGGAAAAAATAATATAAAAAGACAGTACTGGGTCCACCCATATCTTTCTATTATGAATAGTGATCGAAATCATTTGAAAACCTGTGACCACAAATTTTACAGTTATTTTATCTGTATCAAGTTTTGAAGGAGTTTCGCCGGCTTACGACGCCATCCGATGCACCGTTTCACGGCGACATAGCCGTACCGTGCCAGTGCACGGCACGGTAACGTTGCCGTAACGTGCTAGTGCACGGCACGGCAACGCGCCGCGCCGGGACACCGCACCGTTCCACGGCGACGACGTCGTGCCGTGGTGATGTGGACAATCATTATGTTAACTGGACATTTACCAAGTGCTGTTTTGAGTCTCTGTATTTACTCTTAAAATATTGTTAACCGTTAACCGCCGTTACAAGCAGTGCTTGTAAAAGTGCCGAAATATCGGGCACTCAAAACTACACTATTTTTTTTAATATTCGTCATGTCAATATTACTTCTCCTCGCTTGATGGTAAGCTAAAGGTAAACTCTCAGGAATAAGGGTCACCATTACAGACACCGGCAATGTTACAATGGTAGCCCCTCAGCTTGATGTCCTCATCAGATGTTGTTCACACCCCGCTTATATTATTAAAGGAAACAAAACTGGTAAAAACTGATAAATAGCTCCAAATCTTTACAGTGCTGTAAATAAATCATATGAGAGTGATACCTCAGCCTTGCACCTATTGTTCTGTATAGGAAAGGAGAGGGTGGCTCTATATGGAAGAGCTCGTCGGAACACTCACTATGGTAGAGGCGGTAAAATATTGCCAAAGACGCCACTGCAAAGGCTCGAGAGTGTTGGTGACCTCTGAACTCCCAATTATAACCTGTCGAGCGCATCTATTAAGTAGGTACTGTGCAGTAGAGGTGCGACTGGTTGGATCACCTCCAAGTTTGGTGCACCCTGGGCAACGTGGGCGATGACGCATCATTGATTGCTCCTCTGGAGTAGCTGGCGTCAACGTCAACGGCCAAGAGTCTGACCAACCAGCCCTTTTCAGGGCCAGTTGACCCCATTGCACGAGGGGGTCGGGGTATGGCGGGCCTGCAAGGCCCGCGGGGGGGGTCGCTCCAGTTACCCCTCTGCTCTTATCAGAGGGGACACTGCGAGTGGCCCAGGGTCAGTCGGAGTGCGAGGGATATGCTCTATGGGTAACCTTACACCCCGGCGTCTGTAGACCCGAGATGGCGTGCGGTTTTAGTCGGTTCAAGCCCAACATAAACGCCCCCGCTGGCCGGCGGGGGGGTATCCGAAGGGGTTTCCGCACAAAAGAAAAAAAAAAGGTACTGTGCAGTAGTTGTGAGGGGTCCAAATATACCAATTCCTTACAGCTTCCCTTTGCAGAAATGTAAAACCTAAAACATGAGCTTCATCAACAGGCTTTTTTAAATGCCACCATTGTCATACAATGTAAGACTTTGTCCTATACATCAATGCTTAAATTACGTGTACGTTTAGTGAAGATGGTAAAATTCGAAACATTGATCATCGATTACATTTTCAACGGAACCCTTTTAACATTTTCATCTTTCGCCACTGCTGTGCAGAGCTATCCCAGAGATTGCTATTGTTTTATGTTACCAACATCTATTCGTATTTTTATACTTAATAAGCAAGATTTTCCCCGCTATCCCCATTACTCTATATAGAGAGATAGGACATGACGGTATTCCCGTCCAACTGAGCAGTCCGACTGGGGAAGTACCTCCGCCCTACAGAATACCGCGGCCATAATAACCTCGTGTTGTGTTCCCGTCGGTGAGTAGGGAGCCACTGAGAGTTTTTGTGCTGTCAGTGGGAAGAGTCTTCCTTCTGACAGCACAAAAACTAAAAAGAATTGAGAGGCGGGAGTAGCCTTTGGTCTTCCCGGAAGACTAAAGCAGGCCTCCTTCACTCCATATACTTGCTCGCTATAATTACCTACCGCCCGGCCGAGCGGCCTCGGGCCGTTTGCGGACCAAATTTCAGTGCGGTTTTCGCTAGCGAAGCGCACGCACGCTGTTTAATTTTAATCGCTCCGTTCGTTCGTACGCGTACCTTTTTTTTTTTTTTTTTTTTTTCATCGTGCGGAAATCCCTTCGGATACCCCCCCGCCGGCCAGCGGGGGCGGTTATGTCGGGCTTGCACCGACTAAAACCGCACGCCGTCTCGGGTCTTCAGACGCCGGGGTGTAAGGTTACCCATAGAGCATATCCCTCGCGCCCCGGCTGACCCTGGGCCATCTCACCACTAACAGCATCGCTCATCCTGTCTCCTCTGAAAGCAGAGGAGTACGGCGAGCGATGTGTTCCCGCCACGTTGGGTATTGGCCGACGATCAATGCCAACCCTATGAAGGGGTGAAGGAGAAGCCATTGACCGCCGCCCAGGGTGTACCGGCCGCTCCGATTCCGTTCCCCCCGGACTGCAGCGGGATCGGAATCGGAGCGACACTCGAGGAGGTTACCCAACACACACCCCCGTTCGTACGCGTACCTACGATGCCGTCTGGTGCCTTATGTGCTGTAGATGGGTGCAAATCAAGTAAAAGAAGGGATAAACACCTAACAATTTTCCATTTACCTGTCAATGAAGAAAGGGAAGTGATAAACTATTACTCTTTTTTGTCGTTTCAAAATTATTTTTAATAGGTCTAGTCTAGATGATACATGATTAGCTTGCCTTTCAGACACAGATTTACATATTTTTATTACATAGAAACGTCATACTTATCTTAAACACTATTTTAACAACGTTTAAAATGCTATTATTATTAAAATAAAATTGTGATAATATTTGACGGACAGTCGCGCGGCGCGGCAACCTTATTTTTTTTTTTTTTTTTTTTTGTTCAACCTCCGCGCTGTTAGCGTAAACAAACAAACAAGGATGATTCGGTTTTATGCGATTTGTAAAAAATATATAAGTAAATGTTTATGTATAGAAAAATTAATTTAAAGAGGTTTGAAGTTATAAAAAATAATTATATTGCAAAGGGTTCATTTTCCATGATATCGTCAAATAATTCTTGAGCTCGCCCCGTGTTATAGTTATTAATAAATTGATAAATGTTAATAATCATTCAATGTATTTATTAGTATTATTTATTCATAATATTAAATTTTAGGATTGCCTAGTTTGGGATCTATTATAAATTCGTCATGTCTGTGTGTCTGTCCGTCTGTCTTATCTAGGTACCCATCTCCTTCCTTAGACCTGTCCATTTTTTTTTTAGGCACGAAACATGGGTGAAACATGGCAGGCCCGGTTTAGCAAGGCCAGACACCAAGCTAAGAAGTCATTATGTGTGTTGTCTTCATTTTGAAAAGTCGGTGATTATTCATAAACCACAATTACGATTTGACGCTTTGCCTACAAAACTGCTGCCATCTCTACCAACTACTTCAAGTGCCAGTACTGAACCAGAATCTAAGGAAATATCGACACAAACCGAATATTCGAATATTACATTAAAATTTCATAACCGAGAATTTAGAAAGGGTAAGAAATTTATAAAAAATTATATAAAATAAACACATGAAACTTTTAAAGATTTTTTATTTATTTTACCTACACACTGACCTCTATAATTATGTTTTATCTAGATGTATCAGTCAGCACCAATTTATAAAAAAATATTTTATAAACGATACAATTTTAAACTAGGTACCACCTATAGTCAGAAGTAGTCAGAATATATTCACAGTTATCAATAACATAGACACAAAAAGTTATGTTAATTTAATTTTATCAAAGAGGCAGCCCTGCGATTGCTGTGGGATCGCGCGGTGCGAAGCAATCTCAACTGTACGCTTAAGCATTTAGGCACATTTTAGCATGCAGTGGTTGCTGACGCGACGGAGTAGTCTATTATAGCAGTAGGTTTTGGATTTTTTCTACTGAGTAAAGTATCTGTTACGTAGTAACTATTTAGTAATCTGTGACTAAAGGCTATTCCTGCTTTGCAATTTCTTTTTTTTAGGGTCGGCGGCGCGAGTGTATCGCCCCTGGTGTTGCACACGTCCATAGGCCACGGTGACCGCTTCCCATCAGGTGGGCCGTGAGCTTGTCTGCCACCTGAGTGGTCTAAAAAAAAAAAAAGTGATCCGATACGCTCTTGGCTTCTTATATACGCCATACATATAAAGTGAGTTTCAAAGACATCGTTCAATGTAACAAGTTGCTTATTTCTTCATCGCTTGTTAAACAAAGAGGGAACTTTACAAGTAATAAAAGAAAAAGTTATATGAGCTAATCATTATTTAACGTTTCGATACAATCAATCATTTTGACGAATAGACGCTTGTTACAAAATTCTAAGTATATTAAATGTAGGTATATAAAAATGTGCACTCGGAAATGTTTCAGTTTTAACACCACACGTTTGTACACAACGCCACCTAGACCCAAACTAAGCAGAGCTTGTCATATGGGTTCCGGAATGCGGATAAACATACTTAAATACTTTTTTTTTGTAAATAAATACATATGATACATAGAAACACCCAGAGCAAAGTAAAGATACATATTTACACTGAGCGGGAATCGAACCCGAGACCTCAGGTTTAGCAGTCGAACGCACTATTGCTACGCCATAGAGGTTGTCATTATATCCTGTCAGAGTGTAATGTTAATACTGTATCCTATACTACTCCTACTAATGCTGGAATTTGCTACAGAGATAAATTTATTGTCTGAAATATCACGTAGGCCATTTATCCCTGGTATGAGTACCCGTGGTTTGCGGGAGCAGGATTTAGAATTTGACGTGAGCGGAACCACGGGCAATAGCTAGTATAATATATTGTATAGTTTCGTATAAAGAACATTAATCACCTCTTTATCGCAGAAATGAAACACGGGTTAAGCTGATTAGAACGTTTTAACTATTTAATAAACAACCTTTTGGTACTTCTCATATATTTAGCTCGTCAGTTGACTTCACTTCGCTGGACGGTAAGAAACTAGGTTGAAATTCCGAAGATATGGGCCCCATTCCTGATACTATCGATCCTCAAATGGTGGACCCTAGCTTGACGGGATATACAGATTTCTAAAATTAGCTGCCAAAAGCACAATGTGTAGTGACATATTGTACTTTTGGCAGTAAAGTATTACGTTTATTTGTTTATTTTTCAGGGAAACAAACAGATACACAATTAAATTACAAACAATAGTCTTAAATACAGAAATACTGTATATGTGTAACTAACAGTGCTATCCACAAATTAAATAACATAACTAAAATGAGGAACATACATCCAATGAGAGAACCGACTTTTTTACTTATAAATACATATACATACACAAACATAATATATATACATATACACACATACAATATATATACAAGATATATATATATATATATATATATATATATAAATACATTCCGCATATATACAAACATACACACAGACTCATTCAACAATTACACACTCTTAATAGTATCAGTTTATACAAGTTATTGCCTTGAGCTCATTCTACTAAATGTCAATGCTTTTTAAATTCAAGTCATTGATTTTGCTAAATAAAATATTTCTAAATTTTGGAGCAGATGATTTAAATATGTATAAATCTTTAAAGTAAGTATTGAAATTCTTAGTTATACGATAATTTCAAATCGGTTCACAATGTTGCCGTACCTAATTAAAATAATTATTCAGTTTAGCAAAATTACAGATTGTACACAATACTAATAGCAAATCATAGTTACTAATGTAATATCATTTTCATCTCTCCTGTTCGGAAAGTTTAATATTCATGGGTAGATAGCCGGGTGGAAAGTAGCTTATTTCATCCCTAGGGCGGAAAGTAATTTTTTTTCTAATTTTAAGTTTTGCCATGGAGTCCATGATAGTTAAGTTACGTCATAATGCCTTGTCGTCATGATGCTTTTTTATATGGCCGCCTGGATGCACCTATCGTGACCAACTTGATTACAATGTAACCAATAGATTCAATTTTCAAAACTTTTCTTATTGTTGGCAGTATGTACAGTCAACATCAATAGTAGCGTAGTATCTGAATTGTCCAAAAGAAATGCATTGCAAGATATATCACAATAGTCTGACAAAATCGCGTCGCAAAAGTGTTTGGTACATTAATATTTTCATAATGCAAAAAAACTATCCATCAAAAGTAAAGCAGTATCAGAAATTTTCAAAAGTTTTTCACACAATGGTTCTATAAAAAGTTCCTGATTTAAGAATAAAACTTTCGTCGAACATAAACCTTTTTAGAATGCTGATGTATATTTTATTTAAATATTGTGTTCTGCCTTTTGTTTTATGGCATTGTCAAGAATTGTCACTTGAAGTGGCTATATAAACCAAGAACTGAACTGAATATAATCTATTACTGATTATTCCTAAGTAGGTTAGGCACCTATATATTTCTAGGAAGTCATAATTTGATTAAATAGCACTACAAATTAGTAAATTTCCTTAATTCCTTTATAATCGATATGTCGCATTATCTATCAGATCATGAAAGTCATCGTATAGTAACGCTTCATGAAGATGGCTTACCAATTGGTGACATCGCAAGACGAGTTGGTGTTGCTCGAAATACCGTTACTCTTTGGATCAATAGATGAGAAAGCGAAGCACGTGTTAATCAAATTCGAAAAACAGGACGACCGACTGTTACATCTGCTTCTACACGTAACGAAATTGTTAGAAGGACCAGATACAATGGGTTCACTCCAGTCGCAAACTTGGCTACTGAGTTTAATATATCACGGTCAACAGTCCGACGTGTATTGCATAAAGCAGGAGTACATCACCGCAAACCGGCCAGGAAGCTTGCTCTGACTGCAATATACAAGGAAGAACGATTGAGATTTGCACGAGACTATCTAGATTTCAATTTCGAGAATGTCATATTCAGTGATGAAAAAACTTTTACATCAGATGAAAGTGGAAGGGTCACCTTGTGGCGAATTAATAACACAAGGTATTTTGAAAGAAATATTGTCAATGTTCATGCAAGCGGCATAATAAACCTTGGATTTTGGGGCTGGATGTCGTCTGCTAGGCCTGGAGAATTAATAGAAATTGGTGGACGATTGAATGCTCAAGGTTACGTTGATATTATGGAAGACGTTTTGATACCAACTGTTAGAAATTGTTATCCAGGCGTCCGATCCGTTTAATTTTGTTCACGACAATTCACCCGTACACACTGCAAGATTGACCAGAGCATGGTTTAGAGAGCACAACGACGAAATTATTGCTTTGCCATTTCCACCTAAATCTCCGGACATAAATCCAATTGAAAACATGTGGGGATTGATGGTGCAAAACTGGGATCCGTCCGCTATTTGTAATCATGTATTCGAGTTATGGAAACACTATAGAGGAATATATACATGTCAGAACATGGTCATGTCCATGCGGGAACGTCTTCAGTGTATTATAGACAATGCTGGAGGCCATACCCGATTCTAAAAACGCCATTGAAAACCTTAACTTTTTTTTTAGCTACAATGTAAACGTTTTTTAGTAGATAAGTGGTATGTTAATTTTAAAGTTTATGTTTTTTTTACAATAAAGCATCGGTTGCGAAAATTAATTACTTTTTTTTTAATTCTCAAATATGTGATTAATCCATTAAGGGCCCGTGGTCCCACTACATCGAACAGCAGTGCTATTCTCTAACTTTCACTCTTCGACGGACACAGCGCTGCTGGCTCGTCGTAGAGCAATCGACCAATCCCATCATAGAATTGTCGGCGAGCACAACCTTGTTCTATGATGTGATTGCTGCGGGCTCGTCGACTAGTAAAAAGTTAGAGAATAGCACTTTTTTATACCATTTAGATGGCAGTCAAGCGCACGGCCTACCTGATGGAAAGTGGTTATCGTGGCCTATAGACATGTACAACACCAGGCGCATCACACTCGAGCTGCCGAAACTGCTGCTAATAATTGAATAATACCACTTCCCCTTTTGTCTGACTATTTTGATTCAATTAAATATCAGTCACTTTAAAAACACAATATAGTTATGAGTATTGAAAAAAAATTGAATCAGCTTATTTTGAAAATAATTTTTTTGATTATTTTGAAACCTTAACGCGAGTGATTAATATTAAAAAGAAGTAAGTCAGGTTATTAAAAAAAAGTATAGAGTCAATACTTTTGGAACTCAGTTTTTGATCAGCTACTATTGACGCTGACTGTACGTGAATTATAACTCTTTTTTCAGAATTAAAATCAAACAATGAAAGTTGGCTCAAGAATTGGCGGGAAAACGAGATTCCACATCTTCGCTAGTACAATTACACTCTAATTCTTAATAGGAAGAAATCCATTTATTATCACCTACTACTACCTATCTACCTATTGGGCACAATATTTTAATAATGTTACGTTTCTACTAATCGCAATACTAAATACCTTTGTTCCAAAGTTTCGCAAAGTCTTATCATCGTTTACAGCAATTTCAGACAAAAACGAATATACAATAGGTAGAGTTCGTAAAATTCATTTAATCATTGTTAACCATGTCAATGGCGCTTACCTAATAATTTCCGAAAACAAAATGTGTACAAAAATAACAAAACAAAGAGGACGTGACTGGAACCGCGCGTCATTGACGAATGAAGCGAGAAGATGGATTGGTGAACTGACAAATGACCAAGAGCGCGCGGCAAGCATTTTGTTCAGTGCCTATGTATATATTTGGTCTAACGTGCGTCGAAGTAAATGTATGATCTAATCTAAGGAATTGCCATTTTGCATGCGATCTGAGGCCTACTGGAAATCAGTGGAAATCCACATGTGTCTAACAATTGGTATGAATTTAAATTTATCGGTGCCAATTTCCTGCTGTTACTAAACTATGTAAATTAGACTAAAATCGCTGAAATTTTCTTTAATCCGTTAAAAGCAACTTAAACTACAAATTACATTGCTATTTCGTTGGGCTTAATCAGGTGCCTAGACAGAAGTTCTGAAATCTAAACTAAATATTTTGGCAGTTAGCTTAGGATAGTGGGATGTGAAACAGAATTGCATCCACTGTATGGTTTCAGTCAATTCGATTACGGCATAATAATGTTATAGTCGCACGTAGCTAAACTCACCTGCAAGCCAGTATACCTGCTGATTGGAAGACGAGGTTCTGGCGCAGGCTTTACTAAATTTTATAAAGGCCAAAATAAAATAATAGAAACAGACGCTGAAGAGCAGACTCCGGGCTCCAAAGTGCAAGATTTGGATGCAGCTGAGATTGGTGCTGATATGAAGAAGATTTTATAGTCACAGTGAGGTGATGGTATGCGTTTGTGGAAAACCCAGACGTTTCTGGACGAGAGAAACAAATCCTTAGAACAAAAATGATAGCAAAGGAATTTACATGTAGTACAAAGCATATTAAGTTATGATCAATAAAGAGCTTTTCTTTCATTTGTAGCGGGTAAGCCCTCAAGTCACCCTTATAAACACTACAAAAGGTTTGTGGGTCAAGAAAACGGCAGCGTTCGCACGCAAAGTGCGGTAGTCCTTCAAATCTGCTTAGGTTTTATGTGAGAGCTCCTTGACACGATATTATAAAAACGTAAAAGGTAAATATGTTTCTATTGTTAGGACGCCATTTCTGGTTGGATTTTTTCAGCTATGCTATAGTGTTTTGATCTTGAATACACGTAATATCATACCTTTTCACAAGCTTTTATTTAACTTGCTCTGTTGTTTGTTAATTCGTTAGTTTGTTACTACGGGTAAAATCTTGGAAACCCAATTAGAACAACTTCCTGACGTTAGATTTGACTCCATTAAATATGAATATATGGTACTATGAAGCTGGTCTAATGATTAATAGGGAAGGTGTCCATAGGAACGCCTGAACTAAACAAGATAAACCGATCGAGTTTGGGCTCATTTGTTTTGTCTTGGCAAATACTCTGACTCTATCCAGGTTGTGAAGATGGAAACGGTAGGTGTTCATATTATATACTTTGAAGTAAACGAGATAGACCTGTCGTGTTTAGGCTCATTTGATTAGTTTTGTTATGCACTTACTAGAAACCCTGCTTTCTGAAAAGTGTTTTTAAATCAATTGTTTATAATTTTATTTTGATTTTTTTTTATCTCAAATTTACTTTCTAGTACGACTCTACTCAAAGTCGTAAATACAAAATAGGTACTATCCTCTCTCGGGGTGCGAGGGATATGCTCTATGGGCAACCTTACACTCCGGCGTCTGTAGACCCGAGACGGCGTGCAGTTTTAGTCGGTTCAAGCCCGACATAACCGCCCCCGCTGGCTGGCGGGGGGGGGTATCCGAAGGGATTTCCGCACGCAAAAAAAAAAAAGGTACTATCCTCTTCTTTTTGTGAACTTTAACAATTTCAGACATATAATGATCAAATAAAATAGGCCTAGCAAAGTGAATGCCTGCAATGTTGATGACTGCAAGAGAAGTAAGTGTTGTTGTCTCGTATAAAGGAGCGGTGTGAGGTTACACCCGACCCCGAGAGGAAACCTGCGCCAGAGTTATAGTATGCTCTACTA
Organism: Cybosia mesomella; assembly: GCA_946251805.1. Classification (NCBI taxonomy): domain Eukaryota; kingdom Metazoa; phylum Arthropoda; class Insecta; order Lepidoptera; family Erebidae; genus Cybosia; species Cybosia mesomella. Next base: position 31,910,114 of record OX276396.1, on the reverse strand, counting down.
TTCTCCAAACTTACACATCTATTCATAGAAAAGCATGCTTTTATGATACAAATACGTACTGACTGTACGAATGATCGCTATGTAACATGTTACGTTACACTATATCCCGGAATATACTATAATCGGAAAGATTTTGTCTTTACATTTTGCAAGTTAACGTGATCACTAAGGCTGAATTTTACTCACGATAGGTACCTACTGTGATTCAGTTGAATTAAACTGCGTTACCACATTTACTAAATGAATTTCATCGTCATTCATTATCATCTTAGCGTAAGTTCTGGTGGCACCCCAAGCTTTTACCTCGGAGAACGGGGTCAATTTACTCCTTCTCCGCCTTCTGGCTTGACTTATACGGCTTTGATGCGAGCTAGAGAAATGCTTGTGCCAGAATCTCGAATCTCATCCGTCAAGTAGGTGTACTTGGGCTCTGGAGATATTGGTCCACGTTGATCTCACTTAGGCCCTAAAAACACCATTTCATTGAGTTAAACGTGAAAGTTCAGTTTAGTTGAACGATTTTCGTTAATGAACTCCAGCCTACGTCCGAGCTAGTTCTTCATTACAAATAGTATGAATATGATTACCATCTAATTTGGTGAATAATACCAGCGTGTCGCCGGATTAAGCTATCATGTATAGTCAGATGCAGTTGCAATTTTGTCAATGCAAATCGAAGTTTGCATTATTCCTGATTTCAATATTAATTTGTATCTCAAACTCAGATCTATCTGGATAGAAGTCACTGATTAATATTATAGTCCAAGAGCGCGTAGACGCTAGAACTATGGTATAATAAAGGCCGAATAATATGATACAATAAATATAATGAAGGCCATCGCGAACCAAGCGGTTTGGTGACTCCTTTTTTGTCGGACCATAAAGCACTGGAACGCTTTACCCACACACGTGTTCCCTTCTACCTACAATCTTGGGCTCTTTAAGCGGGGAGGGAAAATACATCTGTAGAGGCCGTCTAGGTAGGGGCCACCATTCTAGGGACAACCTTCACCTCAGCTTACGGCGGGGTGCAGTCAATTTGACGGACTAAATATTAAAAAAATAAAGGTCGAAATTGGGGTGTAGGCGCCCGATCAATATCTTTTTGGCCCAAGTAAATCTCACTTGCTAATTAACGGACGAGGCTTTGGTGCAGATTTTCCTTTTGAAGTTGTGGGGTTCGACGACATTCACACCCGTAAAAGCCAAGATAAGCCAAATCATAAGGTCGAGCGGACCTTGGGCGCAAATGCATAAGTCTTGGATGTAAACGGAATTGGTGTTGAGATGATTATAATGAAAGACTGAATTTTTTAATGACTTTGGACTGACTTTGGATTTGGAGATCTTGGTGGGGCCCTTAACACACGAACTTACCTACGAAAATATTTATTTATTTAGTGTATACTTTATAGTACGCCAATTACATTAATCATTTTATTTATTTCTGCCATACATATTATTGAAATCAAATATAGCTCACTTAGGAGATCATATTTGTGTCCGCGCTGCTTATCTCTTTCATAGATAGTTTGCCTCTTTGTGTCTATTGTCTCCCATTTGCTAAGGAGGGAAGTGGATTTATCATATTTCTTCTGATTAATTTCGATGCGAGTTCCAAGACAGTTCAACTTTCCCTGGGACTTCCGAAGTGTCATAACTCGGTGTGTTTGTGGGTCACTACTGTTGATTCTGGTGTACAGGAGATACAGTAGTGGGAATGAGGGTGCAATTAGTCCCAAAAAAAATCCTGGTACAGAACGGTTGACGGCCTCTATGGTGTAGCAGTAGTGCGTTCGACTGCTACCACAAGGGGCGCGGGTACGACTCCCGCACAGTGAAAATATTTGTCTGCATGAATATGTCTATTTGCATTGGTCTGGGTGTTTCTATGTATAATATTATGGAGATAGATAGATATAATAAAGCCCTTTTATTCCGAGTTTTGCTACAAGTTTGGCATTACATATTTTCCAGTCCTATTTACTATATTATGTCTCGCAACTCGGCGTGCCTCCTGGCATAGGCCTCCTCCAGCTCTCTCCACTGAGCTCTGTCTTCTGCAACTCGGGTCCAGTAAGGCCCCAAGGTTAGGCGGATATCGTCCCTCCATCTTGTTTTCGGGCGCCCCTTACTTCTGGTGTCCTCTCTTGGGTACCATAAGGTTACTTGTTTGCTCCATTTGTTTATTTTACAGTAGCATATGTCCAGTTTAAATGCGAGTTATTATATCTGCTACTTTGGTTTTTCTTCTTATTTCAGATATTTTGATTTTGTCACTTAGTCTGATACCCAGCATGCTCCTTTCCATTGCCCTTTGTGTACTAGCTAATCTTTCCCTATGCTATTAACGCCCATGATTCGCAGCCGTATGTCACAAGTGTTGAAGGTCTTTCTTTTAATGTGCATACTTAAATCTTTACTCTTCATTATTGCTTTTAGGGACCAGTATTTTTTCCATCCGCAGGTTATTCTTTTATTTCTTTCCTTGGACATATAGTCCCTAGGAGTTAAAATTAAATTAAAAATATAAGATATATAAGTAGATAGATACTCTTTATTGTACACTAACCAAAGTATACAAATGTGTAAAATTCTTTAAAAAAACTTGTACAATGGGCGCAATTTGCGATCTCCACCAGAAAACCTTTCGATGGACTAGATTGCCAGACTTGTGTAGTTAATAAATTATTAATAATATTGCGACACATAAAAACATGGTTTTGGTCGGTTCAAGCCCGACATAACCGCCCCAGCTGGCCGGCGCGGCGGGGGGGAATCCGACGGGATCCGAAAAAAAATTATTTTATATTGCGAGTATATAAATGATAAAAATAATATATATATATATACATATATGCATAGGTATATATATGTATATGCCGTGTAGAATGTCGTAGAATATTTATTTTTTTAAATAAAAAAGAACAGTACAATGCCACATTATCGCTTAACGCAATTTCTGCCAGGTAATCTTTGAATAGTAATATTGGTGGGAGTGCTCGGTATTTGTTGGTGTTCTATTATTATAAGGAAGGTCTGGCGGTCACGAGCTCTTGATCTATTATGTCTACAGACAACAGATTACAATGTTAATTATTAATTGAGCCAGTAATTAATTACTCACTTGCCACTTGATTCAACCGTCTGGAATATTGTAGTGGTACAGTTATTATTATTTTTATAAGCATAACTACCTGTCCCGCTACCCATGGCGCCCTATTCCACCACCTCAACCTATATAAGATACACAATTCCGCCATACATCATTTTGTTATATCTCAAAGGGTTAGGCAGCGTTTTCGTTGAAAGCTCCCAGGTGCCTATTTTTTTCTGACACCAACAAACATCCTTACATAGCCAATGTATACAAAAACTTGACAAATTATATAATAAAACCTTCCTCGAGAACCACTCCATCCATTGCAGACTACAGCATGAAAATCCGTGCAGTGGTTTTTTTAGTTCATCGGGGACTGACAGACGTGGCGGATGACTTCGTTTTAAACAATGTAGTGATTATCCGCATATCCTTAATCCTGACGCTGTGCTAACAGTTGCGCCAATGTTGCATGGGAGCTCTTTCAAGATATTCGGGCCCTAAATTAACCTCATCTGCTAGTCGGTACACCTGCTGATTACAACCGAGCCTTTCTTCTCGGGATTGGGAAGTCAGACGGCAGTCGCTTGCGTAGCGGCATTTCTCCTTTGGGGTAATGCTGCAGATTTAAATACAATCTTTGTATTGCAAAAGCGGGCTGTACGGGCAATTTATAAGTTGGGCCCAAGAGTCTCCCTCCCAGAAAAGTTCAAAGAAATAAACATTCTAACTGTAGTGTCTCAATATATTTTTGAAAATCTTTTGTATGTTAGACGAAACATTTCCAATTTATTAAGACTGTGATATACATAATGTAAATACTAGACATAAAAACAATCTTGTGGTCGACTATATATATATATATATAATAGTCGACTCCACAAGATCAGTAATTCCTTTCAAGGTAACTGTATACGCTTCTACAACAAACTTCCTAGTGAAATTAAGAATATATACCTCTTCATAAATTTAAAACCAAATTGAAACTAAACTCTGTTAAAAAGGCTATTTTAAAATTCAAGACTATTTAGACGACAAACAAGCTTGGATATGAACTGTTTGCTCTCTCACTATGCTACTCAAACGAAATATTGTAATTAGATTAAGTAAACATGTTTGTAAATAGACCAAAAAATAACCCGCTGAGTTTCTTGCCGGAGTCTTCTCAGGACAGGGCCGCGTTTCGAACCGGTGGTCCATTTGCCAAACATTATTATATATATAATATCTTTTTTGGACATTTTGTAAGTGTCGTTTTAATGGTCTATACAGAATAAATGGTTTTTGACTTTGACTTTGAAGATAAATTAGGAGAAATAGTCGGAGAGCGGACAAGCAAGCTTGGATGCATCTTCTACGAGTGAAGCCATATATTATGTACAAATAATACACAACGACAGGTTGCAGTGATGTGCAGTCCACGTTATTGGAAGTCTTAAGCATGATCACCCTCGACTCTTTGCAGTTGCGTGAAGACTTTGCCTCTTTGACAGTATTTTACCGTTTATCGATACAGGTAGATCACTAGTTCCAATGAGCTCTTCCGAATAATCCCACCATTTCTTTTCCTACCCAGAACAATATGGGCACAGTTGAAGTCTTATAAGGTGCATGTCCTTACAGCGGAGTTTGAAAAAGCATATATGGAGGCCGTCACACTGAAGATTACTATCTTAGTATTGGCAAACATAAAGGAATCTGTAGATGTCACGTACAGCATAGATGGGGTGAAGACCAATTGAAGTGCAAAAAAAAAAATATCGAGTGTTTTTTTTTTGCCAGCACACAACATATGACATATGCTCATACGTATACCATCTTATTACCATAGAGGACAAAGAAACATCTTGACTTGATGGAGTGAGTGAGTGTTGTTGGTCGGTGGCTCTTGTTTGATCGCATGTGTTCTCCAGTTCAAATTGCCCGGATCATTGCAGACCGGCAACTATTTTTGAACTTTTTAAAAAATTTAAAATATAATTTTGTAAAATAATTCGATGTTGAATTGTTGGAATTATAAATACTGTACATACAGTCGAGACGCTTCACTCAAGTCGTTGTAAAGGTGCTCGACTGATGGCAATGGGCTCGCCCTATATCACATAAGACCAAAAACCATAGTTGGCGAAGTGTGGGTATTAATATATCTCTTCCTAACCCCTCGAGGACTTTTAGCAGTGAGTATAATAACACTATGAAACTTTTTATAAAGTACAGCATATAGAAATACGTCACCAAGACCAAAATAGTCCCATACGAGCTATGCTATAAGAAAGAGCTTTGCACCAGAAAAATGAACGTTATCTAACTTAAAAAATAAAAAAAAAAATTAGACACAGGCGAACATAGAACCTCCTCTTTTTTAAAGTCGGTTGAAAAATAACATAATATGTGAACGAAAGACCAAAAACGACAAAATTGAAATCGAAAAATAGTAGCTCACTCCAAGATAAATAGCGTACTAGATCGATGTTTATTTGGGACACTTGGAGCCCAACTTGTCCATTGATACAACGCATGCCCTATTGACATACCCTTATGAAGTTAAGCTGGGTAAATATTAAATTGGCTGTTTTGTTTGTGCTATGTATTCACAAGTCTGCTTAGGCTGTTTGCAAATACCCTTCAGCATTCACACTTTGTCCAGTTTTTGTTATTTTACTGCTTAAGACAAGGTTTATAGACAAGTGAGGAAGTTGAGTCACTATGAATTTTTATGAGCAGTAACAGTACATCCGCCTGAAATCATAGGTTTAAATAGAAAACATTGTATTAGTTAGAAACTCTGCAATTATTAAAATATGTAAATTTAATCTTAAGAAGCCTCAAGAGTGCGCAAAGCAGCAGTTGTAGTCACAATCAATACTAGGTCTGCAATTCATTCTGCTGTTGCAAAAATTGAGCGAAGCAATTTCACCAGGACTTTTTCTAACAGTAATAATTACTTATGGCTAGTCCGACTTTCATTTTTCTTTTTTTGTTGAAATGGTATTATTTATATCGCCACGATGGCGAAACAACGCTGAGAATTTTTACCTCACATCTGTTAACAATACAAATACCATTCATACAACATAAAAAAATTATTCGTCTTTACGGCGTATTTGAAATAAATAAATATTGACACGTGTTAATTATTGCAAAATGAACTCTATGGACGTCTAAATTATCTCATTGGTTAATGCGTATTAAAATAATTTATAAAGGGTTTTAAGAACCAAATAAGATGTAAATTTGATTTCTTTGTCAAGCTTTGATACGAGACTGTTGGTTAGTAAACGGACGCGTTTACCAAATTTTGCTCGATTGAATGTCGCTATGCTTTGGATGACAATGTTTATATTACGTAGATTGGGAGTTAAATATTAAACGTAGCATGTTGCATGGAATGCTAGTAATTTAAGGTTAATGGTGTGTATATAATTAAAATATGCTTAATTTGAACTAGTTAAGATGTTTGGTTTAAAATAATATTGGCATGCTATTTTAAGTACAAGAAAGGTCTAATGCGTAGGTCATTTCTCAAAAAAAATACTACCTGATACCCAAGCGACGAGGAGGCGTGTGACGTCACTAGGAAGCACCAAGCGGGGAGTCAGTGGAATATAAAAACTGATTTCGAACGGGGACATGGGATAGTTTTAGTGGGATAGTTTTTAGTCTGGAAAGTGCACGACGAAAATTTGGCCATTCTGCTAGAACATCCAGGCAAGAAACAAGATCTAAATAGCCAAGTAAACACTTTCCAAGATACAATTTATACGTATTTTAGTGAGCATTATCCACCTCCAAATTACCATGCTCCTAAAATTAAAGAAAACTCTTTTAAAACTAAATTGCGGAGAAAGAAAAGGGAGCTAAAGAAAAAACTTCGAGATGCCAAAGCCTTGGGCGATTATCATCTTAGTCACCAACTGTCTAGGGCATTAAGATCAATTCTTAAACTAATACAAGGTATATCGCAACAAATAGCAAACAATTGCGATAGTTACGATAGGGCAAGGCACGAAGTAAATTTTGATAAAAACCCTTTTCAGTACTCAAAAAACATCTTTAAAAGCCAAAATGGTAAACTTCTTCTGACCAAAGAACAAACTTACGAACATTACAAAAACACTTATGAAATACTTAAATGCAGAACACCATACAATCAACCGGAAACCCAAAGACCTCACGACCCTCTAGTACAATTCCAAGGGAATGCACCTACCATAGAGGAAATAGAGATACAAATAAAAAAGAAATCATCTAAATCGGCTCCGGGCCCTGATGGGGTTCCATATATAGTGTATAAAAAATGTCCAACAGTTCGTAAACATCTCACAAATATATTCAGTAAAATCTGGTCAGAAAAGAATATACCAGTCGCATTTGGCGAAGCGGTTTTCGTTCTCATTCCAAAAAAACATGAAGTGACCCATCCTAAAGATACTAGACCGATAGCACTAACTAACACAATTTCAAAAATATTTTTCTCAATTCTACAAACAAAAATGTGTCATTTTATGATTAACAATAGGTATTTCGGACCTAACCACCAGAAAGGGTTTTTACCCGGCATTTCTGGTTGTCTGGAACACAATAGTCTGTTAGCGGAAAGCTTAAAAGATGCCAGAAAATACGAAAGACAGATAACGGTATGTTGGATAGACCTAGAAAATGCATTTGGCTCAATTCCACATTACCTTATGGTATACGCGTTGCAATGGTATATCTTTCCGCCCGTGGTCATAGAGATAATCGAGTCGTATTACTCCCAGCTAAAATTTGCTATAAGCTTCCAAGAAGTGCACACAGGACCATTACGGTATAATGTGGGACTGTTTCAGGGATGCTGCTTGTCACCAATAGCATTTAACATAGTAATTAATATCTTAATTACCAAGTTAATACGTCACGAAAAGAAATGGGGTTATCGGTTTAAAGTAAATAACATATACTCAGAGTCCATCTTAGCTTTTGCTGACGATCTCGCAATACTGACGCGCAATCCAAAACAATGTCAGGAACTATTAAAGGAAGTCGATGAGTTCTGTTCGTGGACAAATGGACTGAGGACGAAGCCCAGTAAGTGTCACTGTCTATGTCTGGGTAGACGGGACACCAAATTTACCTCTTACGACCCGGGACTCTTCATTGGGGGTAAACCAGTTTCCATAGTCGCTGAATCGGTGCCATTTAAATTTCTTGGGAGAAAGATAGACTATAAAGGACGCACACCATCCTTAGATGAAGTTGTCGATACGTTTATAAATGACCTAAATAAGATAGATCAGATACCACTAAACAATATCAAAAAAGCTTGGATATATGACAACTACTTAACATCACGTCTGACTTGGCCTTTTCTGGTGTATGAATTCGGTAAAACCTTACTGGCGAAAATAGATGCAACTGTCATAAAATCGCTAAAATCGTGGCTTGGACTAGCGCACTCTGCTGATTCCTCTGCTCTATTTAGGGATCAAAATAATTTTGGGATGAAACTTAAGAAACCATCGGAGCTCTATAAACATCTTAGAGTTACCAAAGCCCACATCTTAGGAAAATCCCAAGATGTCACAATCAGGGCACTCCCGAAAGATAATAACGCGTCCGAGCTTGAATCTAGACTTCTATTCCATAAACGATTTATGATAGGGGCCCAGTCAAACAGAGTGGGGTTGGGAGTACGAGAGCCAGAAAGGGACCAGGATATACTTAAGTCCTTTCTAAAACAAGACGAAAATGATAAATATCGAGTGCACGCGATGAATTTGGAAATCCAAAATGAATGGTTGACAATGGGAGAGTTCTGCATACCGATGGCCTTAAAGTGGCGCACCTTGATCTATGACTGGTCGCCGGCCCTGTTAAAATTTTATCTTAACGCCTTTCAGATGACCCTCCCAGACCAGAGTAATCTGGTAAGGTGGGGGAAGGCCACAGAAAAACAATGTTATACTTGTGGTGAGGCAATAGGGACGGCTAGACACATATTAGTAGGATGTAGGGTGCTTCTCGATAGAGGCCATTACTCACGCCGCCACGATAAGGTGCTTATCATCATGCGTGAAGCAATGAGTCTAGCAGTAGCTAGAGCCCAAAAAGGATTGACTACTAACAGACGTCATATCAACTTTGTGTCTGAAGGTTCATCCATAACACCCAGGAACAAACCTTATTCAATCTTAGATACTGCCCCAGATTGGACTCTCCTAATCGACACGTATGAAAAGCACTACAAAATTCCGGAGGATGTTGGGGTTTCGTCATCTAGACCTGACATATTCCTATATTCTAAGAGATTAAAACATGTGGTTCTTGTGGAACTTACTGTACCGTGGGAAACAAATATACCGAAGGACCACACAATAAAGAAAAATAAATACTATGATCTCACAAACGAATTAATCAAAAACGGTTACGTGGTTAATTTGTATGCAGTGGAAGTGGGAGCGAGAGGTATACCAGCAAAATCTCTCTATAACCTACTTAAAGATCTAGGCCTATCGAGAGCTACAATAAGCTCATTACTAGGACGAATGTCTAAAGCGGCACTAGTAGGTTCGTATCAAATTTGGTTAGGCAGGGAGGGGAACTTGGGTAGTGAAGGTGAGTGTTGATGTACATCAACAAAAGGGGCCCCTTCTAAACCTACACTTGGGTCGCAAGTCCCAGGCACTGTCCCGAGTTCCCAACTCAGCAACGCGATGGACCCGGCACCCGCACGGAGAATCCATGGATTGCTAAGATTACGGTCTCATTGTAGCTGGTTGAAGTGCACACGCTCTGTTAAAATAGTTGGTAATTTCGTTGGCTGTGTTATGCTAATATAATTGGTGATTCTTTTGACGAGTTGTGCATACTAGACAGTGACAAATGATAACGCTCTTTGGATTGAATATCTAAAGATTCCTATATTTTATAAATACCTTTCTCTATATAAACCCAATCTCCTGAAACGTGGCAAAAAAAGAACTTGTAGGTAACAAGCCTTAAATTCTGGGATTGAGTCTGATTTCGGAAGCGTTTCAAACACCTATTTCCTATAATCTAGGATCCGTGGAATAGTTTTAGGGGTTTTCGCAAGCTTTTAAATAAAAAAGAACAGTACAATGCCACATTATCGCTTAACGCAATTTCTGCCAGGTAATCTTTGAATAGTAATATTGGTGGGAGTGCTCGGTATTTGTTGGTGTTCTATTATTATAAGGAAGGTCTGGCGGTCACGAGCTCTTGATCTATTATGTCTACAGACAACAGATTACAATGTTAATTATTAATTGAGCCAGTAATTAATTACTCACTTGCCACTTGATTCAACCGTCTGGAATATTGTAGGGGTACAGTTATTATTATTTTTATAAGCATAACTACCTGTCCCGCTACCCATGGCGCCCTATTCCACCACCACAACCTATATAAGATACACAATTCCGCCATACATCATTTTGTTATATCTCAAAGGGTTAGGCAGCGTTTTCGTTGAAAGCTCCCAGGTGCCTATTTTTTTCTGACACCAACAAACATCCTTACATAGCCAATGTATACAAAAACTTGACAAATTATATAATAAAACCTTCCTCGAGAACCACTCCATCCATTGCAGACTACAGCATGAAAATCCGTGCAGTGGTTTTTTTAGTTTATCGTGGACTGACAGACGTGGCGGATGACTTCGTTTTAAACAATGTAGTGATTATCCGCATATCCTTAATCCTGACGCTGTGCTAACAGTTGCGCCAATGTTGCATGGGAGCTCCTTCTAGATATTCGGGCCCTAAATTAACCTCATCTGCTAGTCGGTACACCTGCTGATTACAACCGAGCCTTTCTTCTCGGGATTGGGAAGTCAGACGGCAGTCGCTTGCGTAGCGGCATTTCTCCTTTGGGGTAATGCTGCAGATTTAAATACAATCTTTGTATTGCAAAAGCGGGCTGTACGAGCAATTTATAAGTTGGGCCCAAGAGTCTCCCTCCCAGAAAAGTTCAAAGAAATAAACATTCTAACTGTAGTGTCTCAATATATTTTTGAAAATCTTTTGTATGTTAGACGAAACATTTCCAATTTATTAAGACTGTGATATACATAATGTAAATACTAGACATAAAAACAATCTTGTGGTCGACTATATATATATATATAATAGTCAACTCCACAAGATCAGTAATTCCTTTCAAGGTAACTGTATACGCTTCTACAACAAACTTCCTAGTGAAATGAAGAATATATACCTCTTCATAAATTTAAAAGCCAAATTAAAACTAAACTCTGTTAAAAAGGCTATTTTAAAATTCAAGACTATTTAGACGACAAACAAGCTTGGATATGAACTGTTTGCTCTCTCACTATGCTACTCAAACGAAATATTGTAATTAGATTAAGTAAACATGTTTGTAAAAAGACCAAAAAAAACCCGCTGAGTTTCTTGCCGGAGTCTTCTCAGGACAGGGCCGCGTTTCGAACCGGTGGTCCATTTGCCAAACATTATTATATATATAATATCTTTTTTGGACATTTTGTAAGTGTCGTATTAATGGTCTATACAGAATAAGTGGTTTTTGACTTTGACTTTGAAGATAAATTAGGAGAAATAGTCGGAGAGTGGACAAGCAAGCTTGGATGCATCTTCTACTACGTGAAGCCATATATTACATAACATAACATAAACTCACGCCTATATCCCCGAAGGGGTAGGCAGAGGTGCTAGCACCCACATTTCGCCAGTTTATGTTTAGGTCCCAATGTAATAGGTGGCGAGCCTATTGCCATTAACCGGGCACTTATAAACCTGCGATAAATACACACATAACTTCGAAAAGCATCGAAAAGTCATTGGTGTGTGCCATGGTAAAACCTGGGATCAAACCCGAGACCTCGGCTCAGCAGTCCATTACCCATACCACTAGGCTACCGCGGCTTTTTAACCATATATTATGTATAAATAATACACAACGACAGGTTGCAGTGATGTGCAGTCCACGTTATTGGAAGTCTTAAGCATGATCACCCTCGACTCTTTGCAGTTGCGTGAAGACTTTGCCTCTTTGACAGTATTTTACCGTTTATCGATACAGGTAGATCACTAGTTCCAATGAGCTCCTCCGAATAATCCCACCATTTCTTTTCCTACCCAGAACAATATGGGCACAGTTGAAGTCTTATAAGGTGCATGTCCTTACAGCGGAGTGTGAAAAAGCATATATGTAGGCCGTCACACTGAAGATTACTATCATAGTATTGGCATACATAAAGGAATTTGTAGATGTCACGTACAGCATAGATGGGGTGAAGACTAATTGACGTGCAAAAAAAAAATCGAGTGTTTTTTTTTTTTGCCAGCACACAACATATGACATATGCTCATACGTATACCATCTTATTACCATAGAGGACAAAGAAACATCTTGACTTGATGGAGTGAGTGAGTGTTGTTGGTCGGTGGCTCTTGTTTGATCGCATGTGTTCTCCAGTTCAAATTGCCCGGATCATTGCAGACCGGCAACTATTTTTGAACTTTTTAAAAAATTTAAAATATAATTTTGTAAAATAATTCGATGTTGAATTGTTGGAATTATAAATACTGTACATACAGTCGAGACGCTTCACTCAAGTCGTTGTAAAGGTGCTCGACTGATGGCAATGGGCTCGCCCTATATCACATAAGACCAAAACCCATAGTTGGCGAAGTGTGGGTATTAATATATCTCTTCCTAACCCCTCGAGGACTTTTAGCAGTGAGTATAATAACACTATGAAACTTTTTATAAAGTACAGCATATAGAAATACGTCACCAAGACCAAAATAGTCCCATACGAGCTATGCTATAAGAAAGAGCTTTGCACCAGAAAAATGAACGTTATCTAACTTAAAAAAAAAAATTAGACACAGGCGAACATAGAACCTCCTCTTTTTTAAAGTCGGTTGAAAAATAACATAATATGTGAACGAAAGACCAAAAACGACAAAATTGAAATCGAAAAATAGTTGCTCGTATACGACTCACAACAAAACAGTGTTTGTAGCTCACTCCAAGATAAATAGCGTACTAGATCGATGTTTATTTGGGACACTTGGAGCCCAACTTGTCCATTGTTACAACGCATGCCCTATTGACATACCCTTATGAAGTTAAGCTGGGTAAATATTAAATTGGCTGTTTTGTTTGTGCTATGTATTCACAAGTCTGCTTAGGCTGTTTGCAAATACCCTTCAGGTTTCACGCTTTGTCCAGTTTTTGTTATTTTACTGCTTAAGACAAGGTTTATAGACAAGTGAGGAAGTTGAGTTACTATGAATTTTTATGAGCAATAACAGTACATCCGCCTGAAATCATGGGTTTAAATAGAAAACATTGTATTAGTTAGAAACTCTGCAATTACTAAAATATGTAATTTTAATCGTAAGAAGCCTCAACAGTGCGCAAAGCAGCAGTTGTAGTCACAATCAATACTAGGTCTGCAATTCATTCTGCTGTTGCAAAACTTGAGCGAAGCAATTTCACCAGGACTTTTTCTAACAGTAATAATTCCTCATGGCTAGTCTGACTTTCATTCTTCTTTTTTTGTCTTTGTTACTTAATTTAATATCAATCGTGTGAATGAGGCTTTTTAGTTCATTGAGAAATCAGATTTTTGTTTATTTTTTCCGCTGATTATTCCACCGTGTTACTTTTGATTTTTGATTTTCCTAGCCTATGCCCTATGCCCATCGGTCTTTGCTTGTGTGGAATTTCATTAGAATCGGTCCATCCGTTTGGGAAGAGAAGATGGTCTAACGAAATACATGAGTCGTCTAAAAGAGAGCAAAGATCTGACGAGCTTCGGTCAATTTTTGAACATAAAAATATTATTATTGATTGTCTCTTCTTCATGTATAGCATACTGAATGGCTACCAAGCTTCACTCGTGTTTTTTTTTCTTCGATTTTAGGGTTCGGTACTTTTTTTTCATAGGGAAATCCCTACGGATATCTCCCTACCGGCTAGCGGGGGTGGTTATGTCGGAATCGAACCGACTAAATTCGCATCCAATCTAGGGAGGGTCCTATACCTTAAAAAGAAAAAAGGATCCCCTATAGGATCATTTGGTTGTCCGTCTATTTGTATGGCAAGACCTTTTTCTTAGGAACGCGTGGAGGTATCAAATTGACCGCCTTGAAGCTGTAAAAAACAATCAAACTTGTAAATCAAGGCACTCAAAAGATACAGTAAAATGTAAACATAACTTAATACCAGACGCCGCAATTTCTTATTTTATCATAACTGAAATTATTTTAAAATTAACTGTTATTTGGAGAAATACAACCAAAAGTGCCATACGCAGTGTTTTCTTTTAAGCACCCACACCACATAAATATATGTACAAGTAAACAATATTATATTAAAATAGCTATGCCGTTTGTAAGTTCCAATATTGGGACAGGGTAGAAACTTCACTGAGATCACAGTTAACAATGTGAGCTCCTCTGAGCCACTTAAGGAGGCACTGCATTGTCCGATTTAGCATTATTCTCGTTCCTTGTACAGTCAGTTCCGGCAACTGCTAAGCTTACAAGTTACAAGCGTCCATAGATTGAAATCTATGAACGATTTTACAATGATACCTTTTTTTTTCTTGCGGAAATCCCTTCGGATACCCCCCGCCGGGCAGCGGGGTCGGTTATGTCGAGCTTGAACCGACTAAAACCGCACGCCGTCTCGGGTCTTAAAACTTAAAACTTTAAGCCGGGGTGTAAGGTTGCCCATATTATACCATATCCCTCACACCCCCACTGACCCTGGGCCATCTCCGGTTTCGAGATGGCCCCCTCGGGTATTGGGTTCTAGAATGGGGATAAACATAATTAGATTTTCTTTAATAAATAAGTACACATAATACTCGTATATAGAAACACCCAGCCCAATGCAAATATACATATTTGCAATGAGCGGAAATCGAACCCGCGACCTCTGACTTAGTAGTTGAATGCTCTACCGCTACGCTACAGAGGACGTCAAAATTGGTGCTGCCCGTTAGTGTGGCTGGCTCCATGGGAACAAAACCCAAAATATTACAAAATGTTATACATTATGTTACATCTCGTAATAAAGTGGTAATGTTTTCTGCCTCCTTAGATGATAATGTTGGAATTTCATTTATATTTATTGTAGGTGTTTAATTAAAGCTGTTTTTGCCAACGTTAAGCTTGTCTGGTTATTGGGGCGTAGAAAAGGGTTCTCAGGCGTTATGGTAATTTTGTAAGGAAAATTCAAGATGGTATCGCGTGTAATTCTAGGGAACGAGATGTTATTTCTATTTGAGGGTTCTATTTGTTCTTGAATTGAATTCTTGATAGATATTTGGGTTTCGATTGTGTATCGTAAGAGCAGCAAGAACTTAGATGTTCAAGTTGAGATACCCCCCCTCCTCCCCTCTCGCCGCGGGTAAGATGGAGACAGAGTCTTGTGCCTAATCGGACATCTGTCGGTACGCACCGTACTAGTACTTTTCGTACAGTGTACTAGTACACCTTATTAGTACTATTAGTACTTTAGTACACCGATTAGAATACCAATTTGATTTTCATGAGCATGACAGGTCGAGGTGGGTCGAAATAAGAATGGGTGTCATGTATAATCAACTTAAATGATATACTTTGCTAATAATCAACAAGAAATAGGTATAATATCTCTCATATATCTATATCTATTATCGATTATGATTTTCATAAAACTTTAAGCGATACTTAAAGGGAAAGGTTTGAGAATTAAAATACAACTATTTTTTTATATTACATTGTAAATTTGTAAAAAAATATTAATAGGTTACTCAAGTTAGGTGGTCGAGACGCACGGCGAAGACGTTTTAAAAATAAAACGCCGGGACGTTTGTCCCTTACAAGTGGTAGAGCAGAACTGAGTTTAATTCGTGAGCTTAAACCTAACTTACATCGCATCTTACTCGTATTACTAATAGCTTAATACTAAGAACTGCGAGGACTTGGTGATTATTACGCGGACGTAACTCCTCCCCCTTTAAGTTTGAAGCACGCGGAAGGCTGCTGCTGTGGTTGCGAGGGTTCTTGTAACTGCATCTGCAGGACTTCTCGCGTCGCTGATCTCCTCCTGTAGTGGCGCCTATACCGGTGTATACTGCACCCTATGGCTGCAATAATGATCATTACGTATAAACATAATGTAGGCCAGCTGGGTGTAGCCGTGACGGCTGGTTCTTCTCCTTTTAGTTGTATTTTAGTCTTCTGCAATAAGTCCTGTAGGTCGTCAAGCGGGACCTCTTCTATGTTCAGCGTGACTGGCATCTTCTTAACCTTTGTAGCGTAACGTGTTTGTGGGAGAGGTACACTTTCTTTAATGTCTATATATTTCTTGTGGGTGCTCAGCTTCCTTCCGGCTATCTCGATGGTACACTTGTTGTCAATCGTAATGAGTACCACGCCTTTGCTTCTTCTATAGGAGACTTCGTTGCCACATGTTGTTTTTATTACTTCTTCTTGTTTTAGGATGGCTATCCAGCAATTTTCTTTTATTTGGTTGAGTATATTGTTCTCGAAGTCGGTTGTTGCATACGTGCAATTGTTTGGTTCATTATGTTGTAGTAGTTGTGCTATGCAGTCTTCGGAATGTTGCAGTCGACGCCATTCGATGTGTCGGCAGATGACGTCGTCCTCCGTGATGTGTAGGCACGGTTTGTGAGGGTATGCAAACTCGTTGCTGCCCAAGATTAGGTAGGGGTTCTTAGGTATCAGGATGGTGCTGTTGTTGTTCGGGATTGAGTATAAATGGAGTAAGTTATATGGATGGTTAGTCACTAAGGGAATTTCCAATACAAAGTTTAATGTTTCGTTTGTACTGTACGCTTTGACAACGATAGATTTTTCTAGTGCGTGTATATTATCTAGTGTTGGTGAGTATGGCAATAAAATTACATGTTGTTGCTAGCAACATCCTTTTGGATACCTATTAATTCTGCAATGAGATAACTGGGGTCAACTATGCTTGGAGATAACTGTCCTATATGGGAGAATGTAATAGCAGTTTCTAAGGTAAGTAATTGTTCAAAGAGTTGTTGTAGGCAAATTTCAACCTGATTATATATTTGTATTGTATATATTTGGCTTTCTAGCGCCGGATTTCGCTGGTTCAAATCATTAATAGCTCGAGATATTTCTTTCTGATTTTTAACTATTTTTTCTAATTTGCTATGTTTCGCCCTGTTTTCTCATCGTTAATTTCCTGAGTTCTTGCACTTGATTTTCTATTTTAACAGCATCTTCTTGGTCTAAATTTCCCGTAATAGCTTTTATGATTGAGCCTAATCCGTTAATTAAGCCTCTCTTAACTCTAGGTATATAAGTTCTCCCTAAACTAATTGCATTAGAGCCTAAATATACTAGCTTACTTTCTACTTTTCCTATAAGGTATTCTATTTGATCTCTTTTAATTAAATTATCTTCGTAATTTGATGTATTTTCTGAATTAATTTGAACGTATAATAATCTCTACCTAATTCTATGTATATGTCTCTTATTCTACTAACATTATATATTATAACCAAATGATAGGTATCTACTTGCTGGTGAACGGTTGCTTCTTTAAGCACCAGGACACCGTTGTGACTGTCTATAGGTTCAATTATTGCGGCGACTCCGACGAACCACAAGGCTGCGCCGAAGGCGAAGGCGTACCTGAAACACCAGGGCGTCTTAGCATTCTAAGGTGGACTCTGATTGTTTTGGTATTAACATGTTTTCCAACGATCTCGGCTATCTGCTCTGGATGTAACCTAACGATAGTATACGGGCCTATATATCTTGGTTCCAATTTATTGCTACGCGCGCTTTTGGCTACCTGCTTGAAAACCTTGTCTCCTACTTTAAAGTTGGGAACTTCCGTGTTCCTATTGCTTTTCTCTATCACTGATTGTTTGTGTTCTGCCATTTTAGTAGTCACTAGCTTTTGAACGTTCTCCATGATTTGTTTGTGTTTATTTATATACTCCTGGTAGAATTCTTTCGGATAATGTAGTTCTAGGGGATTTCTACTGTTGGTGTGGCCAAATAATAATTCAAAAGGCGTGAAACCGGTCGCCGAATGTATAGTGCTGTTGGTTGGCTCGCTTTTATCGGTTATTCTTTGAATCCGAATCATTTCTGCTAACGTGGAATGTAACCGTTCTATCGGAGAGTTAGAGTTTGGGTTGTACGGGGTAGTAAAGTGAATATGTATGTTATGCATGGCGCACACTTCTGTTATAACCTCATTATCAAATTTGGGATCGGAGTCTGTAGTGATTTTAGTTGGAACACCTATTATTGAAAATAGGCTAAGTAAAGCTTCGGCTATGTGTATACTGATTGCAGCGGATAATGGTATCGCCTGTGCGTATTTCGAAAAGTTATCTATTATTGTTAGAAATGTTACGCCACCGCTACTGTATAGATCCATAAATAAATGCTCCATGGGTTTGTGGGGTGTATCCGTAAGAGACAGGGGTAATTTTAACGGGTTGCGTTCATATTTGGATTTGAGGCATTTTTCGCATCGATTGATATATTTCTGAACTGATAGCAACATGTTTGGCCAATGGTAATTCTTATGAAGTTGTTTATATGTTTCTTGTATGCCTCTGTGCAAGGTTTTACCTTCATGATATTTTTTAATTAATTCTACTTGTTCGGTTATGTTCTCTACTAATGTGACTCTCGTTGTGCAACGTACTAATTTCGGTCCTCTGTTACTAAATACATTTTTTACTACCTTACAGAATACAGGATATAATTCATCATGATGGAAATAACAGTAGAACATTCTGTCTGCTACGGTATGTTCCCTGAGAAACTTTATGATCTGTTGTTCTGTATCGTTAATTGGTATGAATACATCCTTTATAACGATTTTTCCTTTTGTTCTATCGTCTACACGGTATTCTAAGCCGGGGCACTTTCTGATATGAAACTGTTTGAGCTGCCTGTCAATCGCGTCTGATACTTCGGGTATCTTATAGTTTGTTTGTTCGGTTGAATCTAATTGAATCGATTCTGGTGTGCCTATTTGTCGGTCTATGGATGGGGGTGCTACGAAAATGGTTGAAGTGTCTATAAGTGTTTCTATATCTATTCCGTCAAGATCGTCGCCTAAGTCGTTCGAAGTGCTGGGCTGCGGTTCCGCAGGTAAGTTTGGTTGTCTTTCGCCTTCTAAAATCATGACTATTATTTCATCATCCTGTAACGGCACTGATTCAACGTCATTATTATACACTATTTGGACACGAGATAAGGCGTCTGCGTTCGTATTTATTTTCCCTTTTTTATACTCTATTTTATAATCGTATTCGGCCAATTTCAAACGCCATCTAGTTAATTTAGAATTAGGGTCTTTGAGCGTCATTATCCACGTTAATGGGCGATGATCGGTATATATTGTGAACTTCTTGCCATATAAATAGGGGCGGAAATACTTAATTGCCCGCACTATTCCTAGGAGTTCCTTCTCTATTGTCGCATACTTCTGTTCTGTTACTGAAAGCGTTCGAGAAGCGTACGCAATGGGTTTATCCGAACCTACCTTTCCTTGTGACAATACTGCACCTAACGCTACGTCGGATGCATCTGTTGTAAGGATGAATGGTTGTTCAAAATCCGGGTATTGTAGTATGGGGGCGTTTGTAAGGACCTCCTTACATTTTTCAAACGACTGTATGAACTCTGGGGTTGCTATTACTTTCGCGTTCTTCTTCAAACATGCGGTTAAGGGTTTAGTGAGTTTTGCGAAATCCTGAATAAACTTACGATAGTAGCCTACGAGGCCTAGGAAGGACTTGATTTCTTTCTGGGTTTTAGGCAAGGGAAATTTCTGCACGGCTGCAATTTTATCAGCGTTTGGCTTAAGGCCTTCATCTGTAAGGGTATGGCCAAGAAACTTTACCTGTTTTTGAAGGAATTCTGATTTATTAAGCTGAACCTTAAGGTTATGTGAGCGGAACCTATCAAAGACCTGTTTACATTTATCTATGTGTTCCTGTAATGAAGTGGAAAAAATGATTGCGTCATCAAGGTATGTTAAAACATTATCTAAACCACGTAAAACTACATCCATTAGCCTCTGGAATGTACTGGGGGCTGATTTAAGTCCGAAGGGCATTCTCAAGAATTCGTAGTGCCCTCGCTCTGTACTGAAGGCTGTCTTCTCTATATCGTTTGGGTCCATCTCTACCTGATGGTACCCTGAAGCCAGATCTAAAGTTGTGAAGTACTGAGCTCGTCCGAGTCTGTCAAGTATGTCATTGATATTAGGTAAGGGGTATTTATCTTCTATTGTCTTTTCGTTGAGCCGTCTGTAATCAATCACTAGCCTCCATTTTTGTTGGCCTGATGCGTCTATTTTCTTGGGCACAATGTGTACGGGACAAGACCACGGTTGACTAGATTCCCTAATAATATTTTGACGTAATAATTCGATTTGTTTCTGAATTTCTTGCTTTTGTTTCGGTGCCTGCCTATAGTTACGGACATGTATAGGGGTATCATCGGTGAGCCTAAGCTTATGTTTGACCTGATGGGTAAAAGTAAGAGGAATGTTTTCGCAATAGAATATGTCGCGGTAATTATAACACAACCTTTCTATTTCGCATCTTTCCTCCGAGTTCATGTGTTCCGTTCTAAGTCTGTTAAGATTATTTTGAGTAATTTATCTAAATTTCTATCGGTAGGTATACGAAGTATTGATAAAGGAAACCGAAGGGTCACCTTCCGAAAACGGGGTTAACTGTATCTTATAATTTTATTGTTGACTAAACTAATTTTGTTTTCCGACTTGTTCATCACCGATGTTGTTATTGTTCCGCACTTCACAGATACTAGGGCGGACGGGAACACGAGCCCATCACTGGTTATGTGTTCTGACAATTCGTAATCACCGTCGCGATAATTACACAGGAGATAAATCACCTGCTCGCACTGCGGATGTATAATTGTGTACGATCGCATGTCACCTCTTATCGGAATAGTTGTAGCATCCGTTCTCAGCAGCATATTTTTCATGTCGATCTCGCACCCTAATTGCGACAGTAAGTCGACACCTAATAGTCCCATAAAGTCCGGGTCGAAGTTGAACAACAGGAACTTATGTGTATGATTAACATTAAACAACGGCGGGAGTGGTATGTAAGCTACGGTTTCATGTTTAGATACGTTATGTGCGGTCTTAATATAATGAATCTCACGCTCGAGTCTGGAATTATCTAATATTGCGTCCGGTGAGATAAGCGATTGCGAAGCTCCAGTGTCAAGTAAGAAACGACCACCTAGCTCCTTAATATAAATATACGGTAATCTGTTCTGGTAATGCAAGTTTATGTTTACTAGGTTTCTGCGTCTAACTCCGGAGACGGGTAAAAATTTTCCGGAATATCCTCAATTTTCAAGTTTTCTACGTTCTCCGCAACTATTTCTTCCGGGTAGGAAGTATCGGGAACCTCGTCAGATTGGAAATTAATCGGCGCGTATGGCGTGGGTTTGTACGGATATGTGACGTTGGGATTTCCGTACGTACCCGGCTGGTGAGCCGGTTTTGGGTTACCTGTAGGTGGACGGTTTGACCTGGCAGGGTTAGCTTGTTGTTGTGTCTGCTGGGGGGCCCTATTGGGTTGTTGGAATCTATAGTTAGCATTTGGTGCCTGGAACCTCTGGGTATTATTATTATTACCTGGTGTTGCCGGGTTCAGCCTACCTAAATTCGCGGTTTGCCTACTTTTTCTGTTTTTCTGTTTAACCTCCTCGAGTTTAGCCAGAGCTATTGATTGTTCTAAGGAGCCTGCACTTTGTACGCGCACGTTGAGCGCTATTATGGGGTCTAGTTGGCCTAAAAAGACGTTGACAGCCATCTTCTCATAATAGGCCTTCTTGGTCGGATCAATGTTGATTGGCGAGTACGTAAGCTCCCTAACCTTATCCGCAAAGGGTTCTATGTCTGATTTTTTTGTGACTTGCATTAACTCCTGCACTATTTGCACTTCGTCCCTGAATTCTCCAAACCTACGGGTGAGAGTGGTTTTGATATCCTCCCAACTATTAAAATTAGAGCACTCCGATAATGCCTCTACGGCTTTGCCGGATAGTTTATTTCTAATGATGCACGCAACACTAGGGCTGTTGCTGCCCTCTTTAAGTTCTAGAGCGCTATCTACACTTTTGATATAAAAATTGAGTGTCTTTTTATTGCCGTCATAATTAGGTATCAAAAAGGCTAGATTTCGATAGTCTATTGTTACCTTGCTCGTGCCTGCCTCTACTACGTTCTTATCCTCGTCTGCCATTTATATTTCAAACACACAAACCAAAAATATAAAAAGACGCACCAAAATATTGTACAAACAAAACAATAAACAATGTACAGGATCACGATTTTAGTGAGCTGGTACAGGAATTCTCGAGAGCAAACAGAGTTTATGCTTACCCCACGAGCATGCCGATTTTCAGGCGATGAATTCTGCTTTCCACTGCGCCGCACGAGCCCGTTGATGGTTTTTCTTTAATCGCGTCACAGACGTCGCGTATGAGATTTTATCGATTCGCGAGCTGGTTGGCTTTTACGCGATCCTACCGACTGCGCCAGTTAGGTCGAGACGCACGGCGAAGACGTTTTTAAAAATAAAACGCCGGGACGTTTGTCCCTTACAAGTGGTAGAGCAGAACTGAGTTTAATTCGTGAGCTTAAACCTAACTTACATCGCATCTTATTACTAATAGCTTAATACTAAGAACTGCGAGGACTTGGTGATTATTACGCGGACGCAACTCTCCCTTAGAATATTTATAAACAATGATAATGAAATAATTTAGAGACTCAGTTCATTAATTTTATTTGTGATTTCTCGTATCGAATTATAAATCTGGTAGGTATGTATCTATTTTACACTCATCCTTAGTGTATCAATAGAATAATTGCGTGAAGATATACCTAATACTTACATCCTTACAATTTTTATTTTAATCCTAATCTAAAAAAAAAGAAATTAAGGTAATTAAATAGATATTTTTTGTAGAATATTATCTTATTACAAAATGATTTTCTATAGTCTGTGGTTATTCTTCACATGTGGCACTTCACTAAAGGGGCTATCGCTGTCGCATTCTATCGTATTTACTCGCTCGTACTCGCCGCGCGTCGCTCGTATCGCTATCGCACTACCAAATGACAAACTAACCAATAGACGTCCGACTGTCCGAATAGTACTAAATGTCCGATTAAGAACTGTGGTTGAGTAACGTTTCTTTTAGTACAGTGCTAAGTTACGTTACCTAATAGTACATCGGACGCGTACTACCCAACACTAGCGAGACACCATGATTTCCACATCCAAGGGGTGTAACGATAATTATTTTTATAGTAGTTTGTAAATGAAGTTTACATAAAGTTAAGGTGACTATGCACTGTGAAAATTAATTAAGTGATGGGGGCAATTGAGACTACTACCGGCTAGGGCGAGCAGAGTTAAATAAAAGGTTGATTACAATGTATAGTATGAGATTATAATCGTGAATAGAATGTTACATAAATTTATATCTGGTATTTGAGTAAATGAACCTCAGGGGATGGATTCATAATAAATATTCTGCCGTGGCGTTGTTCGGTCCGTTGTGCAAGATGTTAGTATGCACTTAGCTAGTGGACACGTGGCTGGTGGTGTTGCCGGCGTGCCAGGGTCTCCGCTGGTGTGCCTCGCTACCGCTATGATGGTGCGAAGCCCGGTGCGAAGACCCTGGAAATAGGAAAGGTGCGGGTCAGTTTGTCACTAGGTAATTTCGTCCAAGTGACCCGCTAAAATAGCAGGTGAAGAGAATCTCCCAGCGGCAATGCAGCGTAGCTAGAAGCTATAATAAAAAAGAATATAGATAGGCAGCACAAGCTGGTGCCGCGACCTCTGACCGTAGGGGTCATCGGCCTCGTGGCACTAAATAGGTAGGCTGAAATAGCACATAGTATAAAACAAAATATATTGAGCCATGCATTTTAGCAGGCAATAAGCTGCACCGCTGGAAAGTCTTCACCTGTAGAAGAAGTAGGAAATGTTGATCTCAAAACTTACCCGGAGCCGACAGCAGTTGGCCACGGGGTCAAAGTGACTTTCCCCGGCGAAGGTTACCAAGGAAAGGAACGATATAAGAGCCGTCAGTTGATGACTGGGCTAGTGCTGTCCAATCTCGCTAGCACAACCATAGATATAGAATATGTATTTAGTAATAACTATCGAAACATACTAAAATATCGATTAATTTAGGGATATTGTTTTAATTAGATTTATAAAGAATCCACAACGTTACAATACCCCCTCAATTAGTTCAGGGTTTTTGTTACCCAAAAACCCGATACTGGACTGCTCAATACAATGCTTGACTTACGCTTACACATACATACTTTCTTACATACCTCCTCTATCATTTTCATCCATACTTTGCGGTTACCACTTAAATAATGTAGCACACGCTTCCTTCCGAAGAGAGTTTCCAGGATAAAGGCGCTGGAGACTCAGACGTAAATCTAACAAGATGGTAAACATTGAAATGTCACAGACAACAATTTCAATGGGAAGAAAAAGAGCAATAAATACCACTATATATTTTCGACTATAAAAGATAAAGTGTTATGTTTTTAGTATAGGGCTTATTTTAGATGTATACATTACCGCATCTGCAATAAGGCTTATTTCACGAGTTTGCAAACCGCTCGGAAGAAGACATAACAGAGATATGCAATAAGGCTTGTTTTTGGAACTGAGTTTGCACGACCGCTCAGCATAATAGTGGTATAAAACCATAAAAAACAATACCCAGATACTGGTTGAATATCCCAGCTCCAAGAAAAGGTATCCGTTGGTTTAAAACGCCAACGGACCCACAAATGGTACAAAACCATAAAAATAAGGTATCCGTTGGTTTAAAACGCCAACGGACCCAAAAACAACATCAGTTGGTTTAAAACGCCAACCGACCCACAACAACCTTTACTAGGCAAAGCCTAATAATAAAAGAAAACGAACATGAAGTTCAAAGTTCCATCTCAAAGAGAGGAGAAAAGAAGACGAAAATATATAGTAGTGGTAGGGTAATATGATTTAATACAATAAAGACAATTAAATTGTCAAAAATATATAATGAACAACTTTTAAAGTTATGACCAAGTCAATTTATTATTAAAAGTGTTATTAAAGTAAAATAGTTTATTATTTGACTCACATCAGTGAGTATGTATGCAAACATCAGTTGCAATTTGAACAACTAGTGTTCAAAAAAAAAATCTAAGTTTTTTTATTTTCAATTTCAAATAATTAAGAACCCACGGTTCAACAAGGTAAGTATTCTCTAATGTTTTGTAGTCGTATGTTTGTATTTATATTTTGTGGCAATAAGTAAAAAAAAAATTTTCAAGTTCAAAATGACCATGAAGGCATTTTAGGGTTGATCCAACGGATCATACAAAAAATTGCAACAGGCAAAATAATTACGAAGTTAAAAAACTAATAAGTTCAAATATACATAATAAATTATTTTGGGGCAAGTCCAAAAAATTATTATTTATTCACTAGTGAATAAATTTTAATGTTTTCTTCAAAAAACAAAAACATAAAAGGGAACAGTCATCCTAAGAAAAGTATTACAACATGATAGAACATTAACCAATAGGTTATAAGATATTAATATTTAATATTCAGTTAAAAAAGTCCAAAAGTTGGTATTCTTCAAAGAATAATATTATTTTGTTTTTTAAAAAACAAGACAATTTTTTAAACAATAACTAGTAGTAATTTTATATTTTAGTATACTGGCAACCTTTTTGATTGTCAGAACCATATGACGTTTGACAATTCTAAGTTTCAAACAATTTCAAAACAACTTTTGATAGAAATAAAATGTTCAAATATACGAACCAAAGATGTAATACAATTGAAAAGTATTACATTATTTAGTAAGAAGACATAATTGACCTGTAGACCGTGTCTACAAACAGGATACATGAGTTATTTAAATTATAAAAGTTTTCGTAATATGTGAACAAGTTGGTAGGTACATGAAATTAAAATTTTATTGGTGACCCTTTTTAGGTACAAATATCATTACGACTATTGTAGTATCGAGATAAAGGTAGTGTATTACCACAGTGCAATAACAGTGTTATTATAAAATACAAGTTTTAGTTACAAGTATGTGTAGGTATATACTTGTTTGCCACAATAGTGTATAAGAGTGTTTAAGTGCAAAGGAAAGTTTATTGAATATTTACATATATTTACAACATAGTGATTATTAGAACAAAACAAGTGTTGTTCATAGTTGAGAAGTTAGGTTGCTATTTAATTAATAAATTTATTAGGTTAGGTTAGGTCCTTGTATTGTTTTATGTTTGATTAAAAATGTTTTATATGAATTATATTGATTATTTTACCTATATTTAGTTTATAGTTATGGCACAAGTCATTTTAAAAGGACTCGGGGGAAATGGCTAATGCATTGTTGACTTTGAACGGTCAAATTTATATAAGCGGTAATGATTTTAAAGACTAAACTATACCTGACACAACAATCCCATATGCAGAACAAGACGAGGTCTACAAATTTAAGTATTTATTATCTTTGTTGTTCTTTTCAAAGATTTTATTAGTTGTCTAGAGATCTTTTATTCTTTGTATTTCTTTTCAAAGAATTATGTTTTGATTATTTTTTTTTTTTCAAATATATAAGCTAATTTGGATACAGAAATCCTACAATAAGCAACACTGACTACAAAACAGTTGAGTAAGTATTAAATCTAAAAGGTAAATTAACCCAAAGTTAAGTAAAAATAAAAGCTATGGTGCGATGAGCGAGATTGACATGAAAATTAAGTAAGTAATTTACTTCAATATAAGGTACTAGTAAAATCAAATGTATATATGTAACCTGTCAGTGAGTAATTAACTATTTGTGTATAATACATCAAAATAGTTTTAATAAGTATATCAAAATAAAGAAAAATTTCAACCAGCAATAGGTTGATATAATAACCTAATATATGTTATTATATTGCACATAAAAGGTAAGCAAGTATAAAAAGTATAATAAATTCACTGACGGGGTATACAAAAATGGAATAAAAAAGTAAGTAGATATGGTTGAGATCAACAAGTCCAAGAAAACAAAAGCAAATAGATCCTTAATTTACCAGTGGGTATAATAGTATAATATGCAGTTAAAATGACCATAAGAGGTATTAAACCAGTCTAGATGTTAAAAATGCAAAATATTTGTAAAAAGTAATGTTAATTAGCCTTGTTGTTATATTTAACACAAGTAATTAGTTAAATAAATGAGTAATTTCACTAATATAATGGAAAAAGTATGCATTATTCAGTTAATTATAAAAAAAATGAAATTAATAATTATTTTCAACTACCTTCATTCAGTTAAAAATGAAAAATAACAATAAAATTGGTGAAAAAAATCACCACACTGGTAAAATAAAGAGGAAAATAAGAAGAAATAAAGTACTTACGGACCAAACACACAATACCTACGGCAGAATAATACCTTGTAAGGCGCCAATGTAACGATAATTATTTTTATAGTAGTTTGTAAATGAAGTTTACATAAAGTTAAGGTGACTATGCACTGTGAAAATTAATTAAGTGATGGGGGCAATTGAGACTACTACCGGCTAGGGCGAGCAGAGTTAAATAAAAGGTTGATTACAATGTATAGTATGAGATTATAATCGTGAATAGAATGTTACATAAATTTATATCTGGTATTTGAGTAAATGAACCTCAGGGGATGGATTCATAATAAATATTCTGCCGTGGCGTTGTTCGGTCCGTTGTGCAAGATGTTAGTATGCACTTAGCTAGTGGACACGTGGCTGGTGGTGTTGCCGGCGTGCCAGGGTCTCCGCTGGTGTGCCTCGCTACCGCTATGATGGTGCGAAGCCCGGTGCGAAGACCCTGGAAATAGGAAAGGTGCGGGTCAGTTTGTCACTAGGTAATTTCGTCCAAGTGACCCGCTAAAATAGCAGGTGAAGAGAATCTCCCAGCGGCAATGCAGCGTAGCTAGAAGCTATAATAAAAAAGAATATAGATAGGCAGCACAAGCTGGTGCCGCGACCTCTGACCGTAGGGGTCATCGGCCTCGTGGCACTAAATAGGTAGGCTGAAATAGCACATAGTATAAAACAAAATATATTGAGCCATGCATTTTAGCAGGCAATAAGCTGCACCGCTGGAAAGTCTTCACCTGTAGAAGAAGTAGGAAATGTTGATCTCAAAACTTACCCGGAGCCGACAGCAGTTGGCCACGGGGTCAAAGTGACTTTCCCCGGCGAAGGTTACCAAGGAAAGGAACGATATAAGAGCCGTCAGTTGATGACTGGGCTAGTGCTGTCCAATCTCGCTAGCACAACCATAGATATAGAATATGTATTTAGTAATAACTATCGAAACATACTAAAATATCGATTAATTTAGGGATATTGTTTTAATTAGATTTATAAAGAATCCACAACGTTACAGGGGGATATCTCAAAGCTGTAGATTGGGCAGGTTCCGCTGGGGTGCGAGGAAATTGCTTATTGGGTCACCTTTACAGCCGGCATATGAGAACCGAGACGGCGCGCGGCGTGCGGTTTGAGTCGGTTCGAGTCAGATATAATAAAGCCCGGGCGAAGGTGAAAAAATTTTTTTTTCCGAATTTTTGGTCTCTCACAGTACCTAATTACACCTACAGGACTACCTGATGCCTGCGGCTTTGCAAACGCGGAGGTCTATTATCGTTTTTAGGGTTCCGTTGCCAAATGGCAAAAAACGGAACCCTTATAGATTCGGCATGTCTGTCTGTCTGTCCGTCCGTATGTCACAGCCACTTTTTTCCGAAACTATAAGAACTATGCTGTTGAAACTTGGTAAGTAGATGTATTCTGTGAACCGCATTAAGATTTTCACACAGAAATAGAAAAAAAAATAAAAACTATTGGCTCTCCATACTTAGAACTGAAACTCAAAATATTTTTTTTCATCAAACCCATACCTGTTGGGTATCTATGGATAGGTCTTCAAAAATGATATTCAGGTTTCAAATATTATTTTTCTTTAAACTGAATAGTTTGCGCGAGAGACACTTCCAAAGTTGTAAAATGTGTCCCCCCCCCCCTCTAATTTATAAAATAAGAGATTGATAAAACTAAAAAAAATATATGATGTATATTACCATGTAAACTTCCACCGAAATTTGGTCTGAATGAGATTTAGTAAGTAGTTTCTATTTAATACTTCATAAATCGGCAATTTACATACCTTCCATTCAATCAACTCAAATATAAAATTTAAAAAAAAGGATTATTATGTTACTTGTTGGTCATATCTCCGGCCATACTTAACCAATTGCAATCAAATATACAGCAAATTTTAAGTTCAAGCATGACCTTTCTAATAGAAAACACCGTATCAAAATTCCATTCTGTATTTTTTGCAGCCATCGCGAACAAACAACAAAAAATAAACAGTCAAGAATTCCGAAAACAATATTTTTTTGTTCAGAATCGTTCATTTAACATAACCCAAGTATTTTTTTAATATCTCCGATATACAGATACAAACAATTTTACAATTTTATAATAGTATAGATAGTGTAATTTACAAAGTGAGATTTTATTGCCAAATTCTTTTCTCACAGCCTTAACTTGCTAATTAGGCTGTAAATCTATACATCTATACATCTATACATCTATACATCTATACATCTATACTTCTATACATCTATACATCAATACATCTATACATATAAATAAAATTGGTGTATCTGTAATATTGAAATAACCGTTTTTTACTACATTTATATGAATATATATACGGTACATACACCAAAATAACATTTTTTACAATTTTTGTCTGTCCGTCTGTCTGTCTGTCTATCTGTCTGTTTGTTCCGGCTAATCTCTGAAATAGGCTGAACCGATTTTGATAGATAGGCAGATAGGTAATATAACAAGAATTAACATAGGCTACTTTAATTTTAGAAAAAATAATTAGGGTTGCGCGCAAAAAAAACTAAAACCATAAATATCTTGATCCACGCGGACGAAGTCGCGGGCACAGCTAGTCTGAATATAAAATCGATTATCTTGGCGTTCAAGAGAGCTATTTTGTGGCCAAAATGTATGAAGATGTGACTTAAATGCGCGTTAAGGGTCAAAAAAAAAATTGCAATTATAATCGTATATTTATATTTTGAAAGCAATAAAATTACTATATGCTTGGCCAGGCATTTTTTATTGTCAAATTGTTTTCTCACAGGCGTTTTTTTTTTAATTTGAATCTTTTATTATGATATACATACACATACTCACACCTTTTTTCCTGCGGGGTAGGCAGAGACAACAGTCCACCATCTGTTCTATCCTTACATACTTCACGAGCCTTCTCTACTATCATTAAAACTTTCAAGCAAGCCCGCCGGTTCCAAGTGCTTTTGACCTGCCCTTTTTTCCATACCTCATTAATTTGATCAGTGTATGTTCTGCCAAGTCAACCTTGGCTTGCCTGCTCACTTACATGTGCCTCACATACTTGGTATGTTATTCGCTCAGTACTCATTCATTCTAAGTGTTCAATCATTTCTTGGTTCCTCTCAAAAACTTTTTTTTTTTATATTTAGGACACGTCAATTTGACTTCACCTCGCCTGACGGTAAGCTGAATGCAAAGTATCTGGAAAGAGGGTCACCATTACATACACGTACCATGTTAACAATGGTGGCACTCAGCTTGACGGCCTCATCAGAAGAGAATTGTCGTCGCAGCACCGCGTGACACCCACCGGTCCCACTAGTGCTGCGACCACAATCCCCCTGCCCGGCTATGCACTTGCTGACCCCTGAGCGCAATCAAACCGAAATTGGATTACTATGAAGGATTTTTCGCAATCGTGCACGGTGGTACCTACACGGCCGAATTTTGGGACAAATTTGTGTCATCAAATTTCTACCACCAGTAACAACTTTCGTTTTTCTTGCATTTACTTTCATACCTTTCGCTTAAAGGCCTCATTCATGCTGTTCATCATTTTCTGAAACTCCTCCACCGATGAGGCACTTAACATGCAGGCCTCCCATCTTTATTCCATATTCACTCCATTTCATATGACTCATACAACTACCCATGAAGATTGACCAGCCAAGGTGAAGCAACACATCCCTGCTTGACACCTTTTGAGATGTCAAACCAGTCCGTGTAGGCATCATTAATCGTGACCTAACAATCCTAACAATCACCGCATTTGTCCAATCCTCCGGGAGCGGGCCTTGTGTCCAACAAAGGTTAAATAGGCGGTGCAACAGTCCTGCTACTAATCCTTCACCAGCCCTCACCATTTCTCTCGCTGGAGACTATGGCGAGGGCCGTGGTCTCTGACGGGAGCAAATGGCACGCCGCCGCCTCTTTCTGCGAGCAGGTAATGCTCGCGAAAGAGACGGCGGAGAGGGAGCGGGAGAGAACCCTGCCCCCCGAGTTTCGCAGACTCATCTACGCCCGGTACTACCGACCTCCATGATCGGGGCCTGAGGACGGCAGTTGGCCGACTCGCCGTTCTTACAGAAGCAGGCCGTGGCGGAGGCGTGTCGTGTGTGCCTTACACACGCCTGCCAACTCACCGAAGCGGGATAGAACCCGACCCCACCAGGCGAGGCCGCGGTGGCGGCCAAAGTCCGCCAACAACCCTGGGGTTATCCTTTCGAGGCCTTACCTGGGGTGCCCGGCAACGGACACTTGGGGAGGACACCGTGCGGTTTTAGTCGATACACGACATAACCACCCCCGCTGACCGGCGGCGGGGGGGTATCCGAAGAGATTTCCGCAAGTTAAAAAAAAGGCCTCACCATTTCAATCATCACTCTATCATACATAACAGACTTTCCCAACCTCATTAATTTTATCATTTTCACAATTTCATCGATTCCATTGGTAAGCGACACCTTCTTTAAAAATGTATCTTTTACTTTTTTATATAGTATGTGTGAGGTACTTTGATTTTAAATTATGTATATCAGTCGTCCAGTATCCATTGCTGTGATCGGCAACTATCATTTCTATTTTAAAAGTACTTATATTGTTGCCTAGTAGTTTGTTAATATCGCAATAAACGCAGTAGTCCATTGAAAAGTTACATTTGGGGTTGCGTTTTTTAGAGGACGCAATTTTATTTTTTTGATGTGTAGGGGGGGTCAGTGTAAAGCTAAAACCAAGTTTGTGGGGTCGCCACCCTTGTCCCTCGGCCGCCATCTTGAAAATAGGGGTTGAAATGGTTTTTACGATATATCTCTTAAACTATTTTCTGATAAAAAAAATTTGTTACCATTTTTTGTTGCAAATTAACCCCACAAACTTGGTTTTAACTTTACACTGAACCCCCCTACACATCAAAAGATTAAAATTGCGTCCTCTAAAAAACGCAAGATTAGGCCTAAAAAATGTAACATTTCAATGGACTACAGTGTTATATCTTATTCAAGACTTCGCCTATTTCTGCATTAATCCTGACCTATACACAGATTATCATCAGTAGATGCGAGCGAATCTATCACTCCTTGGTCATACTCTATCACATCCACACCTCGCTCATACATACTTTATTGTTATGTGAATAATTTAACTCACACAACACAAAATGCTTGTCTACGAAAAGTCTAATTTAGAAGGTTATTTAGAACTTGCAATCCCTAGATTAAAAGACACATCAATCCAATTACGCTTCACCAACTTAGATACTCGTCTAAGTCTAAAACATTTGCACAGAACTTATAGCATCCACAAATCACCTAAAATTAATAGTGCTCCTTTGAGCAGAACTAATGTATAGCCGTCTGCCTGTCTAGGTGTGTATTTCACATCTAGTTTATACTTGTTTAAACAGAGTTCCAGCTCCAGCTTCCGATATTAATAGCAGTGCGTGCTCGTGATTTGAATAGTTCCGTATTGGAGACGTCCTTTGAAGTGACGTTGGAACGGAAGGGACATGACTCGGGAATAATGAAAGACGGTCTCTTTTAAACATGGCTTCAGAATGTTCAACGTTTTACTTTAATTAAGATTTTGTCACGGTTGTTTTTGATACAATTTCATATATTTAATTAAATTGTATTAAGATGTTTTCCAATCTACGTAGTCTCCTAACGCTCTTTCGGGATTTAGCTAAATTATAACAATAATTTACTAAATATACTGATAGCATTTAAGACAGAATAATAATACATTCTTGGGTAAACTATATTCAATTTTATGCTATACTTGAAATTATAAAATAATTGTAAATAAGTTGTATTTGAACGTTTGAAAATAATGTTAAATGAATGATTCTGAAATACAAAAAAATATTTTTAGGAATTCCTGTCTATTTGTTCGCGATGGAACTACTGAACGTATTTTGATGCGACTTTTTAGGGTTCCGTTGCCAAATGGCAAAAAACGGAACCCTTATAGATTCGTCATGTCTGTCTGTCTGTCCGTCCGTATGTCACAGCCACTTTTTTCCTAAACTATAAGATCTATGCTGTTGAAACTTGGTAAGTAGATGTATTCTGTGAACCGCATTAAGATTTTCATACAAAATAAGAAAAAAAAAACAATAAATTTTGGGGGTCCCCATACTTAGAACTGAAACTCAAAAATTTTTTTTTCATCAAACCCATACATGTGTGGTATCTATGGATAGGTCTTCAATAATGATATTGAGGTTTCTAATATCATTTTTTTCTAAACTGAATAGTTTGCGCGACAGACACTTCCAAAGTGGTAAAATGTGTGCCCCCCCCCCCTGTAACTTCTAAAATAAGAGACTGATAAAACTAAAAAAAATATATGATGTACTGTAATACTGTAGTACTGTAATCCATGTAAACTTACAACGATAATTGGTTTGAACGAGATCTAGTGAGTAGTTTTTTCTCAACTCAAATATAAAAAAAAAAAAAACCATTACTATGTTACTTGCCGCTACGGAACCCTTAATGGGCGAGTCCGACTCGCACTTGGCCGCTTTTTTATTAGAAGTCTTGGTCAAATTTAAAATCTGCCATATGTTTGATTGCAATTGGTTAGATAAAAGGAGGTATAACACAAAAAAACGATAACCGACCTCCGCGCGAGTGGAACCGCGGGCATCAGCTGGTGAAATTATAAATTTAGATCTGAAAAAGTTTCTGGTCAGCATCCAGGACTGGAAGGTTGTTGACGGTCGCCGATCTAAATACAGGAAAGTGTTAGCATACTAATTGCTGGTGTTAGAAGTGGGTTTACGTCAGTAGTGTAATGGCCAGGATTCGAACCCGGGACCCAACGATCGCGTAAATCCTTAACCACTAAGCTACCGACGCTTCATATATTTATAAATTAAAAAAAATTAAATTAAAAATTAAATTAAATTATATCGGATCGGTATCCATATAAAAACAGTGCTAATGATACCGCATAATATATTGGCAGAGTCCGTTGTCTGTTATCGGTGTTTATGTTCGATGCACGTGCGGCGAGTTGAAATACTTTGAGATATTGCTTGAACAAACCTAAAGTATCAAAAGTGCTCGAATAATTGACGCGGTGTATTTTTAACGACGTTTTAAAACGACGTGGCGTTATAAGTTTGACGTGGCTGTCTGTGGCATCGTAGCTCCCGAATGATCGATATGGTTCTTAGCTATAAATGTATTTGCGTCCGGGGTTTTTAGGGTTCCGTGGCCAAATGACAAAAAACGGAACGCTTATAGATTCGTCATGTCTGTCTGTCTGTCCGTCCGTATGTCACGGCCACTTTTTTCCGAAACTGTAAGAACTATGCTGTTGAATCTTGGTAAGTAGATGTATTTTGTGAACCGCATTAAGATTTTCACATAAAAATAGAAAAAGAAACAATTATTTTTGGGGGTTCCCCATTCTTAGAACTGAAACTCAAAATATTTTTTTCCATCAAACCCATACGTGTATTGTATATAGGTACGTACGTATACGTACTACACGTACACGTGTATAAGTACTATCTATGAATAGGTCTTCAAAAATGATTTTGAGGTTTCTAATATCATTTTTTTCTAAACTAAACTAAATTAAATAGTTTGCGCGAGAGACACTTCCAAAGTGGTAAAATGTGTCCTCCCCCCCACTGTAACTTCTAAAATAAGAGGCTTATAAAACTAAAAAAAATATATAGTATACATTACCGTGTAAACTGCCACCGAAAATTGGTTTGAACGAGATCTAGTAAGTAGTTTCTTAATACGTCATAAATCGTAAACCGCATTTTCCCTTCATTCAATCAACTCAAATATAAAAATTTTACTTGCTGCTACGGGACCCTTCATGGGCGAGTCTAACTCGCACTTGGCCAGTTTTTTAATTTATCAACTGATGATATTATTCAACAACTACTATACTGCACATTTTCAATAACTAGGCCAATAAAAAAAAAAGAAGCCCAATAAAAATTTCCGTTATATTAAAGTATGCAATATTTAGATGCTAGCAAACACACGATGAACTTGATGGTAAGTGGTTATCATCCTGCCTGCCTAATCGATGTTAACATTATAAAACTGAAAAGTTTGTTTGTTTGTTGGTTTGGTTCAAATCTAATCTTAGGAATAGCTAATCTTGTTAACTCTTAATAACTACTGGTTACTGATGAATTGAAATATTATTTTTGTATTGAAAGACTAATAAATTAAGGGCATGTAAAACTAGGACGGTTGCCAGCTTGGCAATCAACCCAAACTTAAGCGTAGCGAGATATGCCTATCCAACAATAGGTCAACGTGACCGGTCGTTTTTTTCCATTGATTTGGTTTTTCGGTGATTATTCCTCGATGGTAAGACCGATCTGGACATTCGACCCCTGACGACACTCAGTAATGTCTACTTGATCACCGTGGCAAATTTGGTCGAGATCGGTCAAACGGTCTCGGAGGAGTATCATTTGTTTGAAATGCAACTTTTTAAACCAAAGACGCTTCGCTCGCCTTCGGCTCGCTACGCTTAATAAAAATAGATATTACTTATTAAATTAATTTTAACTGAACTAACACGAGAATCACCATTCTCATAGTTATGAGGAAGTTATATCGTAAAAACAAAACAGTTTTATCCTTAATTTCTTTTGTGTTGAATAATAGGCACTTCGATGTACTCTCGTTTAGGATCGGTTAAAGCACAGATTACTAAATAGTTACTACGTGTTAAAGCTAGAAGCGTTATTTAATCGCACATTGAGGTAATAACGTCATAAGTAATTTTACGAACTTTTTATTTCTACTTTGAGAAGTTGTTACTATATGTTTTTGTAGGTAATCCTACTAATATTATATACGTGCAAGTTTGTAAGTATAGATGTTTGTTACTCTGTGATGCAAAAATGGGTGAAAAGATCTGACTGAAATTTGGAACAGGCATAGATTATAGTCCGGAAAAACATATAGGCTACTTTTTATGTCGGGAATAGGTTCCCATGGGTTGCGGACATTGGAGAAGAATTCCACGCGGGCGGAGCCGCGGGCAACAGCTAGTTTATATATATATATATATATATATAGGTTGTATCATCAATTATTATCATCTTCCCATCTCGGTTGCATTCAAAGCTTGCATTTCGGTGCCCGCTAAAGACCGCTCTCCTATTAGGTAGATTTCGATGTTATCGATCTACCTTTTTTTTTTTTTTTTTTTGTGCGGAAATCGCTTCGGATACCCCCCCGCCGGCCAGCGGGGGCGGTTATGTCGGGCTTACACCGACTAAAACCGCACGCCGTCTCGGGTCTTGATTGGTTTCTTGACTACTATCGAATTTAAAAAAAAATCTTCATAGGAGGTCTAGTTATGACCCCCTGAGTCCGAAATGACCACTGGTCAAAAAGTTTATATATATATATATATATTTTATGTATATATATTTATATAACGAGGTCAGTTCACCTATTGCGGGTACCTCGCCATCAGAATCCCGGTCCGACATGATGTAGGTCCAAAATAATAGTCTCAACACTAATCACAATAGTCTATTTATTCACTCCCGATAACAATTCAACAAAATTTTAAATGATTAAGGCGATGAAAATAGATTAAGTTTCGGAAACGCGGTAAGTTCGGTACAGGTTGGCAGAACGACCTCTCGCCCTCGCGTCTCACTCAAAAGTGTCGTTCCTCCAACATCATACGTCTAATGTCAAAACGAATGACAGCTGACAACTGTCAAACATGCCAACCCTGTACCGACCATACCCAAGCGCACCGCTTGACGTTTCCGACAAACGATAATAGATGGCGTTGTTCTAATCAATAGCGATATGCCTCTTTGTTGGTTCTGCGACATATATATATGTATGTATATATGTATATGTGTGTCCACTTCCCATAATTTGCGGCACTCTCACGGTCGCATTTTTGCCCCGATCGCTTTCAAACTGCGGTCAAAAATTGCTTCGGTGTAAACTTAGTTTAAGTTTGTGAACGGGTGGAATCCGGCCTAAGGGGACGGTAGGGCCTCACTTTTTGTGAAATCAGTTTTTCCTCAAAATTTCACGTTCCATGAAAGATATTCGAACCGTTCTAATTTTATCCCATAGTATACATGAATACCAACAACTTTTAATTATAAACCTTTAAGATTAAAACTTTAACTAAAAGTGGAGGGGGGAAAAACCAAAATTTTTCGGGAAAAAAATCATAACTTCTAACCGGTGAACATTCTTGCCGTCGGAAACATTTTTAATCGATAGGCCATTTTTAAGTCTAAAATAAATGTCTGAAAAGTTTTTCGATAAAAGTTACCGTTTTCGAGAAAAAAAAATTAAACATGTTAATAAAATAATATTAATTGCTTCACGAAATCTACCTGTGCGTTCCCCCTGCGGGAACGGATTTTTTTTTTCGTGCTGAAACCCCCTCGTATTTCCCCTCACCAGAGCTAACGTTGAGGTGAGCGTGTCGGAGTCGAACCGACTAAAACCACAGGGTGTTTCGTCAAATCAGTTTTGCTTGGAGCCTGAAGATCTTGGTGCAGCCCCATATACCCCATATCAATTATGTTGATCACCTCAATTACTAGCCCTTCCTCTCGGGGTGCTGCACTCCGAGAGTTCCGACACAAGTGAAATCACGAAAAAAAAATTTACAAAGCCAAATTTAAAAAAAATCTATACTATCATATACTCTTTTACCGAAAAAGTAGTCGTGGCCAACATGTAAATAAAATAATATTTAAAACATAAATGGCAAGAATTGATTATGAGCCCTTAATAATTTACTCGCTTTAGATGCAAACGAGATTTACAATGGTATGAAAGGACTGCTATAATAATTACTCAAACATAACATAATAGCACAGCATAACTTCACGCCTCTATCCCCGAAGGGGTATGCAGAGGTGTATTAAACACCCACGATTTGCCAGTTATGTTAAGGTCCCAATGTAATAGTGGGCGAGCCTATAGCATCCACCGGGCACATTATAAAGCAAGCGTTCAAATTCTCATTTATTAATGCACACATAACTACGAAAAGTCAGAGGTGTGTGCCCGGGGCGACTGGGGATCAAACTCCAGACCTGGTCTCAGCAGTCCGTTACGTACGTTACGTACTCAAACATGCCTGAATATTTTTAAACGATCTCTACCACATCTAGTAACACTTAATTTATAGCAGAACTTATTAAGTACTCAGGTTTGGCGATGGTGACGTGAGAACACGGCACGCAAACGGATCACGCAACGCACCAGTACGTTGATCACTTGATCAATTGAGTTAGGTTGTGTCTTCGGTTACAGCGGGAGCGGGAGCGGATTACTAATTTTTGACCCACGATGTTGAAAGGTATTATAAGTTTAATTTATGTATCTGTGCCATCGTAGCTTTCAAACAAATGAACCTGTATTGACGCGGTTTTTGTGTTTGGACGCTGATGTTCTGATTGCGATGATTCGATCAAAAATTCACGAGGACACACATGGGTTTACAGGGACATACTAACAACCTGAGCCAGAGCAGAGAGGGTTGTAAGCTTTGATGGCATTCGCACCCGGAAAAGCCGACATACCAATTAAAAATAGTCAGCGAACCTCAGGCTTCAGAGTGCAAACTTTAGACTTAGCTAGAAAATCACTATGAGAATGATGACGACTCACGTAGTAGAAAATAGGTCAATAAAGCTCAGTGAAACGAAGTCGAGAGAAAAGCTCTCTATACTCCACTCTATGTATTTCGTTGTGACGCTACTCCTCCTAAACTAATCGACCAATATTGAGCAAATTTGGCATGTAAATAAAATTTGAAACCCGGAAGGTTTAGAAAAAAATAAAATTGAAAATCGAACATATCATGGAGAAATAATCGCCCTTCATAAATTTCAAAATCTGATTTCTCCAAAATTATCAATGTTGAGACCACGATTTTGGCGCCAAAATGTGCAACTTAACTATTGGCTTAATAATTAAAAAAAAAACCCGATACATATATTTGCAGTAATTGGGTATTTTCCCCACTTTTACCCCCAGAGTTTTTTCAGGGCTCAATCAAATTACATTTACAAAATAATATGTTCAATGAAAATTGTTCAATGTGCACGTGATGCGCTTTCATTTGAGACCCCACTCTATTATATTTGCAGAGATTCGGTTATTCTTCACAACTTTCACCCCCACAACTTTTAAACGACTCAACCGATTTTCATCAAACATGTCTACAAACACTCGCCCGTAACTCACCTTTCATACAAAAAAAAAAACTAAATTGAAATCGCTTCCCTGCAACCCCTCTTTTTGCGTCGGGGGTTAAAAATAAAATTAAAAATCGGTCTAGCAACAGAGGAATAATCACCGAAAAGACAATTCAAAGGTATTCAATTTAAAAAAAAATGCGGTGCCCAGATAGCTCAGTTGGTCAAAGTGAGGGACTGGTTGCGGGTTCAAGTCCCGTCCTAGATGTTCTCTTCTTGCAGTATAAATCTATATTAAAAGTGAGCCTACTAAGTGCAAATTTCATAGTTCAACTTAGTATTTGGTCATAATATCTGTCTGTCCATCATAACCATGAACATAAAATCCACCTACACAAAAGTTCAAAATCAATATAGATGTGTGCAATATCATGTATTGATTTAGGCACGATTCGTCGAACATTATTGAATTCGAATACAAACAGTCTAAAGGACAGCTCTAAATGTAGTTAAGCCTGCTTTATGAATTGGAATCCGCAATATTGCAGCTGACCAATGGCTGTGAACTTATGGAAGCAAACAGTGTATGAATAGTAATATTTTGATAGTTTCTGTCACTATATATTTGAAAGAGCGAACAAGGAAATGTTTTTTTATTTTTTAATATTAGGAACCGAAATTACTAATATTCCCCCTAACCCCTCCAGCTAAGCTAAATTGCTTGTGTTAGGAGTGGGTTCACGTCAGTAGTGTAATGGCCAGGATTCGAACCCGTGACCTCTCGATCGTAAGGTCAACTCTTTAACCACTAAGCTACCGATGCTTTTATGAGTATAATATCCTCAATTTGACTATACGATTTGATTAAAATATTTTCATCTATACTATTATATAATTGTAAAGTAGTTGTGTTTGTACATAGGCGATATAAAAAACAAAACCGGCCAAGTGCGAGTCGGACTCGCCCATGAAGAGTTCCGTAGCAGCCAGTAACATAATAATGTTTTTTTTTTGAATTCTTATATTTGAGTTCATTGAATGAAAGGTAAATTGCGGTTTACGATTTATGATGTATTAAAAAAACTCCTTACTAGTTCTCGTTCAAACTAATTTTTGGTTGAAGTTTACATGGTAATGTACATCATATATATTTTTTATTTTTATCATTCTCTTATTTTAGAAGTTACAGGGGGGGGGGGGGAGAGGAGATTCAGTCCAGAAACGAAAGGTGGTACACAAATTGTATAAACCCTGACTCCCAAACTTGGTATTCCTGTGACTTAGGTGTCCATGTTCTGTTGTTACCGTTATACATGGGAAGTACCTCCCCCCTACAGAATACCGCGGCCATAATAACCTCGTGTTGTGTTCCCGGCGGTGAGTAGGGCAGCCAGAGCTCACTGAGAGTTTTTGTGCTGTCAGAGGGAAGTCTTCCTTCTGACAGCAAAAAAACTAAAAAAGAAGGGAGAGGCGGGAGTAGCCTTTGGTCTTCCCGGAAGACTAAAGGCTATTCCTGCTTTGCAATTTCTTTTTTTTAGGGTCGGCAGCGCAAGTGTGACACCCCTGGTGTTGCACACGTCCATAGGCCACGGTGAACGCTTCCCATCAGGTGGGCCGTGAGCTTGTCTGCCACCTGAGTGGTATAAAAAAATAAATACAAAAACAATTCTCTATTTATTTTCTCTTATTTCTCTATTATTGAATGATTTATTGTGTTCCTATACCACAACCTTGCTTCTTTCAACTTCATCTATTTTTCTACGTCACTAGCAACCTACATTCTTAAAAAACGGTTCCAAAAAAATATAGATAACATAAATACAAAGTGATTCTAAAAAGTTCCTCACCGATGTTAGTGCAAAACATTAAAAACGTCGCACGACAAGGTAATTTATGTGATGCTTTAATATAAAACAGAAGGTTTTAAGGCTTAAGCAACATTACAGTAACAGTTATTACCTCATAAATTTATACCGTCCTTTGCATTGTCGACGCGAAGAGAAAGATTATGTGCTAGGCGCTCATGGCTCGAGGTGTTCACACTGATTTACTTCTAATACTGCAATGTGCATAGAATCGCTTCTAAATTTAAGTAACTTCTAAGCTCTGACGGTTCTGTACCTTTTTGTTATTATTATTATAATCATTGTACGTTTACACACAGTGAGGTATGAAAGGAAATTAATGCTGCTCACACTCAAACTTGAGTGTGCATGATCTCCCTGCTGTAGTTTTCTGAAACGACTTCAATATGATGTTCTTCAAGAAGGGCATTAGAAGGTTTTGAAACACACACGTCCAAATGTTGAAGTAACCGCTTCGCATCAGGTGTGCCGTGCACTTGTCTGAAACAACTTTGTATGAAAAAAAAGTCATGACTCAACTTGCAAGCCAGTGCATCTACTGATTGAAGGACGAGGCTATAGTACAGAATTTCCTTTAGGAGTTGGGGGAGGGGGGGGGGGCAGTCATGCTTAATCAAGAAAGGAGAGTAGACCTCAGGCTCCGAAGTACAAACTTTCGACGCAACCGTAACTAATGCTGTGATGGAGATGAAGATGCAAATAAACAACAAACATAACTTCACGTC
This sequence comes from Cybosia mesomella, assembly GCA_946251805.1. Taxonomy (NCBI): domain Eukaryota; kingdom Metazoa; phylum Arthropoda; class Insecta; order Lepidoptera; family Erebidae; genus Cybosia; species Cybosia mesomella. The sequence continues at coordinate 31,867,733 of OX276396.1, read as the reverse complement.
TGTATCCCCGAAGGGGTAGGCAGAGGTGTGTGATTCGCCAGTTATGTTTAGGTCCCAATGTAATAGGTGGCGAGACTATTGCCATCTACCGGGATCATTACTAAGCGAGCGATGATGATGCGTTTTTTTTCAATCTGGATATCAGGAACGACTCCATTTTATTGGCCTTCAATACAATTTGTATCATATTTTCTGCGTTTCCAGAGTGTTCATGGAGAATGACTTAAAAGGCTCTGGAACAATGCTCTCAGCAGAATTTTCAACTCATTCACACCATAATCACCACTTTCAAATTTTGCTTAATTTAAATTTAGTTGTGTGGAGGAACGTGGTGTGATGTTCCTCCAACACAAAGGGAGGATCCTCCGACCAGGCAAGGTGATCACGCCTGGCGGGCTGCGGCCCAACGGTTGTCGTTGGGATGTTGTATATATGCTATACCAGCGCGCGAACTTCACTTTCGCGATTCAGGATTGGTATTGATGTAGTAGTATCCAAGTAGTTCACCTTGTTGTCGCTAGATGGCGCTGGGTATATGTGGTATCGCCACATCACTCCCCTCCAAGACCGGAGGTTGATTGCGATGAGTCAGCTGTCTTAAGCTCTCTTGTGGAGCGTGCCAGTGCCAGTCTTGTGTAGTTCCATTTCGTCGGAACTGGACGCCGCTGGTTCCATTGGTGGAACAGTCTTCCTCGCTAGTCCTCGTTAATTGGGACTAACCGCTGGTCCCGAAGATGCGGGGCTGAGTGCGGTGATGCGGTGCTGCGGTGAAATGCCCAGTGAATCGGGGCTCGAAGCGTCGAGGTGAGTCCTCGGTGAGCCCTCGGTGAGGCGAGGCGAATCCTCAGTGAGATGAGGTGAGTCCTCGGCAGTGAGACGGGGCGAATCCTCTTGAGTCGAGGTAAGTCCCCCGTGTATGGGGCGAATGCTGCGTAGACGGGAGAGATGTGCTCTTCTTACGTGGACCGTATGTGCAGTGTACTGTGCCTTAGAGGCTGATGTGGCCGTAGGGTAACCAGGGTGCAGCGGTCGCTGCATGCTGTGGTATCCCAGTTGAGGCTGAAGCTGCTGGATGGCGAAGACTTAATTACCGCTCATGCGGAAGAAGCGAATAGGATGGTGGCGATAGGAATGCTGCTGATATGTTCAGCGAAGGTTATGTGATCAGATCACGTCGGGGTCACCACTGTGGAGGAACGTGGTGTGATGTTCCTCCAACACAAAGGGAGGATCCTCCGACCAGGCAAGGTGATCACGCCTGGCGGGCTGCGGCCCAACGGTTGTCGTTGGGATGTTGTATATATGCTATACCAGCGCGCGAACTTCACTTTCGCGATTCAGGATTGGTATTGATGTAGTAGTATCCAAGTAGTTCACCTTGTTGTCGCTAGATGGCGCTGGGTATATGTGGTATCGCCACAGTTGTAAGCGAGTTGTCAAATCTTTGAATAAATTCGCCACGAGCTTCGAATTTACATTGCAAATAAAATGTTATGCAGTAATTTTGAAATTTAGATAAAAAAATGCGTTGCTATTATGCCTATACTTTGATTTTTACATCATTTTTATGGGAACAAACAAAGTTCTGGCAATTTTTAGGATTCCGTACTTCAAAAGGTAAAAAAGGTACCCTTATAAGATCACTCTCTTGTCCATCATCTGTCCGTGTGTCACCACCGTTTTTCTCAGGAATGGATGGACCTAGCAAATTGAAATTTATACCATATACTCATTTCTATAGTCCCTATTAGGTGTATAAAAATCAAGGTCCTGAGTCAACACGATAAAAAGATAGAGACAAATTTATATTTTCGTGACAACTTGTAAGTACCAAATTTTACAAACTTTTGCGAAAATCTAAATTTGCTCATATATTATCTTTGCACTTAAAACTTAGCCACTAATAAGAATGATACCAATTTTATTATAGTGGTATAATAGGTAGGTATGGAACCCTCGGCGCATAAGTTCGACTCGCACTTGACCGGATTTAGTGTAGTTCAAACAGTAGAATTGACTCCAAAATTTAATTTTCTTATAAGTCTCTTTTAGTTATTTCTTCACAGTTACTACTACTTCTTAAAGTTAAGAGATCCATGAACAAGTTCTCTGAGCTTGATTTGGAACTGGATCACTGAATACAATTACTACTACATTACGTTTTAACTGAACGCTACTGTAGAATAGTCGACAATGCCAGTTGAAATTCAAAACTTTGTAAGTGACATAAATTTAGTAGATACTCAAGAGTTAAATCAAAATAAGAACTTAATATACATTTCTTACTTTAAATTGTACGGCCTATGTGGTGTAAAGGCAGAGCACTTGACTGTGGGTTTGATTCTTGATCATTGCAAAATCTGTCACTATCCTGAACGCTAATCTTCTTTGCTTCTAAAGCTTCCACTTTGGAGCTCAGGGTGAGTGGGAACTGCTCCTCCAAATTTGATTCATCTCTAGCCTCGAGAGGAAAGTCCGTGCCAGAGCCGTTAGCAGGTACCGGTATAGGTTCTGTGGGACGACTAGCGCCCCTCCCCCAAACCGGGGCAAGACGGGGACACCGTGGTTCCTAGACCCGAGGGGGCCATCTCGAAACCGGAGATGGCCCGGGGTCAGTCGGGGTGCGAGGGATATGCTCTATGGGCAACCTTACACCCCGGCGTCTGTAGCCCCAAGACGGCGTGCGATTTTAATCCGTTCAAGCCCGACACAACCGCCCCCGCTGGCGGGCAGGGGGGTATCCGAGTGGATTTATGCACGAAAAAAAAAAGTTACCGGTATAGGTGAAGGACCGGGTACAGGTCGTCTGACATCGACTTGCAGTGGAGTCTGGCTTGGGCTCCATTAATTTAGTGGGGCCTCATAAACCCTATTATACCGATTATTACTGGACAATAATAAATCAGCAGTGATACCAAAATTGGAATAATAAATTTATCTTAGATTTTATGGTTATCTGACCCACCAACCCCGAGCCTGCAGAAGCCTGCGCCATAGTCTTATCCATCAATCAGCAGGTTGGCCGCTCATAATGCCTTTCCTTCCTCAGGTTCCCTTAATAGGCTTCGTCCATAACATGCTATGTTTAATTTCCATCTTTATATATTTATAGGCGGCGATATCGAGTTCGATCCCCAGTCGCACACAGGCTTGTTCCCTATTACATTGGGACCTAAACATAACTGGCAAATCGTGGGTGTGAAATACACCTCTGCCTACCTCTTGCGGGATAGAGGCGTGAAGTTGTGTTATTTTATATCTTGTTGGTTGTATGCATGAATATGACAGTTGTATTGGTCTGGGTGTTTCTATGTATAATATGTAGTTATTTACCAAAAAAATAGTACATGATTATGTTTATCCGCATTCTAGAACACATAACACAAGATAGTTAAACTATGCTTAATTTGGGTCTAAAGAGCGCTGTGTAGAATGTTGTAGAATATTTATTCATTATTATTTTATATATTATTAAATTAAAAAGTAGTTTGTCAACTGTCAATTCCAGTGATAATGCATCTATGATTGCACTTATGCGATCGAGGAGTTGACGCTAATATAATCCCAACATTCACCTGGCCCGCCTTACAACATTTTACACGTGTATATTTGCAAATTCGGTTTTCGAATATAGTTCAGATCGTAAGGTTGTCAGCTCCGTTCCGGCGTCAAAGCGTCCACGAACGGATATTGGCTGGTTCACGGCTGCGACGATTTCCGATGCCTGTCGATGCTGGTGTCGATGCGTGAGGCATGTACAGTACACATCGCTGAAAATGTACGTTTCATAAGAAATGGTTTGGAGTATGATGGTTAGAAGCTGATGCTGTATTTAGAGATCTTACAATAAATATCGATAAATAGAAGATGAAGCTCGTGTTTAGGGTTTTTGGCTTAAAGAGCATAATATACGGTTGTTATTATCTAATCGAATTTAAACTTTACAGTTCTGTGATTTTAGGTACAAAATTAAAAGTAATTTCGCATATCCTGTATAGCGAACCTATTCATCCTATAAATCTGTTTCAGAATTGGCGAATACTATTATGTTCTTCGAAAGTAATCTTTAGAGTTACAGAAGAGTGATTCTGTGCTCAAATGCCTATTCACTTATAATGAATTAATAAGGCAAAATATTATATTAGATTTGAGTTTTAATTATAAGGATGTTAATTGTGAATACACACACACACATATATATATATTCACGCTTTTTTATTCCGGGGAACGCAGAGATCACAGCCCGCAAGTTACTCTTTTCTTACGCACTTAACGAGCTTATTCTACTATCATTAAAATTTTCCAACAAGGTGGTCCAAATCTTTATTATACACTTTTTAATAAGAATTATTGAGCTGAGCGAGCGAAGCTCTTATACGCGGCATAGCAGTTTGTTGGTGGCTGAACTCCTCCGTAGCCTCGTCTTAAAATAATCTTAAATAATCCTAAAATAATTATATAATTTATTTAATAACATAAAAGTAAAAATTATCGGCTTAAGTAAAAGTTTTAAATAATTGATATCATTTATAAATTGACACGCTTCCCCACGGCATTCACCATACTATGACACAGCAACTTTTCCCCCACACCCATATACAACATTTAGTGAAAAAAGTTCTAATTCCTAACCATTTCTCGGCTGTAAATGTAAATGAACAAGTTGTAATCGAGCAAACACACAGGGGTTTAGGAGATATAAATCACCGGGGCTTAGATCTCCTTTTAATAATGTCTATTGACTGCAGAACGCAGTACAAGGACAACAGAATCTGACAGCAAGTTGGGAATTTTGTTGGTGGAATTCATTATCTACAATCCGAATTAATTAGCTATGAACCACAAAAACTAATATTATCAGAGCTCTTTGCAACATAATTGAGTCAATTTTCGACTGTTATGAACTGTGTGTCACATTTTGTATCTTTAAAACAATGATGATGATTAGGTCTTCCTGTTTTATTTAGGTCTAGAATTTAGGTCCAAATACACAATATCGCACGCCATTGAGAGTCGTTTCAGACCGAAAAACCTAACACACTAATATGTTAACGCTGCAATACATAAGGTGTAAGCAAATCAGATCATTGTGTCTCGAAAACAACTTTAGCTCGTGAGAACAAAGAATCTTCCACATGGGTATTTAGGCATTGCAATTTTAAATGCCAGAGCCTCGCTTTTCCCAGCTTTAATAGGAAGCCACAATCGGACAACTTCTCATTAAAATCAATGAGATGGTATTATTTATATCGACACGAATTGATAAACGACACTGAGAATTTTACTTCACATCTCACACCATCTTCACAACATAAAAATATTATTTGACAAAAAATTATACATTTATTTCACGACTAGTATAAAAAGGAAGTATTAAAATGTGTTAATTATTGCAAAATGAACTCAATGCAATATGACTGCATTATCTCATTGGTTAATGTGATAAAAAATAATGTATAAATGGTTTTAAAAACTAAAACTGTAATTTGATTTATTTGTCATGCTTTGATACGAGACTGATGGTTAATAATCATTTTTGATTATTGTAAACGGACGCGTTTACCAAATTACGCTGAATTGAAATCGCTAAGCATATCACACACAATCCACCTTCATAGCTAATGAAGGTGGATTGTGTGTGATACGTAGTTTGGGAACTAAGTATTAAAAGTTGCATAGCGCATGGAATGTTAGTAATTTAAGTTTAAAAATGGTGAGTATATAATTAAAATACGTTCAATTTAAACTAGAAAACATGTTTGTTTTTGCTTTGCTTCCCTCTGTTATTTTATTTTTTCTGCCTCTACTGCTTAAAGGTTTGCTGGTAGAGAACTCTTTTAGAGTTAATCTCGCCTTTGTACATAATTTATTTTATTTGTAATTTTATATGTTTTTTTTGTGTACAATAAAGAATTAAGAATTTGTTAGGAATAATATTGGTATGCTATTTAAAGTACAAAAAGAAAAAAATGCTCATCAAGCGAAACTGTAGGGCGTGTGACGTCACTAGAATGCATCTTACGGGGAGTATGCGGGGATGCATGGTATCAGATATGTGCCAAGTATAAAAACTATTTCGGACGGGGAGGAAGGAAGTGGCTATGCGTCACTGGTTAAATGCACAAGTTCTGTTGATACTATTGGTAATTAACGTTGGCCGTATCATGCTAATATAATTGGTGATTCATTTAACGAGTGCGGCGTACAAATCAGTGATAATTGATAATGTCTCTTTGAATTTAATATTTAAGATTCCTAGTTTTATATATAATCTATCTCAATACAACCCAAACCTCTTAAAATCGTGGCAAGCAAGAACTTGTAGGTATCATATGCCTTAATTTCCGGGATTGAGTCTGATTTCGGAAGCGATTGGAACACCTATTTCCTATAATCTAGGATCCGTGGAATAGTTTTAGGGGTTTTCGTAAGCTATTGCATTCCTTATCCTCAGTTTAGTTCGCATAGTTATCGCCTTTCACACAATTCGCATACATATACATGCACATGCACATAGAATCATACACCTACTTATCTGTGGTGAGACTCGTAGACCAAAGGTAAATACACTGGGGCCATTTTAGTCTAGAACTATTCAGATAAATCCGTCGAGGCGGATTAATAGGATTTGTAGGTTATATCATACTAAACTTGTACTCGGCGCTAAATAAACAAATACCTCTTACCGCGAAGACTACTTTCCATCCCCCAGTTAACTCTCTTGGTATCCTGGACACGGACAAATCAGAAGTAGAACTACTTATATTACAATTAAAAGAGGATAGTGCAGTGGGATGGGATGGCATATCCTCTTCCTTGTTAAAAAAATGTCGGCATAGTCTAGTACCACCAATAACTCATCTCCTTAATCAATGTCTGCATTCAGATGTGTTCCCAGAAGCCCTAAAGAAGGCTATAGTTCATCCCATACATAAGGGAGGGAGTAAAAGCTGTGTCAGCAATTATAGACCGATATCGGTACTACCAGCATTATCCAAGATCCTCGAGAAGATCCTTAGCAAACATCTTAAGTCCTTTCTAGACAAACATCAAATTATAGGTGCCAACCAATATGGTTTTCGTCAAGGTCAATCTACAGAGGACGCTGTGATGGATCTGACACAATTGCTAGCAAAAAATCTTGATAGTACAAGCAAGTGCCTTGGTTTGTTCTTGGATCTCTCCAACGCATTCGACACAGTTTTTATTCCCAAACTTATAGACAAACTAGAACTCATTGGTGTGCGAGGCATTGCCCTTGAAATGTTCAAAGATTATCTGCGAAACCGCACACAGCGAGTCAAAATTGATACACACCTTAGTGACGAGATGAGCGTGACTTTTGGGGTTCCACAGGGTAGCATACTGGGTCCTATATTATTTCAAATTTACATGAATGTCCTCTGTAAGATGACCCTCAAATATTCCAAAATATATACATATGCAGATGACACGGCTATTGTTGTCTCAGGACCGACATGGTATAGAGTCAAAGCCTCTGCAGAGTCGTCTTTGTCGGACATGATGTAGTGGCTTAATCTAAACCTCCCCACAGTCAACATACAAAAAAATTTTTTCGCGCCATTCGCTATCAGACGTATAAATAGTCCGCCACATACATTCTCGCTAACTGCTCACACTTGCGTGAATCAACAGCTCTCGTGCCAATGTCCATCTATCACTAAAGCCAAGCACGTAAAGTATTTGGGTATTTACATAGACGAAAGATTAAAATGAGACAAACAACTTGAAGTTCAGGTTGCTAGAACATTACGTCTCATACAAATTTTTAAGACGCTAAGACGATCAGCAAACCTAGACACACTGAATATGGTATACATCTCCTTGTGCCAATCAATCTTGAGCTACTGCATCACTGTTTGGGGCGGAGCGCATAAAACCCACCTCCTGAGGGTGGACAGAGCACAAAGAACAATTCTCTAAGTGATGACTAAAAAGTCATTTAGATACCCAACAACACTTCTGTACTCAGAATGCAGGGTTCTCACAGTCCGGCAATTATATGTACTGAAAACCATTCTGAGGAAACACTGTACTCTTCCTCCATCTGACCCTAACAAAGGAATATACCTCCTCCCGAGTGCTCCACACAATACAGAATTCGCTGAACATCAATATTTTATACTAAGTAACAACATATACAAAAAAACAAATAAACAACTAAATATCATTGACCTAAACCTACAACTGGTTAAATCAAACTGACAGAGTGGCTAAAGCAACAAAATTATACCTCCACAGGAACCCTACTGACCTACATCGCATAAATATTTATACACATACAAATATATGTACGTAAATAAAATATATTACATGAGTATAAATATGACGGACAAACGCACCCTCGCACAAACACACTCACACACACACACACACGCAAATACCCTTACATGCCACAAACGCACATCACACATGCTTCCAATAAAAGTATAGAAATTACATAGATAATTGGTAGTCGACCAGTCATTAAAATAAAACATCTAAGGATCAAATTATTCTTACACTGTCTCTTAAGATACAAGTTTTTCTTAGTTTAAGGGACAGGGCCTGATTACAAGTGTAAATAATTGGTCAATATTCTACCCAAATTGCCTTACCAACATATTTGTGAACTTTCTCGAACCCTTATGTAAACTTTTGGAGAAATAAAAGATTAATGTTATTATTATCATATTACAACAGGACTTAAAAAAAAAATACGTTTATTTACGCGATAACTAACCGGAGTAAAGTGTTTACGTAAATTAGGTATATCGCATTAAGTCATTTTGCTTAAAAAATAATTCTCATAAATAACTTAATCAATCTAACGGCAAAACCATTGTGTTTTAAATCAAGTAAATGCGAACTTTTATTGTAAAGTTGTGAATAAATACTAACAATAAATATAGATAATTATAAATAGTTATATCGAATATAGAATTATAGATAGTTCCAGAAGTACGAGTAAATAAACAGTAGTATTTTGTTATTCAACTTAAAATCTCTTACAAGATAAGATGATTGAAAGTGTCTGATAATTTTCTACTATTATATAGAATATTGTTTTGAATAGCAAGATTGAGAGCCGTTGTTTGAATTTATATAAAAATACGTTCGGGTGTGATTTAAAAGAATACGTGTAATATCATTATCGCCAGAACATTTTACTTGAGCGCTGTAGTTAAATGATTAAGTGCATTATAATATCAATGAATACGTCTTTCATGAATTAGAGTAAATATAAACAGTTATACTGTTGTCAGTTCTAGGACATGGATTTAAGTAAACTGAAGTTGACGAGTAAAACATTAGAATCAATTATCGAAGTGGCTGATTATTTAACCAACTTTTGTAATACATCGAATAACACATGAAAACAGTGTTAGCAAAACAAAGAGATTACCGTTTGTGATCTCAATAGATATTCGGATAGAAAAGGGCAAAAGAACTCATGCAGGATCCTTCCAGAAATACCTGAAATATTATTATTTATGCACAGTTTTAATAACGAAAGAGTGGATTTGAGTCAAATACAGTAATTAATAAATATACGTGTTACAATCAACTCACTTAACAGTAAATTTTAATACAATTTAGCTCCTGGAACCATTTGGGTTTTCGGTTTGAGCAAGTTATCAGAGTGTAGCAACTCTTGGTTCTGCCTGAAATCCATAAGTTATATTTACATATAGATGAATTCATAATATATCAGTATTAACACAAATCTTGAACGAAACTTACGTTGGGTTGAAGGCATATCAAAGATTTGTGAGGCGATTGTGAAGGGACGGTTAAACCTATAATGGTATCAGTTAGTGAATACCAAAATAAAAAAAGAAGAAAGTTAATATATATTATATGCAATACAGGCCATTATTATAAACTGGATCCAGAAAACCCCAGTTCCCTGATAGATATTATATACGACCGTAAATGATAACTTGACATTCAAATCAACATCCCGTATATAGAGAAGCTAGATTTTATGCAGATAGAGTTCATTTTATTTCAAAATTCAAAAGTTAAAAGTTAAAACAGAGATAGTACTTAGGTTAGATTAACTTAGTGAGGAAAATATTCTCGGCGTACATTAGTAAAAATCGGTTAAATAAATAATAAATTAATTAAATAGGGTAAATTAATTTCACGGTTTAATTTTATGTTAGGTTAGATTAGACGATCAAAGCCAAGCTCGTAACGAAGATAGCCTATAGGGCTATTTTCCCGTCACATCAATTTTTTGTAACTTTAGTATTAGAATTATCGTGCCATGTATAGTTTTGAGTGTGCGATATTTCGGCACTTTTGCAAGTGCCATAATCACGGAAGAACTGATGTACTGGCAGTTACCGGTGAACGGGTGTAGGAGTAAATATATCGATCTACCCTCTTATGTAATCGTTAATTCATAAAGCTTGTTTAATTGCCAAAGACATTATCTCATCTCCCTTCTCTTTAATCCTGTTCTTGTATTTTTTCTCTTACAGTTAGGTCTGATTTCACCAGCTAAAATAATAGCATTAAGTTCAACTTAACTGAATTCCCAAGTTTCTTTCAATGAAATTCTTTAGTCAAACGTGACAACACAGTATAATTTTAATTAATCTCAGTACCTATCACTGGTGAAATTCGCTCTTGAGATTTAAGATAATTTAATATGCACAAAATTAACTTGGCATGAATTTGTTCGTCATCCTACTAAGTCGTGTGTCAGAAACGGAAATGCGTCAGTTGATTACTCCTGCTCTTTTGTGCGGTTTATGAATACGATATCACGTCCACGGGGTCGATCCAAATGAAAACATTAAGTAATTACTTGATGTTTTACAGTTAGCTAAATGGGTGTGTTTGTAAGCTAAACGGCTTTATGAAATAAATATGACTTTACACACCCATTTGCTGCTTGTGGCAGTTTACGAGGTTTATCTAGTGATTTACCACTGGTTTTTAACCGACTTTAACTAGGCGGAAGGCTGGTCCCTATTTTAGGACACAAACAATCACTACTGGGTAAAAATTATTACATTAAACGAATGATATTATTATAATATAGGTGTATGTATTAGTAAATAGGAATTCAAATAATATAAATACATACATCATTTAAAACGATAACGTGTTAGACAATGTATTATGTATTTATTTATTCTTTTAATAAATTATGTTAATTTAAATCGTTGAATACTGAATTTGTCATATGAAACTAGCTGATGTCCACGGGTTCTCGTGTTGAATTCTGCTACCATTTCCGTTACCCATGGGAACCTATTCCTGGGATAAAATTATATAGCTTATGTGTTATTCCAGACTTCATACAACAATTTAATCTTCATACATACAAACACTATCATAATACGTAAAAAAATCATTAACTCCCAACTCTCGCAGCTTATACCACAAGGCAAACTTCGGTTGTCTGGACAAACCTGTAAAGGTATTTTGACAACTCTACACATACGCCACGATGATTCTTGTTTGTGAACATGTAAATAAAAAAAAATACTAGGTCTGCAAGGCGAATCGCTGCTTGCAATGTTGAGCTGAATGAGCCATCGTGAATCAGATTTTGAAAATTTTGAACAGTGATCATTCCTCCGTGGCAAGTCCGATTTTGAAAATTCTTTTTGAAAGTCACAACTCTGGACATGCTTTCTGAGCGTGTAAAGTTTGGTCACAGTGTCTCGAGCGGTTATTATGTAATTCCATCTGGATTTTTTTTTCACGGTGATCATTCCTCTGTGGTAGCATTAATTTTTTCAAAATATATCCATAAACCTTACTCTGATTGACCTCTTTAATCATGCCAAATTTGGTTCTGATTGGATTAGTAGTTTAGGAGGAGACCTGTGACAAAGAAAATCCTGAAGTCTGGTATGAGAAGCTTTCGCTCGACTTCGTCTCACTCAGCTCAAAAAACACGTACACCATACCATTCACTCAGAATTGCACACATAGCTTCTTAATGGTTTTAATATTAACTTGCACCACATTTTTTCTTACCTGCAGAACACACACACAAACACATTATCTACACAAAGCGCACATCTTTACTCACACATTTATATTCACAGTCACATTTAACACTTGAGTTTATTTGTTTATTTTCTAAAAGTGCCCACAATGTTACTAATTTAATTTGTTTATCAGGAATTATAGCACAAATGTACTTTTTTTTTTTCTTGCAGAAATCCTTTCGTATATCCCCCCGCCGGCCAGCGGGGGCGGTTATGTCGGGCTTGAACTGGCTAAAACCGCACGCCGTCTCGGGTCTACAGACACCGGGGTGTAAGGTTGCCCATAGAGCATATCCCTCGCACCCCGACTGACCCTGGGCCATCTCCGGTTTTCGAGATGACCCCCTCGGGTTTGGGAACCACGGTGTCCCCGTCTTGCCCCGGTTTGGGGGAGGGGCGCTAGTCACCCCACCGTCCCGGCCTGCTTCTGCTGGGGTGACAGGCGGCCTCACCCGCCACCCCCAGAGCACAAAATGTACCTGTAGCAAAACTGGGGCCTGGAGATCTGTAATACAGGTTTCGTACCTAGTACAGACTCCAGCTCTCGCTAAGGAAAAAAGTAACAGACAAATGTTGGATTGTTACCGTTGTACCTTGTGAGAGAAATAAATAAATATTATTATTATCATTATCATCAATCTATCCCTGCACCAAATTTCAGATCCGTTCAGTCGTCAGAGCGTGATTGAGTAACAAATATCTTCACAAAGTTTCTAATTTATAATGTTTTTAGGATAACAAGTTGAATTCCTGAGACGAGCTCAGCCGAATACAAGGGTTTTTTTTTCTTTTTTTTTTCTTTATCTTGCAATGGTTCACCCCAGCACGAATCTATTACTGAAAACAGCAACTCGATAGCTCATCTCCTTCATACCCAAAACCGTGACAGAAAATTGGCAACGACGACGTCGACGACAACTCGATAGCAATAGGGCTTTTCTAAAAAAAAAACCTAAAAACGTGAAAGCATACCTTTTTTTTTTTTCGTGCGGAAATCCCCTCGGTTACCCCCCCGCCGGCCAGCGGGGGCGGTTATGTCGGGCTTGAGCCGACTAAAACCGCACGCCGTCTCGGGTCTGCAGACGTCGGAGTGTAAGGTTGCCCATAGAGCATATCCCTCGCACTAGCATCCAAACGCGCGGCACCAGCTGAAGTACACTTGGGGAGCGTACTCTATATTATTTTCTAGGAAGCTACTATTATAAAAGAAAGCGTTGTTTAGTTAAAAAAAAACGTATTTTCATGTGACTATGGCATTTTTACAATTCCGTTGCCAAATGGAAAAAACGGAACCCTTTTAGATTCGTCATGGCTGTTTGTCTGTCCGTCCGTATGTCACAGCCACTTTTTTCCGAAACTATAAGAACTATGCTGTTGAAACTTGGTAAGTAGATGTATTCTGTGAACCGCATTAAGATTTTGATGACACAAAAATAGGATAAAAAAAACAAAATACTTAGAACTGAAACTTAAAAATTTTATTTTCGTCAAACCCATACGTGTAGGGTATCTATGGATAGGTTTTCAAAAATGATATTGAGGTTTCTAATATCATTTTTCTCTAAACTGAATAGTTTGCGCGATAGACACTTCCAAAGTGGTAAAATGTGTGTACCCCATGATAAAACTAAAAAATATATATGATGTATACTTCCACCAAAAATTAGTTTGAATGAGATCTAGTAAGTAGTTTTTTTTTAATACGTCATAAATCGTAAACCGCAATTTACCTTTCATTCAATCAACTCAAATATAAAATTAAGAAAAAAGCATTATTATGTTACTTGCTGCTACAGAACCCTTCATGGGCGAGTCCGACTCGCACTTGGCCGCTTTTTTAAACATGTCGCCGCCGGGTTAAACGTGTAAGGGGGGGGGGGTAGCTGTGGAAATTTTTGTTTGTTTAATAAGTTTTTTTACCAGGTAGTTTCATCATCATCGCAATAGGATCTAATGATGCTATCTTGAAGAAATGCTATGACGGCAACGTAGCACGTAGCACGTAGCTACGACCTAGCCTCTACAGTAAAACAAGAGGCTACGGGGTAGCGATAATGTACCGGTACAAAAAATACATTTCTCTGTCTCATTCCAGACTTGTATAAAACGCATCCGAATATTAAATAACATATAAGCTTCGAAGCTAAGACATAAAATACACATTTAACGCCATGAGAAGCGCGGGCTACAAAATCATAACCCTTTAGATCTCATATAAAAAAATAAAACAGCTTAATGCTTTCAACATAATTTGATCCCAACCGAATGTATGTAGAATACGTATAGCCTAATGCGTCGTATATTAATATTGTTACATAAAAAAATACTGGAGCATTTTGTGAGTGAGTAGCAGCCTGTCCTAGTTCGCAAGGGATTTTTCTTTGATATTTAAAAAAATTGTTAGTTAGTAGGTAGCTGTTTATTACATAAAGATTAAAGTTTAAATCGATAATCAAAATTTGAAGTTTGTGGTTACAAACATGAGTGTACCACTGGAACATACCACTGAACACATGTACTGCACATAAATAAAATATATAAATTCATTACATTCTACACAGCGCTTTCTAGACCCAACGTAAGCATAGTTCAACTAGCTTGTGTTATGGGTTCCAGAATGCGGATAGACATACTTATATACTTTTTTTTTGTAAATACATACATAATATACATACGAGTAGAAACACCCAGACCAATGCAAATAGACATATTCATGCATACAAATATTTGCACCGAGCGGGAATCGAACCCGCGCTCCCTGTCGTAGCAGTCGAATGCACTACCGCTACGTCACAGAGGCCGTCAAGGCCGGAAGGCTCCTTTCCATAGGCAAGGGGGGGGGGAGTAGGAAAGTATATCCTGGGTCCCAAAGTGCAAGTAGGAGGATGGTGATGACTGATATTCTTGATGATAGTAATCAGCGTCGGTAGCTTAGTGGTTAAGAGTCGACCCTACGATCGATAGGTTCCGGGTTCGAAACCTAGCCATTACACTACCGAAGTGAACCCTCTCCTAACACAAGCAATTAAGCTTAGCCGGAGGGGTTAGGGGGAATATTAGTAATTTCGATTACTAATATTTTTTTAAGAAAAAAAAATTACAATGTCCTTAATCATCATTATCATCTTAGCGTTGTATCCCGATTGCATCTAAGGCCTTCATCTCGGAGCCCGAGGTCCACCTCTCAAACCTCCATACTAAATAAAAAGCGGCCAAGTGCGAGTCGGACTCGCCCATTAAGGGTTCCGTAGCAGCAAGTAACATAATGTTTTTTTTAATTTTTATATTTGAGTTGATTGAATGAAAGTTAAATTGCGGTTTAAAATTTGTGACGTATTAAATAAAACTACTTACTAGATCTCGGTCAAACCAGTTGAGTTTCAGTTCTAAGTATGGGGAACCCCCAAAATTTATTGTCTTTTTTCTATTTTTGTGTGACAATCTTAATGCGGTTCACAGAATACATACATCTACCTACCAAGTTTCAACAGCATAGTTCTTATGGTTTCGGAAAAAGTGGCTGTGACATACGGACAGACAGACTGACATGACGAATCCATAAGGGTTCCGTTTTTTGCCATTTGGCAACGGAACCCTAAAAACCCATTGGTCAAGTTTCTTACAATTTACGAGTTCAATCGCAAATTGCGCGTATTTTACGTTTACACAGCAATAACATTATTACGACTTTACGTCAATTTCGCGAATTGACACCACTTTGCGAATTGCGCGGGTATTACGGTTAATGACCGTATGGTCATATTTAAACAAATAAAATCGTTTTACAGGCTGATGTTACTTTTTGTGGAGATATAAAAACATTTAAGTGGTTTTATTGTGATTAAAGTGCATTCAATATTTTTTTATTGCGTTGTGCCTTCTTGTTTCCAATTCTATTCCAGCATATATTTAATTCTTATATATATTATGCTTGCGTTAGATCATAATCTTCTCAATACTTCAATGGTATACACGCTTAGACGACAAACCTTAGTTATAAAGACGAAAAATACACGACTAGCTGTAAATAGAATTTACCATTTGTGTAAATTCTATTCACATTTCTATTTGATAAAGGTAAGTCAGATATTCTCACAAATTTTACTCAGAGATACCAAGTAAACGAAGTTTAACTAGCTTGTATTTTAGGTTATAAAATTCGGATACATACTTTGATACATTTATTTTATTAAGATACACTTTGTAAATATATACATATTATATGTTTCTATGAAACATACATACTCATGAAAATAGACATACTCATGTATACAAATATTTACTTTTATTTTAATTAACTGCGATGTAATTTAAAGGACATTGCTACGCGTCCATACATCATTCGCCCCAGAACCAACGTCAATGGAAAAAGGCTTATTAAATGTGGAATATTTTTTAAATTCTTATTACATTGTATTTATAAGACGGACAAGATTCTAAAGCCCAGAAATGCAACAGATATGTTAGATTTTGAGGTTATGTACGTTTGTGCATAAACCGGATATATTTAAAAATTATTATTTTTTTATTAGAATATATCGATCTCATATACCTTTTTTTTTTTTTTTTATCGTGCGGAAATCCCTTCGGATACCCCCCCGCCGGCCAGCGGGGGCAGTTATGTCGGGCTTGCACCGACTAAAACCGCACGCCGTCTCGGGTCTTCAGACGCCGGGGTGTAAGGTTACCCATAGAGCATATCCCTCGCACCCCGGCTGACCCTGGGCCATCTCACCACTAACAGCATCGCTCATCCTGTCTCCTCTGGGGTGTGTGTTGGGTAACCTCCTCGAGTGTCGCTCCGATTCCGATCTCATATACCTATGAGTTAAGTATTTGTTAAGCACGTTTGCTCTGAATGGACTTCGAAACATTTAAATACTTTTTAGATATTATTGACAGTCGAAATTATCTATAACAATCTGTAAATACGGTAGGTAAGACAAATATTAAATTAAAAGTGCCATATTCATTGGTTCGGTATTTATCAATAGTAGGTAGGTAGGTACCTATTTAAAAATTATAGATATATTAGAGTTCTTCGTACTTATTATTTTATGTCAGACTAGCGGACACGACCGGGTTTCGCACGTGGCACACTTCGAAATATAATTAATGTTGTATGCCGGATTTGTCGACATTTATGATTACTGCTCCGCTCCCTTGAGCAGCAGCGTGATGATATTAGCCTATAACCTTCCTCGATAAATGCACTCATCATCATTCTCCGAGTCTTTTCTCAACTCAGTTGGGTTCAGCTTTCAAATCTGTGATGCGGCTGAACTTACCTCCGCAACCAATTGGCGAAAAGTTTTGCATTTTGTGGGCTCTAACTACCCGTAACGACCGCCATTGATCTTCGTATGGCAACCGGGACCGGCGCGACGGCTTAACGTGAGAGCATGGCATTATCAGACCAATGCAAATACCATACCTATGCATATTCATATTTACATTATTTGCACTGAGCGGGGATCGAACCCGCGCCTCCTGCGTAGCGGTCGCGTTCACTAACGCTAAGGGAGGCTGTATGGAAGGTGATAATTCGAACCAGTAGTTCCTGAGACTAACGCGTTCAACCAAACAAACAAACAAACTCTTCAGCTTTATAAAATTAGTATACAAGTATAGACTTGAGTATGGATTATATTTTATCACATGAATATTTACATAATGTACATAAGAATTGTCTAAATAAAAATATCAAAACAATACATTATATATACTTACATGTGTTATGTAATGTAATAAGTAAAAAAATACAACACATTTTTCATTCTTTATTTTTTATTACTCATTTTCCACATTACAAGTAAGAATATTGTCTAAAAATAGCGGTAGTGCATTCGACTGCTACGACAGGGGGCGCGGGTTCGATTCCCACTCAGTGCAAATATTTGTATGCATGAATATGTCTATTTGCATTGGTCTGGGTGTTTCTATGTATAATATGTATGTATTTACAAAAAAAAAGTATATAAGTATGTTTATCCGCATTCTGGAACCCATAACACAAGCTAGTTAACTATGCTTACTTTGGGTCTAGAAAGCGCTGTGTAGAATGTTGTAGAATAATTATATTTATTTATTATTTATTTATTTATATTGTGCAGGGGGGTCGATATTTTCTTAGCTTGCGTAACTTACCAAATAATGGTCATAACATGGGCGCAGAACCATTGGTACAAACGATACAATTGCAGCAATACTGCACAACTGCTGGTCTACCTACTTGTGTCGGATCAATCACATTATACACAAAATAAGTTTTGTGGCTGATGTGACGGCTTTGTATTTTGCCTCGCAATAACCATATGTTTTCCGAGGTTAAATTGATCATCAAATCCTGATGGACCACTTCACTAAGTCCAGAAATCACAGCCCGAGTATGTCGATATTTGTAAGAGATCACAAAGTCCAGATATCACAGCCAGAGTATGTTGATTTTGCAAGAGATCAGAGTCCATTAGAATAGCCAAGTTGTTAATAAAATATCCAAATTATTCGAAGAAAACAACAATAACATTCAAATCAATTATGTACACAGCGAACTATCGAAGTGACAGTGACAGGTATGACCAAAGAGAATAATAAGATGCTACTTTTGTTACGTTGTCATTCATTGGTTGAAAAGGGCGATAGCAGGTTAATATCGTTACATTACTCTTAATTATTAATTTAGAATAGATTCATGTCCGTTTGATATAGATATTTGCATCTAGTTCATTCAAATAGATAAATAATTATGGTGTATGCCACATGTCTGTTAGTTCTGGGGCGACATACGACGATGTCCTTTAAAAGATATTGTAATTTAGGAATTTTCAACATCATTACATGCTTATTCTCATATGTTTTTAACTAAGATAATCGTTTTCTCCATACGAAACTTGACTCAGTTCATTCACTCAGATTCACTCAGAAATTTCAGTTAAAAAAAAAGTTGAAAAGCCACAACCTAACGTCATTATCATTATCTTTCGTTCTAGTGAAATCATTCAACCCCCACAATGGCTCACCTAAATTTTTATCCATTACATTCCACCCCAAACAAGTCGTTTTGAAATAACGCAAACGGAAAGACAACAAATTGTAATTTGTATGATAATGAGACTGAAACATGGTGTCGTGACGGGGAGCGCTTAGCGATATCGCTGTCATTATGAAACGGCTTTATTTTTCGAACTTCAAAATGTATGATAAGTCAACATTTTGTTACGTGGGGTGTGAACTATAATTTTATAAAACACTATTTTACTTTCATATGGTATGTCATGAAATAAATGACGGCCTCTGTGGCGTAGCGGTAGTGCATTCGACTGCTACGTAGGGGGCGCGGGTTCGATTCCCGCTCAGTGCAAATATTTGTATGCATGAATATGTCTATTTGTATTGGTCTGGGTGTTTCTATGTATAATATGTATGTATTTACAAAAAAAAAAGTATTTAAGTATGTTTATCCGCAGTCTGGAACCCATAACACAAGCTAGTTAAACTATGCTTACTTTGGGTCGAGATGCGCTGTGTAAAATGTCGTAGAATATTTATTTATTTATTTAAATACTTACAAGTGATTGAAATCTACAAAGTAACAAAATTTTGGCTTGAAAATTTCAAAAGAAAAATCCCTGTCTGTAGGAAATTAAGTATATAAGGATTTTTCTTTGAAAGCTTGAGGAAGCTGTTATTTTTTTGAATCAGGTACTAAATAATATTAACTACGTAAGTGGCCCACTAAGGTCTTCAGCGTATGAGCTAATCTCAGCAGTTGAATAACGGACGAGGTTCCGGCGCATGTCTGGGAATTGGGGAGCTCAGATATCAGTTGCGAGAAGTCAAGAGAAAGAGTAGGAGGATGCGACCAGGACTAACACTGTGCTAATGATAAATAGGGTTCCGGTCAAATTGATCAGTTTTTTAACAACGAAATCTGCACTACTGTTTATTTCTTTACTATTATAAAATTGTAAATAAGCTGTGCTGTACATTGGAGATATTTAAAAAAAATACTTGGGTAAAAATTAAATGAGCGATCCTGAACGAATTTTTTTTTTTAGAATTCTTGTCTGTCTGTTTGTTCACAATGGACGCAAAAACTACTGATCGGATTTTGATGCGGTTTTTTCTATAAGAAAGGTCTTCGTCAGACTGAAAATACCCTATGTTTGATTGCCATTAGTTAAGTAGAACAGGAGATATGGCCAAAAAACAATAATCGACCTCCACGCGGGCGGAGCCCCGGGAATCAGCTAGTTACCATAAAAATGGGAAAGTGAAGTGAACGTTCATGATATCTTAAAAAAGAGTTTTTCAGGCTAGTAAAGCCTTTTAAACCGAGATAACAACTTATTCTAGGCTCTACATAACGTTCACTATCTTGTTAAACACTTTTAAGGTATTTTCTTAACATCTTTTATTGTAATTCTAATTAATCCTGTTAGTTAGCGGTCCCAAGACAGTCAAGTTTCCTCGAGATGCTGGACCTCGCCGGCTGACAGTTTTCATTAAATGTAACTACTGTTAATGTATTTATAATTACTGAGCACCAAAATTTGTGCTGGCATTACGAATTACACGGAGTAAAATTGTTAGGTTGGTAAACTGTATAGAAAATTAGATTCATAAAGCGTCGATAGATGGTGTGATTTAGATCGCACTGTTAAGATTCTTCGCAAGGGAATAACTCCACCTTGTAGTAACTAATAAATTGATCTCGTCCTGAACAATATACCTTGGCCGGCCCTGAAGACGTTTCTGGAAAATAAAAAAATTATAATTCTGATGGCTATATACATAGGCTGGCCGTTGCCCCATAAGAAGCAGGTCCGAGAGTGACACACGATTTGTTCTGCTTGCGCCTCTCTAAACGGAGGGGGGTTGCCATCAAATTTCACCGCGAGACCACTTGCGTTATAACGGTGATAACAGTATACCTTTTTTTTCTTTTTTTCGTGCAGAAATCCCCTCGAATACCCCCCACCGGCCAGCGGGGGTGGTTATGTCGGGCTTGAAGCGACTAAAACCGCACGCCATCTCGGGTCTTCAGACGCCAGGGTGTCATTTCCCTCGTACCCCGACTGACCCTGGGCCATCTCCGGTTTCGAGATGGCCCCCTAGGGTTTGGGAACCACGGTGTTCCCATCTTGCCCCAGAAGGTGGGGGGCAGCTAGTCACCCCGCCCTCAGGCCTGTTTCTGCTGGGGTGACAGGTGCCCTTAAATACCACCCTCAGGCCTGCGCACATAGAGAACGGATGTCGTTGAGCGACCTCCGGCGCAGCGAGCATATTGCGGGCTCGGCGGGCCGGAAGAGTTCTAAATCTCTCCTGAGCTCGCTCCGCCACCTCCTTCTCAAGCCTTACTTGCTCGCAGAAGGAGGCGGCGGCGACCGAGCGAGAGGACTCCCTCCCAAATGGCTGTCACGAGGTCACGACTCGGCAGGTCCCACGCCGGGCATCCTCCATGATGGGCCCTAGCGCCCCTAGATCAGTACAGGTACCTAGATTTCTTAGGATATACCCGGTATACCTAGGTTTCTTAGGATATACCCGGGGTCCCTTGTAAAGACTCATGTGGACGAAACAGAGTTACTTACATAGTTACTTCACTAGCCCTGGTGACGTGGTACTCGTTTGGTGTTACCACGCGTAGAAAAAGGTCACAAATATACTTACCAACCATAGGATAAAAACAGATCAAAGATATCAGAGTCGGTAAACATAAAATTGTCATTAGTCTCTCAAATAATGGCAGTTTTCGAAAATGAAGACTAATTACAGGTTTCGAAGATGAAGACTAATAGCAGTTTCGTTTCAAAATTGATATGTTTAACGCTTAAATATCAATTTGCCGGGAAATTTCATAATTCCAGACACTACTTTAGGAATACACTTAAGGCATAGAGGTATACACATGGCACCGCGCGCCGCCACGGTAGGCGGTGAAGCTTATCTCATGTCGTGGTTGTTACACCGCCCAACCGCACGGTCGAGCAGTGCTCTCGCTGCCAGTGCTGCTCCACGCTGCCATCCGCGCGGAGAGGCGACGCCAGATACACGGGGCGCCGCATAACCTAATAATTGATCGAAACCACCTTACCGCGCAGTGCACCGCTACGAAATCCGCTTTACCACCACCGCGTTACATTTAGGCGATTAATGGTTAATCGCATTGATTAATTAATCATTAATAATTTATTATTGATGGTTAATCGCCTAAATGTAACAGTTTAAGAATAAAAAGTAAAGTTAAGTTCGCTTACTGGTTTTAATATAGAAGCTTACATAAACTGTAATAAGCGCAGAGGAAGGCCTAAGAACAGATGGATGGCGTGACCTGCAATAAAATTTAAATCTATTTATTTAAGTGGAGGCTTGACTGATGAATCATCATACTCTCCCTTCATAGCGTTTTATAAGAGGACCGTCATCACTAGCTCTTTTCCATTTTTTTACCATGTCAATTGAATACCTCCGTGGCGTGGTGGAGAGCGTTCGACTGCCACGTCGGAGGTCACGGGTTCCATTCCCGCTCGGTGCTAATATATTTGTATGCGAATATGTTTATTTGCATTGGTCTGAGTGTTTCTATCTATATATAGAGTAATTTTCCAAAAAAAAATGTATTTAAAGATATTTATCCGCAGTCTAGAACCCATAAAACAAGCTAATTAAACTATGCTTACTTCAGGTCTAGATAGCATTGTGTAGAATATCCTAAAATATTTCCACATTTTAAAGCAAAAAATCCACTTCACACTTTACACCTTAATTTAGCTACGAAAATTATTTATCATACAACTCAACAGTATGTAAGACATTTTGGGATATCCCATTAAAATTTGAATTGCCCACTACTCAGGAGTGGTCATCATAGCTCCTTAGAGAGAAGGGAATAGGGCCAGTCTCATCCGAGCGTATCGCGTAACCACTTCCTTGAAATTATAAAATAAACTTCTGAATTAAAAACTTGTTCGATAATGAACAAAAATAAATCATGTTCAATATTCTCCATTGTTCTTATTATTGACTTGTTGAAAAAGGTAAATAAACTCGAGTCTTTTCCTACCAACTCAATTTTCAATAAATTCAATAAGGGCAGCTCGAAAATAAAACGAAACAAAATCAGATCCGGGTTCACACGTGAATTCTGCCAGTATAATCGTATTCTCATGTCACTTGATAATGAGTTTATTTTCAGGCTTGAAAAGATAAAAGGCTCTGAGTTTCAATATTGAAAGGTTGAAATTAAGTCAGATAAAATTCACTCACATACTTTTGTCATAAAAATACGTAAAATATTCCGATATTAAATGGTTTTGATTTTATCTACCTTAGCAGGGCTAGCGTGGTTTAGGTATTGCTACATGATAAAGTCAAAATTTGTTTGACTAGTCACAACTAGGTAAATAAATTTCATTTTTAGCCCAAGGGCTTCATTGTTTCTGTATTTCAAGCATTTTGTTAAGTTTATAAATAAGTTTAACAGATGACAAACCCTGACCTTAGGTTTTTCAACAGCTACGATGTTAATCACAAATTTACACTTAAGTAAAACTTATATCGTAAAAAATTCAATCTCCTACACTAACAGTTTTTAAAATAGGAAGAAATTATTTCAGATTGGGAACCCAACGTGGGTTTGATGACGCCGCTATATCAGAGTTAGAGTTGAACCGACGATGTCACCGATATCAGACCAATTGCGAGGCGATGCCGTTTGCGCACGGAATGAAATACCCACCAGCCCCTAACAGGTCTTAGCCATCAATGCTGGCGACCTCACTTTTTTGGATTAGAAAATGCCCTCTTGAGAATCACATCCGAGATACGAGCGCACTGTGTCTTTTGGCCCCTAAGTAAGATGGTTGGCTACCTAATCCATTATCATGCGAATCGCACTGCATATATACCTTGTAAGAGACTCCTTCAATGTCTTCGGGACCCAAGCTAACCCACCAGCATTTCAGTACACCGGCTGATTGACGGACGAGGCTCTGGCACAGGTTTCTCTCTCGGGGTTGGAACTTCAGACGGCAGCCGCTCCCATAAAGCCGTATAAGCCAAACCAAGAAGATGATACGGAGTAAGTGGACCCTGGGCTCTGAAGTGTAACAAAAATAAAAATATTACTAACAAACTTTGTTAAAATATTTAGTTATAACAGTTATAGAGTAATTAAATATAGCTAAGTATTGGTTATAATTTATAATAACAACTTTGAGCAAGCAAACCAGGTTGCAGAAAAGTATCATACTTACACTATGTTACTATCCTCTCACGCTCACTCTATTAAACACACATCTATACACAACACCTATACACACACAGACACACATAACATACACACACATATTATGCACACACCCATACATACCATAAGGGTATACACACAACTCACACATAACACACACAGGGAAAGGGACACGTTCTTTATTTTATTTTGATTTGTATTTTAATTATAAATTTGTAATTATCGCTTTTTCACAATACGCAAAAATGTTGTAATCTTAAATATACCCAGAAGTCGGGTTGGGGGCGCTGTTAACTGAAATACAGGTGAGAAGCCTAGTTCAGCAGCAGATGCTAATACCAGACACAAATTGTAAAACTTAATTCGAACATTGTCAACCATAAATTGTGTTATTATGTCGAAATTCTTTTGGTTAAATAAAAAATATTATAATTGTTATTTCTTAACAATATAGTGATCAAACTAGCAGAAACGGTAATCCACACATTGTTACCGAGATTACAATGGTTTTTACTACAGTAAATAGTCATAAGTCAACTGCGTGAAACTGATTACATCCGAGTTCGTGTATTAAACCCGACACGTATGCTGCATGTGCTTTCGAGCGGTAAAATGCAGCTCGTTATACTGAGCACCATGATGAGTTCATACGTTTATGTTATGTTCTTTTATTTTCATTTTATGTCTATTTTGCTGTACAATTTGCATGTAAGTTGCTTCTATTATTATGCCTTTGTACTTTTATGTGTCTAATGAGTTCATATGCGTGTATTACTGTTATTTTCTGGTTTCTTCTTCTCTCCTTTGTGCTAGTAATTGTTTTTATTTAAATGAAGAAATGTTCAACTATCATTATTCACTGTACCTTCAACCAAGTCAATGTTTAACAATTTTTTTTTTTTTTTTCTTAATTCTTAATTTTTAATTCTTTATTGTACACAAAAAATGAAAAAGATATAAATGTTTTACAATTAAAATAAATTATGTACAAAGGCGAGCTTAACTCTAAAAGAGTTCTCTACCAGCAAACCTTTGAGCAGTAGAGGTAGAAAAAAGAAAATAACAGAGGGAAGCAAAGTGTACAAATAAAAAAAGTATACATAAACGAAAGATGGCAAAAATAAATCAATAGACTTACATAAATTATACATTCAGAAAGTAAATTTATTATACTATTTGTAAAATAAAATAATTTACCTACATCCATACATTTATATTTTATACATAGTTATACATATATAAAAATACGTTATATACATACATATATACTTTAACATTGTGAGAGGAAATGTTCTTTAGTTCTTCTTTTGAAGATGTCCAGACTGCTACTGTCTCGAATATGGTGCGGTAGTGAGTTCCATAGTCGAACAGCCCGTACAGTGAATGACCCATCATAACAGCTGGAGCTGTGTGCAGGAGTATGAAGTAGAAGGGAGGAGGAAAGACGACAGGGTTTGCCCCGAGGTACGAGATACTCAAAACGTTCCCGCAGATAATTTGGAGAATAAGAGCTGTGAAGGATATTATAGAGAAGAGATAAGATATGAGTATTACGACGCTGCCGAATAGGGAACCAGTTCAGTCTTTTCCGAAATTCAGAAACATGATCGAATTTTCGTAGACCGAATACAAACCGAATCCCCAAATTCTGCAAGCGTTCGAGTTTGTTTAGGAGGTCCTCCGAAGCATCGAGAAAACAGACATCAGCATAGTCTAATAGTGGGAGAAGAAGACATTGTGCAAGAGTAACTTTAGTTTGAAGAGGAAGGAACTTCTGAAGACGTTTGAGAGATTGAAACGAGTAGTATACCTTCCGGCTCACTTCTGCAATGTGAACATCCCAAGAGAGATTACAGTCGATGAACACGCCCAAGTTTTTAGCACTCTTCGAATAGTTGATGGCCACAGAGTCATAAATTATTGGAGGTATGGAATTGTGATCGAGAAGGCCAAGCATATATCTACCACCAATAATGATCGCTTGTGATTTATGTGGATTTACTAATAATCCAAAAGATTTGGCCCAAGAGTTAATGTTCGCTAGGTCACTGTTGATGGCGGCCACGGCCCCCGGCAATTCATCGGCTCCAAAGTGTCGATATAACTGCAAATCGTCTGCATAGAGATGATAGTGTGAAGTAAGTACCTTAGTAATGGCATTTATAAAAACGGAAAACAGAAGAGGAGAAAGAACGCCACCCTGAGGCACGCCCGCCCCCAAGTCGCACCAATCGGAAGAGTCCTCATTGATACGAACAGATTGCGAGCGTCCCTGAAGATAAGACTTGAACCATGCAGTTGCAGAAGCAGAAACATTAAGAGATGTTAAGATTCCCAAAAGGATGTCAAAATCAACAGAATTGAAGGCACTGCTAAAGTCCAATAAGACCAAAACTGTGAGTTGCTTATTCTCCATGGCCATCCTTATGTCATCAGTTATTTTGACTAGAGCTGTTACAGTACTATGACCACGGCGAAAGCCAGATTGGAATGGACTTAGCAGGCTATGAGAGGAGAGGTATCTAGATAGTTGATCGTAGACAACACTTTCGAGAACCTTAGACATGATAGGAAGAATTGAGATAGGTCGGAAGTGGGTAAGCATGGTAGGGTTGGGTATTTTGGGCAGAGGCAAGACAAAGGCCCTCTTCCACGATGAAGGAAAGCAGTTAGAGAATAATGAGTAGTTGATAATGTGGGTAAAGATAGAAATGATATGATTCAGGATGGGAAGAAGCATTTGAAGTTGAAGACCATCATCACCTACTGCTTTAGAAGAAATAGATTGTAAATGTCTCTTAACATCTGCCTCCGCAACCGGGTGTAATGAAAAAGTATTATTTAACGGCAGTGGAAGAGAAGAGAGATAGTTTAGTGTCGAAGATTTGACATCACTTGGAATGGTAGTGGGAGAAGTTGAGAAATGAGTATTAAATGTATTGAGGTCCATATCAATAGGGTTATCATTTACGATCTTCCCAATACCTAAAGATTTCAGAAATTGCCATAGTTGAGGAGTGTTAAGATTCTGAATGGACTCGTGAATGTGGCTTCGTCTCGCATCCCTACACATACGATTGCAGTGATTTCGTAGTTTCTTGTATAGGGCCCAGTTTTCATCAGACGGGCACTTACTATATCTACGTTTGGCCTTATCTCGCCTCGACATGAGAGCTTTGATGGATGGAGAAAGCCACGGTGCTGGAAGATGTCTAACTCTTACTTTTTTAAGAGGGGCATGTACATCATAGATTTTCAACAATGTTCTGGTAAAAATAGACACCTTTCCATCCAGGTCATCACAATTATAAAGAGAAGACCAATCAACATCATCCACGTCGTCTCTCAAACGCTCCAGATCAATGTTTTTGAAACTACGAAGAAATAAGAATTTACTCTTGCGTTTCGGAGGACGAAGTTTATAGGAGAGATATAGAAGGTCATGGTGTGAGAACGGAGCTGACAGCTGTCCATGAGAAGCCACTTTATGAGAGTTAGATACTAAAATAAGGTCAAGTAGAGACGGCCTACAATTAGGGGCTTTATGTGTCGCATTTAAGGGAAGAATTTGCATGTTGACAGAAGAGACAATAGAGTAGAGTTCACGGCTGCGTGAGTCACCCATAAGAAGACAGGTGTTGAAGTCCCCGAGGATAATTCTATGTTCATACTTAGACGAAAAATTTTCAAGTAGCGTTTCAAAAGAGGAGAAATAATTAATACTACTTGAAGGGCTGTAAAAAACACCCAGTAGTGTTTGAGTATGCTTAAAATTAATCTCAATAAAAAGATATTCTACAAAGTTTGAGTATACACCTGGAGACTGGTCAACAACCTTATAAGAAATATCTCCACGAAGATACGCAGCAACCCCCCCACATGCCTTACCCGTTCTGTCAACACGCACAAGCTTATACCCGGGGAGAGAAAACTGGGTAGAAGGAAGTGCCGGCTTAAGAAAAGTCTCAGAAATTAATATCGCATGAACGTACTCGGAATCAAAAGAAGATAGAAGATCAGAATAATGCGCAGGAATGCTTTGAGCATTAATGTGGACAACATTGAAAAAAAAAGGAAAGGCTGAAAAAATTGAGAATAGTTTGTCACCGAGCTGTACAGAATCGTCATCACTGGACACACTAGCAAAACTATCACTAGACGCAGCAGAAGAAGAACACGATACAAAACTCTCTTCATCAGAATCTATCAACATAAATAAATAAATATAGTACTATATAATTAAATTAAAAGAAATAAAAAGTTTATAATAAAATATAAACTCCAATAATATTTTTCTTCCAATCCTCTATGCACTCGCTGGTTGCACAATGTGGGTGAAAAGACTAATATCCAACCATGCATTCATAGCGTTTCCGAACGAGAGATACAATACGTCAAAGTTAAATTATTTTCAAACAAGTTGAGGTTAGAAGTGAAACTGACCGACAAAAACAATTTATCATAAAAAAGACGATATAGACAAAAAAAAAAACAACGCTTTACCGAACACGTTACTTCAACAACTTGCGTGGTCTTCGATCCGTAGCCATGCTCACTGCATTGCATGTAGCATCTGACGATTCGGCTACAGGGAATTGTCGCATAAGTTTCTGCAGCTCACCCGCCGACTCGATTCCATGCCGAGAATTATCCGAGACCTGAACAATGATCTTGCCATCAGCCGTCCAACATCGCCTCACACCATAGTGCCTCCTAGCACATACGAACACCTCGTGTCGGGGCTTTGTGAGGAACTCTGATATCGTTAGACCTGTGCCTTTCAACTTTGTCTTGTTCTGCCATATCTCGCTACGAATTCCACGATGTTCAAACCGCACCAACAGTGGGCGAGGTTTACTTGTGTTACTCCCCAACCGATGACAGACCGCTACATCCTTATATGAGAAATTGGTGATCTTCAGTTTGTCCACAAACACCTTAATAACACTGCCCACAAGATCAGAACTATCATCCTCAGAAAGACCATGTAGCAGCAGAACTTTCGCTCGGGAAGCCATCTCATGCCGATCCAAGCCCTTCACTAGTAGCTCCATCTGGGACTTCAGTGTACCCAGTGTTCTCCATATGAGGCCTTTAAACTCTGTGAAGTCCCGGGAAATACTGGCTACAGATTTATGAATTGTTGACTCACCACCAGCGATCCTCAGATCCTCTTCATATTGGGCCATGCGTGCAGTGAATGTTGCTGATAACTCCTCCATGCAGTTAAATAAGTTGGTATATAGATCCATTTTGTGTATGAAGAATTAAGTGCAGTGAAGTAGCAATCCAGGAGATGTTTATAAGTGAGAGGGTGCACTAGAGGATATAGAAGGCTTTTAACTGTAATTTAACATTTAAAGGTAAATTCTGTATTTTTTAAATTTAAAAATATACAAGAGCTTTTAAAATAGGTTTTGACACTTCAACTACCCTCTATTTGACTTCACCTCGCCTGATCGTAAGCTGAAGGTAAAGTCTCTGGAAAGAGGGTCACCATTACATACACGTACCGTGTTAACAATAGTGGCACTCAGCTTGACGGCCTCATCAGAAGAGGATTGTCGTCGCAGCACCACGTGACACCCACCGGTCCCACTAGTGCTGCGACCACAATCCCCCTGCCCGGCTATGCACTTGCTGACCCCTGAACGCAATCAAACCGAAATTTGATTGCTATGGAGGGTTTTTCGCAATTCATTCGTTTCATCTCATCTATTTATTATTCAACGCCGCCGCCGCCGTGACTAGATCGTAAATAGATCTTTTCCAGACGGTTAAAGATTTCATTCACACCTATTCACTGAATTCCAATTAGCTATCGCAACGAAACTATAAATAACCCTTCTCAGAAATGGTTCAATCCGACTCGAAGGTAACGCCAACACAAAATCACATCTACTTCGAATACCTATACCTACTTTACCCACAATTCTTGAATACAAGGTTATTCACCTTGAATGTCGGAACGTCTGTACCTACTACTGTGTAAATACCTTTCTCAAACGCTCTACTTAGATACCTAACGTGCCTTATCTCTAGATGATTCTGGAACATTCTACCCTCCTAATTAAGAGCTATAAAAGGCGCCCAGATATCGACACGCAGTCAGTTAATTTTCGGAAGCGAAAGCGAACACATCATACCGAAGCAACTCAAGAGGATTATACCTGCGACCTAAGCAACGACTGTGGACTACTGTGAACTGCTGAGTAACTTGAACTGTTGAAGAGTACTGTATGTGCTAGTTATTTAGTTGTCTAGTTTGTGGTTAGCGAATAAACCTCTTCGTTGTATAAACGGCATTTAATTGTACCCCGCACCCGTAACAATACGTTTAGAGAACTGATAATAAAAGATATTTTCCAAAACAACCCACAAGTATTAAACAAATATATTCAACCACATTCATATTCTACTCGTCCCACAGTAATTCGTTCTCAGATGAACGTTACGTTGTCTCCTGTCATTCCCCTGGACGCTGCCCGAGTTTTGTGAAATAGGGTTTAGTGCTAGGTGATTATAGTTGAGATATAGTCAAGGGACATTACACTGAGGTAATAATAACATTCAGTTTGTTTTGCAGCTAAGTAGACATCCTTTTGTGCGGGCTCTTTAATGTCATTACGGTAATAGACAAACATACATTATATAGAACCCTCTCTGTTCCACTTAATTAGGGAGTTTTCCATATTTGAAATGAATTGTTTAACTGCGTTTATTAAATAAAGAATAGGAAAATAGCCAGACAATAGTTCAGTGTAACCTGGTCGAAACGTCAGGCAATCCAAAGGTATGTATATACCTTTTTTTTAATTTTATTTCGTGCGGATATCCCTTCGGATACCCCCCCGCCGGCCAGCGGGGGTGGTTCTGTCGGGCTTGAAACCGACTAAAACCGCACGCCGTCTCGGGTGTTAACACGCCGGGGTGTAAAGTTGCCCATAGAGCATATCCCTCGCACCCCGACTGACCCTGGACCATCTCCGGTTTCGAGATGGCCCCCTCGGGTTTGGGAACCACGGTGTCCCCGTCTTGCCCCGGTTTGGGGCAAGACGAGGACATGTATAGGTATGTATATACCTATACATGATCGCGTTAATTCCCGTTAACATTATTGTATAGGAAAATAGCGTTTTATTAACTTTTTTAATCGCTAAAACGGAACTATTTGACAATAACACGGTATGACGTCATACCTTGTTATATCGCAGGGTCGCTATGAAATATATAGGGTTAGAATTAGTGGTGTACGTAACGGACTGCCAGGACGAGGTCTCGAGTTCGATCCCCAGTTGGCCCGGGCACACAACTCTGACTTTTCGTAGTTATGTGTGTATTAAAAATGTTGATAATCGCTCGCTTAGTAATGTGCCCGGTAGATGGCAATAGGCTCGCCCCTATTACATTGGGACCTTGAAATAACTGGCGAATCATGGGTGTTTAATACACCTCCGGCTTGCAGGTGGAAGATTTTTGTGGTGGAAGACTGGTGGTAGAAATTTGATGACATAAATTTATCACAAAATTCGGCCGGGTGGGTACCACCGTGCACGATTGCGAAAAACCCTCCATAGTAATACAATTTCGGTTTGATTGCGTTCAGGGGTCAGCAAGTGCATAGCCGGGCATGGGGATTGTGGTCGCAGCACTATTGGGACCGGTGGGTGTCACGCGGTGCTGCGACGACAATCCTCTTCTGATGAGGCCGTCAAGCTTTAACATGGTACGTGTATGTAATGGTGACCCTCTTTCCTGAGACTTTACCTTCAGCTTACCATCAGGCGAGGTGAAGTCAAATTGACGTGTTCTAAATATAAAAAAGGGCATACAAAATGGGAAGTTTAGACGTATAATGTACTTCGACCGAAAATGATATTCCATCTAGTAGTATATATATTAATCAAGCGAAACGCATTAAAGCAACGCAATAACGTCGAGGCGTGAGTTGTGAAATTAACAAATCTATTATAACAATGTTCCGCGGTGGCTTTTTCTGTCTGCGACATGATAGAATTTATTGCGAGTGGCTGGGTGTGGTGGTTGACTTGGCGTAAGTAGATGTCACATAAAATAATCAAACATTTTTTTTGTTGTGGTTACTATTTTACTACTTTTCTAGAAGTTTATTTACGTTTAAAATTTGCAATTTAGAGGTGAGATCGAAACCTAATAATATACTTATATTCAATTAAATTTTTAAGCATTTTGTATGCTTACTTTTTTCTAAAGATTTAGATCGGAAAAAGAGAACATCTAGGACGTATCTGTAAGGGACTGGTCGCGGGTTCAAGTCCCGTCCTAGATGTTCTCTTTTTCCGATCTAAATCTTTAGAATATACTTATATATTATGTCGCGTGTGCATTTGTGAAATACCTCTTCAGTTAATCTTAAACCAAAAAAAATAGCGACGCGATTGTAGCGTACGTTACACTTAGTTCATCTGAAAACTAAAATGATATTGAAATGTTTACAAATGTTGAGAATAAACTAATACTTTTAGATTTAGGTCGGAAAAATTAAACATCTAGGACGGGATTTAAAACCAAGATTAGTCCCATTGTACGGGGAATACTCTGACCAACTTATCTACTTGGACAAGTCTTGCCATTGCCATGGGAATAAATTTATAAAATAATAGCAAAGACGAATGTTTTTTTATTCAGTATAGCTGGCCCTCCTCGACTTTGCCCGGGGCATATTTTGAACCCCTGTTGCACCCTTTTTACCCATATATGCCCGTGATTTATTAGTCTTCATATAATGTATGAGAATCTGCCGGATTTGTTTTGTTTTTTTTTTTTATACCACTAAGGTGGCAGACTAGCACACGTCCCACCTGATGGGAAGCGGTTACCGCGGCCTATGGACGTGTGCAACACCAGTGGCGTCTCACTCGCGCTGCCGACCCTGTAAAGGAAAGGGAATGGGAAAGGAGTTTGGGAGGGGATGGGAAAAGAGTTTGGGCTCCGGCACTCTCACTCACCAAACGGAACGCAACAGTCCAAATACTGTTACTTGGCATCGATATTCTGTGAGAGGGTGGTGCTTCCCCGGTCGAGTCGGCCCATTCATGCAACGGCCAAAATGACTGTTGCTTGACTCTACCACCTGCAACTGTTGACATTTATGATTACTGCTCTGCTCACTTCGGTATTAGCGTGATGATATATGCCTATGACACTCACAAATAATTAATTAATCTCTATATATAAAAATGAATTGCTGTTCGTTGGTCTCGCTAAAACTCAGGAACGGCTGGACCGATTTGGCAAATTTTGGTCTTGAATTATTTGTGGATGTCCAGAGAAGGTTTAAAAGGTGAATAAATATGGAAGTTGTTATCGATTGAGGCAGTACGAAGTCTGCCAGGTCAACTAGTAATAAATAAAAATAACTAGGTCTGCAAGGCGAATCGCTGCTTGCAATGTTGAGCTGAGTGAGACATCGTGAATCAGATGTTGAAAATTTTGAACAGTGATCATTCCTTCGTGGTAAGTCCGATTTTGAAAATTCTTTTTGAAAGTCACAACTCTGGACATGCTTTCCGAGCGTGTAAAGTTTGGTCACAGTGTCTCGAGCGGTTATTATGTAATTCCATCTGGGTTTTTTTTAACGGTGATCATTCCTCTATGGTAGCATTAATTTTTTCAAAATTTATCCATAAACCTTCCTCTGATTGAACTCTTTAATCATGCCAAATTTGGTTCTGATTGGATTAGTAGTTTAGGAGGAGACCTGTGACAAAGAAAATCCTGAAGTCTGGTATGAGGAGCTTTTGTCACTCAGCTCAATAAACAGCGGCAATAGCCTAATGGTGTACGTAACGGACTGCTGAGACGAGGTCTCGAGTTCGATCCCCAGTCGCCCCGGGCACACACCTCTGACTTTTCGTAGTTATGTGTGTGATGTGTATGTATAAATGTTAATTATCGCTCGCTTAATAATATGCCTGGTAAATGGCAAAAGGTTCACCCCCTATTACATTGGGACCTTAACATAACTGGCGAATCGTGGGTGTGTAATACACCTCTGCCTACCCCTTTGGAGATACAGGCATGAAGTTATGTTATGTTATGTTATGTTATGTTATGTTTTCAAAATCGGTTTAGTACATACAGAGATTACCCCCCTACAACCTCACAAACTCACAACATCGCAAACTTACAAACTTTATTTCTTTATAATATTAGTATAGGTATACGATGTTTACCTTATTTAAATACCGACATAATACAAAAATAACTTTCTTTGAACCAAATTACTTTGGCAGGTAATCATTTTTCAGTGAAACCCTTAAAAAATTTCCATGCTATTACGACAGAGTGTATCCTTCTATAAATAGCCTTCAAATTTTTATCAGATATAAAATTTTATAAGCAGCAAAATTTTGCTTCACATTTTCCAATCTGTATCTGATGGATGAATTTTTTCAAATGAGGAATATTTTTATGGTACCACATGGCTGACGTAAGAAATACCGTGAGGTTCTAGTCGGTTGATACCCGACACACCTATCTCACTGTTGGCTCCGTTAGGGTTAAGCCCGAGGGGGTTTCCGCAAGTTAAAAAAAATCTTAGGCACGTCAATATTTTGCCTCATCTGATGATAAGCAGTATTAAGAAGGAAATATGGTGAATATTTCCAACCCTTTATGGCGTGGCAAAGAAAAGAAGTGCCAAACCACTGCCTGCATCGTATAAAGGTTATACCATTTTTTTTTCGTGCGGAAATCCCTTCGGATACCCCTCCGCCGGCCAGCGGGGGTGGTTATGTCGGGCTTGAACCGACTAAAACCGCACGCCGTCTCGGGTCTACAGACATAAAGGTAATACCTTAGTACAACATATCCAAAATATAATAAATATATAAAACTTTTTAGAATTTGACGATCTGCGAAAGACTGCGGGCAGATGCTGGATGGGGCAAGCTGAAGACAGGGTGCTATGGCGCTCATTAGGGGAGACCTATGTCCAGCAGTGATCAGTGGACTAGCATATGTTGATGATAATATGATGATGATGATGATGATTTTATAATTTCGAAAAAATCCGTGCTATTCCAAATATTTAATTAAGCGTAGCGAGCCGGAGGCGAGCGAAGCGTCTTTAGTTTCAAAGTTGCATTTCAAACAAATGATACTCCTCCGAGACCGTTTGACCGATCTCGACCAAATTTGCCACGGTGATCAAGTTGACATTTCTGAGTGTCGTAAGGGGTCGAATGTCCAGATCGGTCTTACCATCGAGGAATAATCACCGAAAAACCAAATCAATGGAAAAAGTCGACCGGTCACGTTGACCTATTGTTGGATAGGCAAATCTCGCTACGCTTAAGTTTGGGTTGATTGCGAAGGTGGTAACCTTCCTAGTACTATCTGCTTCGATACGTGGAATACAAATTTCGCGATCCTCAGGAACTACGTGATAAAAACCAAGAAGCCGATGTCGAAATTCTGAGGGCCAATTCTCGTAATGAAATGTTGTTCAAAATTCAGTCTCAATCTAGTGTAAAAATCTCCCAAATGTAAAAAGCGGCCAAGTGCGAGTCGCACTCGCCCACGAAGAGTTTACATACATTCATAATGCACATCATATATTTTTTTTAGTTTTATCATTCTCTTATTTTAGAAGTTACAGGGGGGGGGGGGGGGCACACATTTTACCACTTTGGGAGTGAATCTCGCGTAAACTATTCAGTTTAGAAAAAAAAGAAATTAGAAACCTCAATATCATTTTTGAAGACCTATCCAAAGATGTACACGTATGGGTCTGATGAAAAAAAAATTTGAGTTTCAGTTCTAAGTATTGGGAGCCCCAAATTTTTTTGTTTTTTTCTATTTTTGTGTGAAAATCTTAATATATCACAGAATATATCCACTTACCAAGTTTCAACAGCATAGTTCTTATAGTTTCGGAAAAAAGTTGCTGTGACATACGGACGGACAGACAGACAGACATGACGAATCTATAAGGCTTCCGTTATTTGCCATTTGGCTACGGAACCCTAAAAAGGTGTTCTCAAAACAAAAATTTTAGTGTTTTCAACAAAAAAAAATTTACGAGAACACCCTGTAACTTCTAAAATAACAGAATGATAAAACTAAAAAAAAAAAGATGTACATTTTACCATGTCAACTTTCACCGAAAATTGGTTTGAAAGCGATCTAGTAAGTAGTTTTTTTTAATACGTCATAAATCGTAAACCGCAATTTACCTTTCATTCAATCAACTCAAATATTAAATTTGAAAAAAAGCATTATTATGTTACTTGCTGAACCCTTCATGGGCGAGTCCGACTCAAACTTGGCTGCTTTTTTTGTCATTTGTGAGATCGACATGGTAATACTCTTCCTATATGCAAAATTTCAGCCAAATCCACCCTGTTGATTTGCATTATTGAGTAACATACAAAATGAACTAACCCACTTCCATATTTAGCATTTATAAGTAGGATGGCAAATTATAATTCTTGCAAAATACTGCTGCAGATAGCTCATCACAGAGCCGTCTACGTGCATAATGTAGTATTAAGAGGATAAGTAGTACATCAAATTAAGTACGGTATTCCACAATAGTGATAACTATACCATTACCATTAGATAAGCACACAAATGAATTGAAATTACCTGTCTTTGACTACAAAGGCTTGTGATTAGGTAGCTTAATTTATCATGTTTCATTAGACACAGAATTTCAGTGCTGACCGAGGTGTAATGTAACATTCGTCGTAGTGAGCAACGAGCTTTACCCAGTGTACCGAAAATTTATATACGAGCGCTTCGTTATTTGCTTGTTTCTCTGAACTCTTCTTCATCACTCGATTGCCAATCCCGGTTGTATCTTAGAGTCTAGGGTCCGCTCTCCAACTCCCACTTTTCACTTTTTTACGGGAGTGACTGCCGTTAGACTGCCTAACACCCAGAGAAAAGCCTGCCCCAGAACCTCGTCCGTCAATCAGCAGGTGTACCCGGCTTGCAGGTGGAGTACAGGCTTGCGTTAGGCTCTGAAGATCTTGGTGAGGTGGACAATAAACTCATGTTTGCTCCATACGAATGCTAGCTTAAATATTAAAGTATCTGGGTGACCGAGAATTGCTCGGTTTTTATTTTCAATGTTTTCTAAAAATGAAACTTAGCTAATTTTATGAAAATCGTTGGATCCATTTCGGAGATTCCGATTATATATACTAGCTGCTGCCCGCGGCTACGCTCGCGTGGAATGCTGTTACCGTTATCCATGGGACCCAATTCCGCCAATACATTGTATATAAGATCCACAATTTCACCATACATCATTTTGTAATATCTCAAAGAGTTTAGGCAGCGTTTTCGTTGAAAGCTCCCCAACGACTTATTTTTGTCCGACACATCCAACAAATATTATTATATTTTAGCCAATATATATAAAAACTTGACAAATAACATATTAAAATCTTCCTCGGGAACCACTCTATTCATTGGTTAAAACAGCATGAAAATCAATGTAGGTACACCATGGCACACACCAATGACTTTTCGATGCTTTTCGCAGTTATTTGTGTATTTATCGGAGGTTTATAAGTGCCCGGTTAATGGCAATAGGCTCGCTACCTATTACATTGGGACCTAAAACATAAACTGGCGAAACGTGGGTGCTAGCACCTCTGCCTACCCCTTCGGGGATATAGGCGTGAGTTTATGTTATGTTAGTTTTTGAGTTTATCGAAAACAGACAGACGCGGCGGAGGACTTTGTTTTATAATGTAATAATAATAATAATAATAAATAATAAATATTCTACGACATTCTACACAGCGCTTTCTAGACCCAAATTAAGCATAGTTTAACTAGCTTGTATTATGGGTTCCAGAATGCGGATATACATACTTATATACTTTTTTTTTTTTGTAAATACATACATATTATACCTAGAAACACCCAGACCAATGCAAATAGACATATTCATGCATACAAATATTTGCACTGAGCGGGAATCGAACCCGCGCCCCCTGTCGTAGCAGTCGAATGCACTACCGCTACGCCACAATGTGTAGTGATAGTGATATAAACATACACATATATATAAAGTATTTATTTAAATATTTGCACGTTTAAAGGTATAAGATAACGCTGTGTAACATCAGTCAGTATGCAAGCTAACTGGAACAGTGTACTTGGGCCTTTAACCAATGACGTTTGCATCAAATAACATTTACTTACCACAAGGCGTCCGCGAAAAAGGATAATGTAACTGAGTCAACGGCGACATCGCAATATGGGAGAGGCTCGTATAAGTAATAGCGGCTGCAGACATTGGCAGCTTTGTTTGAATTAATGTGACGTCACTCGACCTTGGAGCCAACATTTGGATTGGCAAAAGGGCACCAAAATTGACTGCTTATCATCTAACTAATTGATCGTAACAGGTGTGGAGAACAGGTCAATGTTGGCACTATTTGTGATTATTAAATGCTAGATATTAGGTATAGTTGTGGTTGTCGGGGTGCGAGGGATATGCTCTATGGGCAACCTTACACCCCGGCGTCTGTAGACCCGAGACGGCGTGCGGTTTTAGTCGGTTCAAGCCCGACATAACCGCCCCCGCTGGCACGCGGGGGGGTATCCGAAGGGATTTCCGCACGATAAAAAAAAAAAAAAAAAAAGGTATAGTTGTGGTTATTACAGGTAGCCAAGAATTGGAAGTTTTCTATTGATAACCGTCATGGCTTTTTAAAAGGACAATAGTATGAAATTCTTCTAGTAGCTTTTTCATCAATTATTTTTTTAAGCAATAAGTAGGTTTACTTTTCCTGTAGATTTAGATCGAAAAAATAGTAATCAATAAACAAAAAATGATTGTAAAGTCATTTCCGTAGTTCGCTAGAATTACGGTAGATGGCTCCAGTGCCGCCTTGAGACGTATATAGTATATTGGAGAATTTCTCTTGTAAGGGACTGGTCACGGGTTCCATTCCCGTCCTAGATGTTCTCTTTTTCCAATCTAAATCTATATCATCAACTTAGCGATGCTTCGCTGCGCTATGACAGACTCTTTCTCCTCTATTTATAAAAAATAATAGCTTTGTTAGCCATTAAGTAATATTACCGCATCTGGTTAGATATTAGGTACCAAAGCAACCAAGAATATACCAAAATTTTCCTGACAAAAAACCATCAAATTTCTTTTTAAACGTATTTTGATTTACAATATAAAGTATGTAAATATAAGTAAGTAAATAAAATACTTATTTTGTAAATAACTTACCCGAATCCAATCCCAAGGGCAACTTTGACAATAAACTAGTCAATTCCGTTCATAACTTCATAAGGCAGCAATTAATTGGTATTCGATTAAATCTCCAATCTGTTTCTATGCAATGGTGTTCCAGCTCGAATGAGATACAAAATTGGATTGTATAGCAATATCTTCGATGGCTGTTCTATTATGAAGCTATAACTTAATAAGACCTCAGAGGGGCGCGCCCATGAACATTTTTCCCATCTTGATATCAAAATTGAATCCTCAATACTTGAAACAAAATAGAAGCTATCAATGCATGTGAAGCAGAAAAAATATGCTACGGCAAAAATCTGCTTGGAAAATAACTCGTTATACATAAAAATAATTATGTTTATTCAGCATGAAAAATAAACAATGCACTTAGGCCCCTCATATTTATGATCATTTTTTAAAGATTTAGATCGGAAAAAGAGAACATCTAGAACGGGACTTGAACCCGCGACCAGTCCTTTACCTAAAGATTTAGATAGGAAAAAGAGAACATCTAGAACGGGACTTAAGGGACTCTGGTCGCAGGTTCAAGTCCCGTTCTAGATGTTCTCTTTTTCCGATCTAAATCTTTAGAAAAAGTAAGCATACAAAATGGTTAAAAATTTAATTGTATCTTTTTTTAAGTAAAGAATTTTATTTAATTTTATGAATAAAATAAAACATAAACATAACATAAACTCACGCCTATGTCCCCGAACGGATAGGCAAAGGTGCTAGCACCCACATTTCGCCAGTTTATGTTTAGGTCCCAATGTAATAGGTGGCGAGCCTATTGCCATTAACCGGCCACGTATAAACCTGCGATAAATACACACATAACTTCGAAATGTCATTGCAATGCATCGAAAAGTCATTGGTGTGTGCCATGGTAAAACCTGGGATCGAACCCGAGACCTCGTCTTAGCAGTCCATTACCCATACCACTAGGCTACCGCGGTTGTTGTTGAATAAAATATTATATAATTAATAATAATAATTAATAATATAACAGCTGTGCTCCTCAATTTCATACGCCTTTTAACTTAAAGGAAAATTATAAACAGCCATAGCCTTGCCCATTAAATATAGCTTCATTAGAAGCAAAAATCAGTAGTAGGTAGTTGACATATTTAACAAAACCCAATTCTGATTTATGAATAATAAAATCCCATAAACAATTATTCTTACCAGCTAACAGTTATTCCAGTCCATCCGCCTAAGGTCAATAAAATTAAGCATTCCAATCATTTCGCAGTAACGTCCTGAGCATAATACCTGAACATAATCGGCTCTTGTCATAATAATGCGACCATTAAGGACCTCTTGACAAGCGAAAAATTTTGTATGCTTTTAGATTTTTATATTTTTATTCTACAGGGCTCCTAACGATCGTAATAAAAAACGAATTAGCGACCCCTCTGCAGTTGAAGGTCTTATATTGGTAGTACATGAGTGTTATTTTTGATATTAATAACAGTGCTATGGCGAAAATCTATTCATAATAGCTGTAATACTTAAAGTGTACTTATTAGAGTATTGGGTTTAGTATGTAAGGCAGATGTAAGTGGGCAGGCAAGCCGGGGTCGACCTCGCATGACATACATTGATCAAATTAATGAGGTATTGATAAAAGGGCAGGTCAAAAGCACTCGAAACCGGTGGGCTTACATGAAAGGTTTAATGACAGTGAAGGAAGCTCGTGAAGTATGTAAGGACAGAAGCAGATGGCGGGCTGTTGTCTCTGCCTACCACGGAGGGAAAAAGACGTGAGATGTATGTATATTTAATTCCTCTTTACCTTAGTATGCTGTCGGGATGCGAGGGATATGCCTTATGGGCAACCTTACACCCCGGCGTCTGTAGGCCCAGAGACGGCGTGCGGTTTTAGTCGGTTCAAGCCCGACATAACTGCCCCCGCTGGCCAGCGGGGGAATATCCGAAGGGATTTCCGCACGAAAAAAAAAAAAGGTATAAATATACAAAAATAAAATGTATATACTTAAATATTTTATCCGTATTCTAGAACTCAAGTAACCAAACTAGATGGCGTTGTATAATTACATAGGTTAAAGAATATTTAAAAGTATATGATGTGAAATTTATATTAATTACAAAAAAAAGGTTGGTAGACTCTCTACTTTTTTCTTTCATTTTTCAATAACCAGTGTTCCATTGGACTTTTATGATGAAAGGGAGCTTTAAGTTACTCAATGTATGTCATACGAGTAATACACACATATTATGAAGAAGCGCAGCGCTGAGGATTTTTTCTGCCGAAGTTTTGTGGTTTTGTAAATGTTGAAATTACATTTAAAATGAACGAATCCAATGAATCTTATGAGTCGGTCTTATGATCTACGAAATTATTCGCTGTGTTTATTAATTTTAGATCTTGTTGAATGCGATCCAAAATGAATGCATCAAATCTCTTAAGTCACTTTGATGCTCCATGAAAACATATACTGTGTTAAGTAATTCTCAATCTTATCTAAAGCTTACAATGTCGATAATGCTTTGACTGGAAAAAAAGATCTGTGCTGTGCTTGGCTTTAATATAATGTGCGCTAGCCTAACCTATGAAAGCTTTTATTAACTATTAAAAGAAAATTACAGCTATTGTGAGATAATAATGCTCATGTTATAACATAACCTTAACCTGTGAATATTGTTTTACATAATATTTACATTAGCAAAATTGAGGTACTATCCCAGCCATTGCATAATTCATTTTGACACCTTATTTCATTTTAGAGTGTATAATATAAAATTGACAGCAAACGTCAGTTGAAGCTTTATACAAGCTGATATAAATATGTGTACCAAGTGATATTTATTAGGGTCATATTACATACATACGCATGATTCGGTGGGCTTGGGGCAGGCTCGGATTTGGGTAAATTAATTTAGTAAATTTATTGAAGTGAAAACTACTTTAGGGATGATGGGCATTTTTGTGATGGGAAAAAATAATTGGATTTGCGACACTGTACCCGTTACCGAAACTTATAATAGTGCGAGTTGGACCATGTCGCGTGAAAGTCATGGTGAACAAGTGGCACAGTTTTGAGTTTTTTTTTACACTGCTGTTGGCACTGACGGAGTGCCACTGTTTTTTTTTTAGGTAATGAGTTATGTTTATTTATGAAATATAGCAAACTATTTTATCTATAAGCAGCTAGCATTCACATTTTTACTTTAAGCAAACGCGAAGATTATTTTCAGGAAACAAATGGAAGAAAATGAGTTTTTTTATAAACATTTACGTTTTCAAAAGTTCTGATAATATAAGCAGTTCATGTTAGTTAGTGTTACATATCAAGTTTACAATGATTTTAATGCTTTTATAATATGAAATATATATTGAAAAAATTACTATACTATAATTAACCCACGTGCCACCGCTATCAAATCACTAACACCGCTGTAAAAACACAAGCGTGTCAGTAATCAATGTACAAATTTAAAAGACTTACGTGCCATCCACTTAGTTCACTGATTACATGTTTTTTTCTATATTTTAAATGATATAAAATTCAGGCTTGGATTTTTTCTGGACATTAAAATCTAAATTCGTCCCTGGTCACCTTTATTTGTATTCCCGGGTCGTAGAGCAGGGCTGGCCCAAATACATAGGACGTTTATACCCTACCTTAACTCGTGGCCTGTATCTTCATAACGCTCAGTCAAAATATTAGCAGTCTCATAATGGCTGTGCGGGCAATTGACAAAATCGAACATATGCGGAGAAGTATAATAAATTCGGTTGTCAGATATTTTTGTTCAACATAAATTTTAAATTGATACTTAATTATATGAATTTCAGATCTATCATCATCATTATTAATAATATATATTTGAAGAGAAAACTACGTCATTAAAGATAGCTTGTCACACAGACCTAGGATTATAAGAAGGAGGAGTACAAAAAACAACATGCTGTATTTACCCGACTGCGCCAGAAGGAGGGTTATGTTTTTCGAGAGTATGTATGTATGTATGTATGTATGTATAATTGTTTGGCACGCTCTGCAGCCTGAACGGCTCGATGGATTTTAGCTTGAGAGGTGTCGTTAGATTCGTATTTACTGTGAGAGTGACACTGGGTATATCAAAATAATAAAAAACGAAATGGTGGATTTTTGGCGCTAAAATGTATGTTATTCAAAAAATATGGGTATCAAAATGAAGAACTTTAAAAGGGGATTTCCAAAATATATATATCATAACTAAAAAGTATACAATAAAATTATTAATTAAAAAATCAAATAACCCGACTGCCCTGAAAATACCGAAACAAGTTTGATAGCAGGCGGGACCCAGATGCAAATCATAAACCGAAAAAAAATTAATGGGTCCCGCCTGCTATCAAACTTGTTTCGGTCTTTTCAGGGCAGTCGGGTTATTTGAGTTTTTAATTAATAATTTTATTTCTATATTCATATTCCTGATTTTAGTAAGGTACTAAGGAATTAACAACTGACGACACATGAAGTTTCAAAATAGTACATACAGTATCGTTATCTCAAATTTTTACGTGTACGGAACCGTCGTTGCGCGAGTTCGACTTGACTTGACTGTTTTTTTTAGAAAAACTCATGATTTGTTTGTTTTAGGTCATTTTCAAATTGAGTTTAATAAAATATTAACGGAGCCTTGCTGCTTTTTGTTGTCACTAGTATCCGAAAATTAAATTCCTGTCAGCTTTAATCTTGACACAACAATGGCACATTTCCAAATATCTCTGATTTAATCATCGAATTAGTTAACATCACACCCATTGAACAGCTAAACCATTTCAGTACAAAACGGCGGGACCGTAATATAATCCCTTGACCAGAATAATGGTTTGATTAATATCTAGTTATTAATCATCCTTGAAGCTGAACTATTCAACGGACGCTGGTGAATAGCCGATGTTAGTCGAATTTGAAATTTTGAAATTAGAACCGTATAAACAATATGGCAGGCGTGTTTGTATTTAGAATTTCGTTACTCCCTATTGGTTAGAGTAGAAATCCCGATTATCAGAATAAATTAAACTGTATAATGAATACGGCAATAGGAATGTAGATCTCGTGCGATATTATACTTATTTAGATTGTACCTGTTTATTTGAATAATGTGCCCGGTAGATGGCAATATGCTTGCCCTCTATTACATTGGGACCTTAACATAACTGGCGAATCGTGGGTGTGTAATACACCTCTGCCTACCCCTTCGGGGATACAGGCGTGAAGTTATGTTATGTTATGTTATGTTATTTGAATAATGTTTATACTGTTTTTAGTAATCAATAACTTAAAATGATTATGTACAACTCACAATTATAAATAACTCTAAAGAGAACTAAGCATAAAAGGCAGATAAATATTTACATACATGCGTCATAGAATTCCTCCGCATCATCACTGACTGGTAATGTTTCCAGAAGACTTGCAGC
The DNA here is from genome assembly GCA_946251805.1 of Cybosia mesomella. Taxonomy (NCBI): domain Eukaryota; kingdom Metazoa; phylum Arthropoda; class Insecta; order Lepidoptera; family Erebidae; genus Cybosia; species Cybosia mesomella. The sequence goes on along the minus strand of OX276396.1, from coordinate 31,822,773 downwards.
AGTGCCACGTTGAATGGCAATGCTAATTCTTTGTGCAAGATAAAGTCCAGCCTTCTGGATTAATCATTCAAGGTTAAGTTTTATTGGAAAAGGTTTTTAGCGAACTAATACATGTAGTCAGCGTCAAAAGTAAATGTTAAAGTTCAGATTTTGGGAAATTCGTTTTTGAGCAAAATAATGTATTATGCTGAGTCCACAGCAACGGGAATTGCCGTCAATTATCATGATAAAGGACGTGTGACGTAGAGGTAGCCACTAATTAACGCGATAATTTAATAACGATATTTACATTGCCGTTTGACGATAGGCGATAACTCAAGTCGTTAAAGGGGATCGTTCAAGTGTGGCCACTGAATTCAACGCGTTAATAATAAATAAATAATAAAAATAAAAAGCCTTTTATTTCTTGCATTAAAAAATAACAACCGCGGTAGCCTAGTGGTATAGGTAATGGACTGCTGAGACGAGGTCTCGGGTTCGATCCCAGGTTTTACCATGGCACACACCAATGACTTCTCGATGCTTTTCGAAGTTATGTGTGTATTTATTGCAGGTTTAAAAGTGCCCGGTTAATGGCAATAGGCTCGCCACCTATTACATTGGGACCTAGACATAAACTGGCGAAATGTGGGTGCTAGCACCTCTGCCTACTCCTTCCCCTTCGGGGACATAGGCGTGAGTTTATGTTATGTTATGTTAAAAAATAACAGATTTAACAAAATTTTTTTGGCATGCCATGTGCATGTTTTTAAAGTGTAAACACTTTAAAAACATTTAGAACTCAAGTCGTTACAGGGGAACGCGTTAATAATTAACGCAATATGTATCGAGATAATGTGCATCAATGTTGCCCGTTAGTTTGGCTCCAGGGTAAGTACATAAAAAGGCTGTTTAAGAACTTAGTGAGCGTGATATTTTTTAACAAATTTTGATTAAAATATAGTCAGTAATTTTCTGCCTACCCCAATGGGAAATAGGTGTTACTGTATGTGTATGTTTGTTTTTTTTTCGTGCGGGAATCCCCACTGATACTCCCCTGCTGACCAGCGGGGGTGGTTATGTCGGGCTTGAACCGACTAAAACCGCTCGCCGTCTCGGGTCTTTAGACGCCGGGGTATAAGGTGGCCCATAAGGCATTACCCTCGCCCCCCGACTGACCCTGGGCCATCTCCCATTTCGAGATGGCGTCCTCGGGTTTGGGACCCACGGTGTCCCCATCTTGCCCCGGAAAGGGGGGGGGGGCGACAGTCACCCCGCCGCCCGGGCCTGCTTCTGCTGGGGTGACAGGTGGCCTCACCTGCCACCCCCAGGCCTGCGCTCATGGAGGACGGAGGTCATGCAGATACCTATGTCGGATTTGTTCTATTTTTCAGGGCAATATTTACGGGCACTTAATTTGAGTGAGTATGCCGTATCACTATATACGTAAAGACTTTACATAATAAGGAAAATGTGAACCGACAGTCTCTGCATTATATATTTCAGTACATTCTATAATTTATCTGTATAGTACCGAAGTAGCTGTTACTGTCATAAAGGAGTTTTTAAGGGAAAGGATGTTATGTAAGGCAAAAAATAATACATCCCCTTTTTATTAATATATCTAACTGTTGCCAGTAGCTCCGCCCTATTGGAGTTCTGATGCCGTTTTCCACCTACTCCAGGGTAAAAAGTAGCATAATCTGCATCTACACAAACTTTCACATTTTAATATTACTAGGATAGTAGGATAGGATTCATGCACTAGAGAAATTTTGCAAACATACACTGACAGGCACAAGTGCACATATTTGAGAACGGTACAAAAAATGACTCGTTTGGGAACCGAACTCCTAACTTTAGATGTGACAGTAGTGTAAGAAACTTCAGTAAAACGCAAGTCAATTGTTCACTGTACTTTATTTCACTTCGAAAATCCAACAACAACTGACTTACAGCTAAAAACAGTTGACATTTCACTTTTTCCCTTTCCTACCTATCCCTTCTATCTCTCCCACCACAAAGCAAAACTAATCACAAAGCAGCACCCAATCATACAGCAACCGGAAATCATGATAAATATTGAATATTATTACAAAGTATTAATTGTCTAAATAAATAGCTTATTAAACATTTAAATAAATTATCTTTAAATATTTTATAGACATTACCTTGTTAAAGGACCTACTTGGATTATCGCGTCCTTAAATTACATCATATCATAAGCGGACGTCTTAAATAAGTAAACATTTAATACGTACAGCAATTAGTCAAATCAAATCTTCTTTATTAGTCTAAGGTTCCAAACCAGTAAATCAACAAATAATTAAATAATAATATCCATCTAGATGAATAATCTTACATTCGGCCATCCACCATATTTACACGTCCCGTGTAACCAGAAATAGTGATAAACTATTATACCTATAAATAAAATCCATAAAAAAAATTAAGTGTATTATATGAAATATATACCGAATTCAAGTACGATCAACATTATAACTACCACTACACTACATCAAAATAATTGCAGGTCAAGCCTCACTTCACTTTAAACCGCTTAACTCATACATATTAAATTCCAATCGTATTTTGAAAAACTTTTGCAGGCCAAGCCTCTTCATCTTGGAACCGCTTTAATATGGTGTAGGTCTCATCTATCCTACGCCCATATTTTACATTAAATTCAGAAACGATTGCGGGCCAAGCCTCTTCATCTTGGAACCGCTTTAATATGGTGTAGGTCTCATCTACCCTACGCCCATATTATACATACTCTTTTACGGGCCAAGCCTCCATCTATCTTGGAACCGTTTCAGTATGGTGTAGGTCTCATCTACCCTACGCCCATATGATACATTAAATTCAGAATCTATTGCGGGCCAAGCCTCTTCTATCTTGGAACCGCTTTCTATAACAAATTTAATCTTAATTATCTACAATACACAACACATAATATTATACATAATACATAAGCACAATACATAATTTTAGTCTTTTACTACACTTTGCATCATCAAGATTTCAATAATATTTTGTCTCAACAGAAATTGTCTATTTATTCTTCATTTGATATTTCAGAATGGAAATTATTATCGTCGTCACTACTAGTGGAGGATGTGGAATTTGACCTTTCAAAATTAAGCCATGGCTTTAATTTGTCTACTGCAACAACCGACGAGTAATGACGATTGTTTTTCTTTGTAATTGGAGTATCCTCGATTTGATAACTGTCGTTATCTAGTACCTGTACTACCCTGTAAGGCCCTTGAAATCGTGGTATCAATTTTTTGCTTTGACCTGTGGATGGAACCTCGCGTTCGACGCTGACGAGATCACCAACTGAGTATTTTTTTGGTTCACGAGTATTCTTATCATAATAAGCTTTTTGTTTCTCCTGGTAGTTTGAAACATACTCGTTAATTTCGTCGCGAATCGAGTCGACAGACAATTTATCATCGTTATTACTAACTTGTAAATATAACTTAATTCTGCCTTCCGTTACGCCAATTAAATTAGTGCCAAATAACGCTTGTGCTGGTATCTTCCCGATGCCCTTATTAAGAGTGGTATTAAGGCCCAGTTGGACGTCCGGCACATATGCGTCCCATTTCTTTTCATCTCCTGAGGCACATTTGGCTGTCAGTGCTTCCAGTAACGTACGGTTGTAGCGCTCCACTTGCCCGTTGGCGCGAGGAGTCGCTACAGCATTTAATACATGCCGAACACCCAGCTGGTCCATGAAATCTTTAAATTTCTTACTGGTAAAGCAAGATCCTCTGTCCGAAATCAATCTTTTAGTTATTCCAAAGATACTAAAATATTCTCGTAGTTTTTGTATCACTACGTAACTTTTTGTGTTACGCACGGGATTTAAAATGATAAATTTTGTGTACGCTTCAATTATGACCAGCAAATGAGTATTTCCCTTTGCACTCTTCACGAATGGGCCTACATGGTCGATATGAAGCGTACCGAAAGGGGTATCGCCCTTGGGAATCGGGTGTAAAGGGGGTTTCTTGTTTGACGACGATTTGGAGTATGAACATTCGAGACACGACTCAACATACTTTTTAGTGAATCGTCGCATTTTAGGAAACCAGTAAGTTTCCTTCATTTTTGCCAAAGTTTTCTCAAATGCGAAATGTCCAATATCATCATGACATTGTTTCATGATCTGGAATCTCACTCCCTTAGGAACTACCCACTTTTCACCCAGTTCGGTCTTCCTATACAGCATACCTTTCTTGACAACAAAATTTGATTTAATATCAATAACATCCTCGGACTGAGGGTCATTTAAGATCAAAATTTTGCGCTGTATTTCTGTGTCCGCGTTTTGAACAGTCTGTAGCCAATTTGTTTCGGTGATATTCAAAACCGTACCAGCCAAATTCGCGTCGTCGGCAGGTAGTGGGTTCCTGCTTAAGGCATCAACGTAAGACATCATCTTACCGGGCCTATATTCAATCGTAAAATTGAATTCTTGCATTGCAATCCACCACCTGGCGACCCGCGGTACCAGATCGCGTTTCATCATTGTGGCTCTTAAAGAATTGCAGTCGGTGAAGACTTTAAATACAATGCCAATTAAATAAACTCGAAACCGTTGCAAGCTGGCGATCAATGCTAACGTTTCTAATTCGAAAGCCGTCATGTGCTGCTCCTCAGCGGTAGTTTGGCGGCTGTAGTATGCCACGGGCTTCAGTACACCTTTGGTATCTTTTTGCATGAGTATACCAGCCACGCCGAGTTGACACGCGTCTGTGTGAAGTTGAGTTTCAGCTTTCGGGTTATACAAAGCTAGAGTAGGCTTTTGTATAAGCTCTTGTTTAAGGGTTTCGAAAGCTTGCAGCTGTTTTGATCCCCACTACACATTAATGGTTTGGCAATCAGAGAGAAACCCTTTACAAATCTTCGGAAGAAACTGCACAAACCTATAAACTGACGCACACCGTGTTGGTTAGTGGGGATTGGAAACTTTTAACAGCCTCTATTTTCCTTGCTCCGGGTCGAATGCCTTCTGAGCTCAACTCGAAACCCAGATAATCAACCCTTTTGCTGAAAAAGCAACATTTAGTTAACTTCAGGGTGAGATTAGCACTTTGAAGCGTTTGTACGTAACATGCTCTAATTTCTGAAGCCCGTCGTTTATGGACACAGAGGGGATGATTATGTCGTCCATGTAAGCCGTGGTGACTTTGCTGGGTCGACATTCATTTGATAGATTATCAGTGTTATTCAGCACCATATTAATAGTTCGCATGAATGTCGAAGGAGCGTTAACTAAGCCGAAAGGCATTCGAGTAAACTCAAACTGACCGTGTGGGGTAACAAAGGAAGTTTTGTAACAATCGCTCTCCTTAATTGGTATTTGGTAGTACCCTGATGCCAGATCAAGGGTACTGTAGAAAGTGTAGCTAGCAAGATCATCCAATTGATCGTCAATACGCGGTAAAGGGAAGTTTTCTTTTACAGTTTTTCTGTTTAACGCCCTGTAATCTACACATAACAGCACATCCCCAGTCTTCTTTTTCACGAGTACTATTGGGCTCGCATAGTTAGATGTGGAGGGCCGTACAATGCCGCTATCAAGAAGTTCCCGAACCATATCGCGTACTTTTTCCCTTTCAGAAAATGGTAACCTATACGGTCGGTAGACGACAGGTTCGTCATCCTTCAACCGTATTTCCATTTCTATCAGATCCGTTTTTCCTAGTTCTTGTAGGTTGAAAGCAAAACAAGTTCTATACCGATTAAGTAAAGCAACTAGAGAAGCGAGTGTGCACTTATCCAATGTACCATCTGTTATGATGTCTGATTCATTTATTGGTCTAGGAATGTCTGTAGTTTTAATGTGCAAAATATTTTGGACGCCGGAATTCTCGATTCCGTTTAATTTGTCCAATTTTGCTTGACTACACCTAATTAACAGAGTTCCTGCTTTGATAGTAAAAGGTTGAGACGATAGTCCCTTTACCAACACCACTCCTTTCCCATGAACAAGTGTAAACAATCCCTGTACTACATAATATTCTTTACCCCATTCGAATCGACAACTATTTTCTATGTAAATGTCTCCCGTATACACAGTGTCTGTATGTACATGAACAGCATTTAACCCATTTACAGTGACGTCAATTGAACATAGAAGTTCGATTTTTGACTCGCTGTTAACAGAGTTAAACATCAGAGTGCTACTATCCTTTTCTACCAATATATGTGACTGCTCTGTAAAAGTTTGACCAATTATCATCGGTATATGCATTACGTGATCTGGTACTATAAAGACTGGCACACGTGCACTTGCCTGCTCTACCTTCAGGTCAATTAATACTTGACCTACTGGTTTAACTACCGCATCACCAAAGCCCTTCAATAAAGGCAAGTCACCAACGTCATCCCAAACAAGTTTTAGATCTTTAGCTGGCGAAATACTGATCTTTGTTGAAGTACTACCAAAATCAATAAAACTATCTATAGAATTTCCATTAACCAGCACTTGTTTGAAATACTTTGATGACCCGTCCTTTCCTGCACTAATAGTCACCTGACCTGTACTACGACATGTCTCTTTCGTGTGTCCTAGACGCTTACATGATTCGCATTTTATAACAGGTTTTGGACATTGAGACACGTAGTGTCCTTCTTGCTGACAGTTAAAGCATCTAACAGTACCTCGTTCTTTATTCAAATGACTATCCCTCACTACATTATCAGTCTTTCCAATATTAAGCCTTGCTCTTTTACGATCATTCATGTCCTGATTATTTCTTACTGTTTTTAAGTAAGGTAGCAATTGATCTGGAGACTCGAAGCGTGCAGCTTCGGCCCCCAAACGGACACTTCGATCGTCAATGCCGAAGACTATACAGTCGACCGCTCGCTTGCCTTCAATACCGCAACGATTCAACAAAATAGTCTTTTCATAGAAGTACGTGGGACACTCAGAAAGTTTTGCGAAAATAAAAAAAATTGTTCTATAGGTAAATATTTTTTTATTAAATCTTTTCAAAGTACTCTCCACCAGCCTCTATACAAAGTTTCATGCGTTTGAACCAGTTTTCAAAACACTTTTTCCAATCCGCCGCAGATACCTCGTTTACAGCCTGCTCAAACGTTGACAGCGCATCTTCCACACTGCGCGATCGCCGCTGGCTGCTATCGCGTTCCAGGCTGCGAGATCGCCGGCGTAACCGGCGCCTGCTATGGTCGCGCTCCAGACTACGCGACCGTCGCTGCGAGCACCGAGAACTGCGTGTCGGGCTGCGTGAGCGCCCTACAGAGCGCCGAGGCCGACTGCTATCGCGCACCGGGCTGCGCGAGCGTCGTCGCGATCACTTGAAGAATTTGAGAACGCCGGCCGCTGTCACGCGTGGTGGTGCGCGATCGTCGCCCGCTTTCACGCAATGGACTGCGAGATGACCGCGGCAGCGGCGGTGTACGCACCTCGCGAGTACCACAGCTATGGTTGTCCATGACCCTTTTAAAAATATGTCCGATGTGGCTGAGACTTACGTGAACGTAGGTAATATCCCGCTTCTGAAGTGTAAGAAACTTCAGTAAAACGCAAGTCAATTGTTCACTGTACTTTATTTCACTTCGAAAATCCAACAACAACTGACTTACAGCTAAAAACAGTTGACATTTCACTTTTTCCCTTTCCTACCTATCCCTTCTATCTCTCCCACCACAAAGCAAAACTAATCACAAAGCAGCACCAATCATACAGCAACCGAAAATCATGATAAATATTGAATATTATTACAAAGTATTAATTGTCTAAATAAATAGCTTATTAAACATTTAAATAAAATATCTTTAAATATTTTATAGACATTACCTTGTTAAAGGACCTACTTGGATTATCGCGTCCTTAAATTACATCATATCATAAGCGGACGTCTTAAATAAGTAAACATTTAATACGTACAGCAATTAGTCAAATCAAATCTTCTTTATTAGTCTAAGGTTCCAAACCAGTAAATCAACAAATAATTAAATAATAATATCCATCTAGATGAATAATCTTACACGCACGAAAAAAAAGGATCATTCATGTAAGTGCAGTCAAAGAGTTTCTATCCATTCGTCATAGGTAGTTATATGTGAAAGATGACTCTGATGACAACCAGTCACAGTTCTGAACCTTTGTACTATTGAGGTATAATCAAGACTTAACATAACTAAATATCTCTAAATACCCTACTCACCATCCATCCTACGTCAGGTAGCTTAAATAGGGGCAGAAATTCTGGGGTATCTCATTTCCTACATACCTTTCAGGTAGGTCACTGTAAACTTTCGTAACCTATTCAACTTAGCCTATAATATTAAGATCTGTATAAACATATACATATAAAGTTAGAAACTTCGAGAATTTAGCGTTAATAAAGGTGGTTGAAAGGTTAAAAGATGTAAGTGACAATAACAGTCGACAAGAAAGTCTTTGGGATCTTTTCGCTTTAAACATTTTATGTCGCTTGCACCATTTTGCTTTTCAACCTTCAATAATATAAAATAGGTACCTTTTTTATTTAATTTTTTTCGTGCGGAATTCCCTTCGGATGCGACCCCCCCCCCGTCGGTCGTTATATAATAATAATCGTATAATATAATATGATAGTCGTTTTAAATTTTGTTATGCTTAATTTTTTTTATAAATTATGTTTTACACATATAAATAATATATGGTATCAAATTACCAATCTAATGTAATACTATGCTAAAGGACGCCGATCAAAACTGCAGCGGGTACATAACTTTTCTCATTCTGCCCGCAACAGGATGAGATAACTTGTGACGCACTTGTGTTGCTATCTGTAATGGATTAATTTCATACGGAGTCATTTAACGACCTATTTTAATTGTGAATCTGTTTACATAATGGGGGGGGGGGGATTGATAAGTTTAGATTTATTGAACTTCCATCTGTCTCGGAGTGCGTAACAAAATCTTAAAAGTTGTTTTTGATTTTTGTTTTTTATATATTTTGTAAACGTCAATTTGACTTCATCTCGCCTGATGGTAAACTGAAGGTAAAGTCTCAGGGAAGAGGGTCACCATTATGTACACGTACCATGTTAACAATGGTGGCACTCAGCTTGACGGCCTCATCAGAAGAGGATTGTCGTCGCAGCACCGCGTGACACCCACCGGTCCCACTAGTGCTGCGACCACAATCCCCTCCGGCTATGCACTTGCTGCCCCCTGAACGCAATCAAACTGAAATTCGATTACTATGGAAGTTTTTCGCAATCGTGCACGGTGGTACCCACCCGGCTGAATTTTGTGATAAATTTGTGTCCTCAAATTTCTACCAACAGTAGATAATTAGTATATAAATATTAACTCATATTCTTTATACCACTTAGGTGGCAGATAAGCACACGTCCCACCTGATGGGAAGCGGTTACCGTGGTCTATGGACGTGTGCAACACAAGGGGGGGGTCAGACTCGCGCTGCCGACCCTGTAGAAACCTTCTAATCTTCATCATCTTCATCCTTATCACGATTTGCCATATTTGCCAAACTTTATACTTTGAAGCCTGGGGTTCCCTTATTGTTCTGATTGTCAAGTTTGGTTTTTTTCAGGAGTGACTACAGTCTGAATTCCCAACCCCTAGAGGAAAGCCTGCGCCAGAGCCCTTTCTTTTAAGACCCGAGACGGCGTGCGGTTTTAGTCGGTTCAGGCCCGACATAACCACCCCCGCTGGCTGGCGGGGGAGTATCCGAAGGGATTTCCGCACGAAAAAAAACAAATGGTGCACTGACTAGCAGGTTTGGTTGGTGTGGGCCCCAAAGGTATTGGTACAGCTCTGTACACCTATTTAATGTAATCATTGTCCAGCTGCTCCTTCTGTCCTTTATGCCCATTTTAATGTTATCATTATGTTTTCTTTTTGATTTTATGTAACCAATATTAATAGTATTAACTTGACAAACCGGTACACGGCTTGACAGGTGGTCCGGTAAATCCCATGACAACTAGTTATAATAGGATAACGTTATCCATCTCAGCGAGAAGCAAAAAAAAAACAACAAAAGCTAATACCATAGCAGACCGGGGGGACAGCCCCATATGAGAATATTGGATGAGTCTGCATAAACCTGCGGCGTTTAGATATAAGTAGAAGTCCATCAGGGTCATCCGCGGGTACCGCACGATCTCCTTCGGTGCGGCGAGTCTCCTTGCCGGAACTCCACCATGGGACCTGGAGGCGAGAGCCCTTTCGCAACTGTACCAGTGGCGAAAGGAGGCGCGGGAGCAGGGACGGAACCCCGAGCCTCGAGAAATCGAGGCCGTGCAGTGGAAGGAACGACTAGGGCGACCAAGCGCAGGACACGCCGCAATAGCGGCGGTAAGGCCCATCATGGAGGATTGGCTAGAGAGGTGACACGGAAGCCTCTCGTACCGACTGACGCAGGTGATCTCTGGGAAGGGGAGCATCGGGGACCACCTGCATCGGATCAGGAAGGAGCCAATGCCTGAGTGTCATCACTGCGACGCGAACGAGGACTCAGGGCCGCACACGCTGGCGGACTGCCCGGCGTGGGAGGCGCCGAGGCGTGATCTCGTGGCAGCCATCGGGGTGGGAGTCCTCTCGCTCGGCAGCATGATTGCGGCAATGGTGCGGAGCGAGCGCGTGGGCCGCCACCACCTCCTTCTTCGAGCATGTAATGCTCGCCAAGGAGATGGCGGAGCGCGCCCGGGAGAGATTTAGATCCCTCCCGGCCCGCCGAGCCCGCAACATGCTCGACGCGCCTCGCAGGCGACTCAGGCGCCGGAGGTCGCTTAACGACCTCCGTCCTCCATGAGCGCAGGCCTGGGGGTGGCAGGCGAGGCCGCCTGTCACCCCAGCAGAAGCAGGCCGGGACGGTGGGGCGTCTAGCGCCCCTCCCCCAAACCGGGGCAGGACGGGGACACCGTGGTTCCCAAACCCGAGGGGGTCATCTCGAAACCGGAGATGGCCCAGGGTCAGTCGGGATGCGAGGGATAAGCTCTATGGGCAACCTTACACCCCGGCGTCTGTAGACCCGAGACGGCGTGCGGTTTTAGTCGGTTCAAGCCTGACATAACCGTCCCCGCTGTCCGGCGGGGGGGGGGGGGGTATCCGAAGGGATTTAGGCACGAAAAAAAGAAAAAAATATAAGTAGAAGTATAAAATTATAAATAATTACTAACATTAGTTATATAATAACTTTTTGTGTATATTAATAAAATGGACCATTGTCGGAATAAATAAATATTATTATTTCCATCATTAAATTTAAAATACATATAAATTATATTTATCTGCTGCTTTCTGCATCAAGCCCTTGACCCAACTGCCTAACACGAGCCTCTTGAGATGTTAAAAGAACCAAAAAATTTACCACAGTCAACGACAAAAGTTGATTAACACTTAAATAGTTTCAAAAGTTTTATTGTATTGTTTTGAATCAATAAGTAGTTTTCTTAACCCCCAGAGGACAAAGTTAATATATTTCATATTTTGTTTATTATTTTATAAACGGTTCAAGAGCTAAAGTGATCAATAAATTAGAATTTCCTGAGTCACTTTTGTCCTTGACTGTACCTTTATTCCGGAGTGAACACCACAGGTTTTATATTAGCCGAATAGAAATATTACCCCTGAAACCATGACTAAAATATAAGCCGCTGACATCAAATATACTAGCCCATTAAATCATCAAAATAACCATGTAAATATTATTACCCCAGTATTACAAAACTATATACAGAAAAAGACGTCAGGCAAATTTCCTACCTTAATAATGTATATGGTGATAGGACGCCTAGCATATTAACTTCTTTGAAATCTAACTCCTATTTCAACTTACTATTCTTCCAACTGAGAACAGTTTTAAAAGTAAGCCATACCAACTAAAAGTACTAAAGATTTTACAGCTATCAACATCATCTGGATAAAGGGTGGTTCATTCCCAAAGTCACTCAAAACTCATAAGGATACCCAAGCCACCTTTAACCATACTCAGAAACCACACGCTCTAACGAATAGCCAGCCATTATAATCACTAAGGTGGAAGTTTTCTCATTTGCACGCCCCGCGGCCAGCGCAGTCCGTTTGCAAAAACTTAAGCAATTTTGTTCCTGTCGACTTGTGGGCGTGTGTGTACTGGGCTTTTTGCAATAATAAGTTCAAGTGCTGAATAGGCTAACACCGAAAACGGCAAACCTTCTAAGTTAGTTTGAAGTATTCATAACGTAATATACAACTGTTATGCTAAGGCTTATGTAGGACACGTTCTGTTGCAAATGAGAAACGTTTTGTTATGTAAGTAGTTGGATGTTTGACTACCAAATTGTTTTCACAGAAAATATTTAAAGTAGTGAAGTAATACCGTACGGGCTGTTAATGGTAACCACTAGTGGTTAAGTTGTCGACTGGCTATTGAATGGTCGTGAATTCGTGATACAACAAGACGACAAGGTGTTTACACTGCCCATGTGAACCGACTTCTAACATGATAAGCATTTTAAGTCAGCTGTTCCAGAAATTTCAGTTACTATTCATCTTGGTAATACAAATAGGTTTATATATCACTAAATACCAAGAGGTTCTTGTACACGGATGACTTAGCGCTGGCGACACAACCCAGAAGAAGCCGAAAAACATCTCAGTTCACCTCTTGGCTAGGTTGGAAACTCTATTATACAACAAATGGACTAAAATCTGAACCATCGAAAAATTCATGTGTTCGCCTTTTATGAAGCTCCAGTCGGCTTAAGGTTATCTGGTCAGGATCTCAATTAGAGCACAGTTTCAACCCAAAATATATAGAGGTTACTTTAGATAGAACGAGTTTTAAAACTCACTGTCTCAATACTAAGGCCAAAGTAGGTGCCCGAAACACGGGTTACCTCCCCAGGAAAGGTCACATGATCCCGGACATGATCTCCTATGGCCGGCATGGAGGTCTCTCAACCGTTTACGTACTCTGTTTAGCAGGACGAGACAAAATTTATGCAGGTGTAGAATGCGACATCTGAGCTTCTGGGCTAAGGTCCCTTATGTGTCCTACCTACTGCACTAAAGACAACCTCAACAAAGCCACTAACAGTGAGGTTGAGATGGAAAGAAGAATTTTATGCCCGAAATATTTAAATATCATTTACACGAAAGAAGAAGATCATCTTAGCGTTGTTCCCGGATGAATCCGAGGTTTTAATCCACTTTAGTATGACTTATTCGGCTTTTATGGGAGTGACCGCCATCTGACGTCCCATACCCGAGAGCAAAACCTGCGCCAGAGCTTCGGCCGTAAATCAGCAGGTGTAAAGGCTCACAGGTGAGATTGACTTAACCCCAAAAGTGATAATATGATGAGAAGATGGCATGGATGCTACCTTTTTGGCAGAAAGATATCGCTGTAGAATCGTTAGACTGTTCAACTAACGGAAAGAAACAAAGAAAAAACATATAATTCTGGACACACACAATGAACATAATAGTTGCATATTAACATAACATAACATGACATGACATGACATGACATGACATGACATGACATGACATGACATAACATAACATAACATAACATAACATAACATACTCGTACTGATCCTCGTGTACAGGAGTTACATTAGTGGGAATGAGGGTAGAATTAGTGCCAATAAAAAAAGTAGCCAAGTGCGAGTCGGACTCACCCATTAAGGGTTCCGTAGCAGCAAGGAACATAATGTTTTTTTTTATAATTTTTATATTTGAGTTGATTGAATTAAAGGTAAATTGCAGTTTACGATTTATCACGTATTAAAAAAAACTACTTACTAGATCTCGTTCAAACCAATTATCGTTGGAAGTTTACATGGTAATGTACATCATATATTTTTTTTAGTTTTATCAGTCTCTTATTTTAGAAGTTACAGGGGGGGGACACACATTTTACCACTTTGGAAGTGTCTCTCGCGCAAGTCGAAGGAGCGAAGCGCAAACTATACAGTTTAGAAAAAAATTATGTTAGAAACCTCAATATCATTTTTGAAGACCTATCCATAGATACCACACACGTATGGGTTTGATAAAAAAAAATTTGAGTTTCAGTTCTAAGTAAGTAAGTAAGTAAGTTTCTCTATTTTTGTATGAAAATCTTAATGCGGTTCACAGAATACATCTACTTACCAAGTTTCAACAGCATAGATTTTATAGTTTAGGAAAAAAGTGGCTGTGACATACGGACGGACAGACAGACAGACATGACGAGTCTATAAGGGTTCCGTTTTTTGCCATTTGGCAACGGAACCCTAAACCCCTAAACCCTAAACCCTTACAATAGTAAACGTCCGCAACTTCAAATAAAGCATGCGAATGAACCTATTGAGGAGGTTGATACTATTAAATTTCTAGGTATAACCATCGATAAAAACTGTAATTGGAAGGCACACATTGACACATTATGCATTAAAATAAATAGATTTGTATTTGTCCTGTACAAATTGACACGCGTAGCTGGTTTAGAGGCTGCACTATGTGCATATCATGGGTATGTCTCATCCGTGTTGCGTTATGGCTTAATAATATGGGGTAATTCTGTAGATCTGATTTTGGCTTTTCGGGCCCAAAAAAAATGTATTTGTCCACGGTCACATTGGTCTGTTTAATCTCCATAATGACAAGACCAAGTAGTAGGAGAAGTCACAAGTTATATATGCCTAAGGAAAATCTACAAATATTTTCTAATAATGTATACTGTGCACGACACAAATAGACTATAGACACATGTGCCAGTGACACACGTAGATTAAGTAAGCGTGAATATAACGAATAAATTATGAAAATGTTAGATTTACGTAAATAAAAACGTAATTATGTAATTACTTTGATATTAAGCTAAGATAAATAGCTTACTACTGTTAGGAGTTAGTTTTCTGAGTAATTAAGTATGTTAGAGCCAAATTTAATAAAGAAAGTACATTCCCCGAAAAGCATAATTGCAAATATAATTACGTAAATGCATTACACAGAATCTAACATAACTTCGTATAAATAGGAAATACGACTTTGTATACTAGTATGTAAGTTTAATTACACCCCGCGACTGCCTCCCACGCCGTAAGAAGCGAATATGCGCTCCCCCGGCTGGTGCCATTTTATTATATAGTAGCTCGCGGGAGGCAGGGCCCATATATAAGTCTGAGGGGTCAATCCGCCCGTCATTCAGTACCCCGACGTCGCACGGTACAGATGTAAGTACCTATCGTCGTCCAACTCTTATTGCTATCAATGTACATATATGCTATGTGATTAATATGTATAAAATGAGTTCTGTAAATAAATGGAAATGCGGAGGTGAGGTAATTTGGATCGCGGGCCAGCACTACAAAAGACTATAAAAGCAGGGACCATTTGTTAGGAAAATATTGGGCAATTGAACAATGGAAGTGAACATTGGGCAACAAGTAGATAACAAGAGTCTCTCAAGGAACAAGGAAGCTCAACAGGAAGTAGTAAATCAAGAGTAGTGCTGGGCCAAGTACATCCGATGCCTCACTGACGTCAATGAAGTCCACCCATCCAAGTGTTTCATTCTTCGACTCAACATCCGTCAAATACAGTCCACTGAAGGCGACCGCGAAGTAGTGGCTGTCTATTTGGAACCTTATCAGGTCATAGTCTGTTACGAACCACGGTCCTTAACATTGGTCCTTCGGAGCCGAATAAAGTACACGGTCCTTCGAAGATCCAGGTCAACTTCAAGTCAAACTGCCAGGCGTAGACGTTTCATCGTTCTTCAACTAAGGGAGAAGTGACAGTCTATTCGGAACCTTATCAGGTCATAGTCTGTCACGAACGTCTATGGTCCATTGGAACCGGGTCGAAGGATAGGAATAAAGTCCACGATCCGTCGGAACTCCAGGTAAGTATAAACTTGAAGAAAGAAGAATGGTTCTCACCAGGGATGGAGGGAAGCGTCGTCAGGAAGAGGAACCGGCATCAGCATCAGCACCAGTACCAAGATCAGTACTACACCCTGCGGCCACGGAAGAGGCCAGAAGTTATGCGGACAGTGGTGCGTCGGAAGCCACAGTCAGCACCGAGCAGACCACGTCCAGCACAACTGTGACTACTGAAGAGTCAGGGACGACGGAAGAAGGATCGCCCCACACCCGCGCTGTTGTATATGGAGAGCCTAGCTCACAGCGCACCATGCGGCCTTTGGACACGAGGTCACGCCGCTCCACCAGTTCAAGAAAGAAGAAGGAACTGGAGGTCAAACAACGCTTGGCAGAACTGAAGCTCAAGCAAATACAAGCCGAAGCAGAGATAGAACAGATCCGTCTACAGCGGCTACTGCAGGACGAGAGCAGCGACGACGGGTCTGAGGAAGATCTGGCATCGGTACGTATTAACACGTGGCTACAGAAGGATGACGCTGCGGCACCCAACCTGAAGGAAAAGGGGCAAGACATCGAGGAAAACACTCAGACCTGCCTAGATAGGGGTCAACTAGTGGAGAAGTGTCAAACCCAGGAAAAATCAGAAGGAAGTGCACCAGTGAAGAACTCCGTGATCGATGTAGCTACGCTCACCGCGGCCCTATCCCAGGCTATGAGAAGCAACAGGGAGCCGCCCAAGTATATACGAGAACTACCAATCTTCAGCGGCAGCAGCACAGAATGGCTCGCCTTCAAGACTACGTATGAAGAATCGGGTATATACTTCACGAAGAACGAAAATATCGCAAGAATAAGGAAAAGTTTACCTGGACTCGCACAAGAAGCAGTCGAGTGCCTAATGCTGAGTCAACCTGACCCCGAGGTGATCATAAGGGCCCTCGAGAGAAGATTTGGTAGACCAGAAGCACTCATCCACGTCGAGATGGAGAAGCTCAAGACTCTTAACAAAGTGACCGATAACGCCAAGGACATCTGTATCTTCGCTGGGAAGATAGCAAACATCGTGGGAACCATAGAAGCCTTGAGGAAGCCGCACTACCTACACAGTCCAGAGATGTGCAGAAGTATCATCGAGAAACTCACACCTATACTCCGAAACAAGTGGTACGACTTCGCTGCAAAGAAGAAAGAAGACATACCAGAACTGAAGAAAATATCTGTGTTTCTGTCAGAAGAGGCAGACAAGTGCAGCTCCTACGCGCTCCCAGAGGTGAACCACACAGAAGACAACAGAAGAGCCGGTTATCGTCCTCAAAGAAGCAGAAGAGTTGAACAGACGCTCACCATCAACAAGAAGACATCAGAAGAGAGATGTCCACAGTGTAGCAGGGATCATAAGCTACCTGACTGCAAGCAGTTCATCGCCCTAGACAACACCGCGAGATGGGAAACAGCCAAGAAGAATAGAGTCTGTTTTCGCTGTCTTCGAAGTAACCACCGACGCGCCACATGCAGAGCACCGGCCTGTGGGAAGAACGGGTGCCAGATAATGCATCACCGACTACTGCATCGCGATATGCCGCCAAGAGACCGTGAAGAACAGAAGGAAGACATCACGACCTCAACGGCAGAAGTAGCCACAGCAGCAGTTCCCCGCAGTCAGCGCAAGGCCTACCTCAAGATGGCACCAGTGACACTAAGAGGACCAAGCGGTAGCGTCGATACCTACGCCTTATTGGACGAGGGAAGCGCGATCACGCTGATAGATGAGACCATAGCCGACGTCATCGGGGCAGATGGACCAACCAAGGAGACGTGGATCCAAGGTGTCAACAGCGACATGAAGCACGAGAGCAAGACAGTCAAGAGTCTACTCATCAAAGGGAAGTATGCCGATGAAGAGTACGACTTAACCGCCCACACCATGGACCGACTCCGCCTCTCACCCAACACCGTGCATGAAGAGCACCTCAACGGCTGCGAACATCTGGAAGACATACGGGATAAGATAACGTATAAAAAGGGACGGGGACATGCTAATGTTTCTGTGATGGTACTAATACCCGAAACCTTAGCATGGACCTACCCTACCCATCCTTCTGAGGGGTAGGGGGACGTGGTCTTGAGGGAGAGCGCAGGTCGTGTAGATCCTCAAAGCAAGTCTGGTGGACTATCCTTCCCGAGGTTGTCGTCCCGTTATTGGTCTAATTCCCAAGAAATAGACGTAACAGAAACCTCCAGGCGCATGAAATTGTTTATTTATGTAATGGTTTATTTATATATTATAACAACTTATATATGTATCGCTCCTTTAATTTATTTTTTCTTTATATATCTATTATATATATGTATCTATTCATCAGATATATTATATAAATGTGCCGAACCGTGGCGGCCTAAAACCACACCCCGGTAGTCATTGCCGTGGGGCACTAAATTTCCCCAGAAAACTGTACCACACGCACCTAGGGCAGGTAGTGTGAGTAAGCCTCTGCTCCTAAAAAAAAAAAAACATGTCGACACAGGACAAAGAAAAACTACCCCAGGAGGGTACCGCTTGCGGAGAATCCCTCACTGAGCCTACCAGCTCAGTCTGACCCTCGTATTCTGGGGGGGGCACCCTGTGTTCAGGACCGGGCGCAAGCCTGGACCTGTCCAGCCTCTCGGAGGCTATCCCAAAATCTGACGCCACGAGCGTCATACAATGGACCGTTGTCGGCCACAAGCACCCTTGCAAAAGGGATGCTCAGCCGGAGGCGGCCACTACCGAAAAAGGGCTCGGCCGAACGGATCGCAGTCGCCCCAACAGGCGCGCGAGAAGGGAGGTCTTGCAACCTAAAAAAACGACGACAGGGTTGGGTGCCGCAGCAGCGGAAACGCAGCGCAAACCCACACCATCAACCTCAAAGGGGACGGCAGTAGCCACAGCCGCTCCACCACCACCGAGTAAGAAACACAGGAGGAAACCCAGAGGTGCCCGAGGTCAACGGAACGCTGCGACGGCTCCCAATTTTCCTGAAAAGGAACAAAAGGGGGCAGGGCCCGTCCAGAACGAGCGAGTTTCTTCGAAGCGCGCTCGTCTGGATGATACCCGGTCCCCCAGAGGGGAAGCCAAACGCGCGAAAACTGACCCGCGCACCAAGCGGACGGTAAGCTACGCGGACGCCAGTCAGTCGCATCTGCGAGTAGCGGTCACTACCGTTCCGCCGAGGGACCTCACCAAAACCCAGGCAGACCAGCTTAGGGAGGCCATTGACGACAGCATCCTGCAGTCGGTGTTGTCGTCAACGATTTCGGGTGCGCAAGCTCCATCTTTCGCGGACGACCCTTCCTATTGGAAGGCGTGCTGGCGATGTGGTGTGAAGACGACAATGCTCTTACGTGGCTTGAAAAAGCTGTAAGAAGCATAACGTCCCCGATACCCGAACCACCTTGGCCGTCATAAAGCAGTCCGACATGAAGAAGCGACTGAAAGCAGGGCTTCTTCTCCACACCCGCATCACCGAAGCCGTAACACTGCGCAGAGTGCTTTGGGCTCAAAACCCTTGGTATAAAGTAGATACCTGGCAGTGTTACGACATGACAGTGGACGACCAAACCACCGACCCGAACTCCAAAGAGAAGGTGGTTCACTTAATTCTGGGAATTCCCGAGGACCAGAAAGAGGCGATAACCAGGAGAGACCGCCGAGTTGCTCACATGTCGGGAAGTGGGTATATTCGCTTCTTCTCCCAAGAAGAAGCGCAGGCCGGGGAAGCAACAGCGGCAGCTACAGCTCAAGAGCAAAAAAAGAGGCTCCTCGAAAGAGTAAGAGCGAGCTGGAAAGTAGCTCGCCGCTGAAACAGGGAGGACACATCAGCGATGATGATGATGAAGTCCTTAACAGCCCCTGATCCAATAAACATCATCCAAACAAACCTCCAGCACAAACAAGCAGCAACGGTCACTCTACGCAGAGTGCTGGAGGTAAGCAAAAAGACCGTAGCCCTAATCCAGGAGCCCTGGATAAATAAGAACTACATCTGCGGTCTAAATAACATAGGCGGTAAGTTAATACGAGATACGACAGTTGAAAAACCGAGAACCTGCATCTTCGTACCTAACGCTATAAACACCACTTTACTTAACCAATTCTGTTCTAGAGATCTCACTGCTGTGAAAATCCACTCAGATAATGCAACCATCCTAGTACTAGCTTCAGTGTATATGCCGGGCGAAGGCGAACCACCTCCAAAGGAGCTAGCCGACCTGGTACAACACTGCGAGGCTCACACCTGGGATTTAATCATCGGCGCAGACTGCAATGCTCACCATCCTCTGTGGGGAAGTAAGGACGCGAACAAGAGAGGTGAGTTACTAACCGAACACTTATTCCAAACCAACCTAAACATTATAAATATAGGTACGGAACCTACTTTCGTAACCTCATGGTGTCAGACCATAGTAGATATCACATTGGCAACACACTCGGCAGCAAACCTCATTAAGGGTTGGCATGTGTCAAAGGAACCATCCTTTGCGGACCATCGCCGAATCTGCTTTCAAATTCAATGTAAACTAGCAGACCCTGTTCCATATCGTAACCCCCGCAAAACAGATATAGCACGGTATACAAATTCACTAAACAAGGCACTAAGTGATTCACAACTACCCGACACAACACTTAGTACAGATAATATAGAACACAACGTACATTCTATCACTGCAGCTCTGCTGGAAAGCTACGAGCCAGCGTGTCCTGTTGTAACACCCAAAGGTCCAGAAAAGAGCTCCTGGTGGGGGCCAGAACTCGAGCGACTACGTGGAGGCCTGAGAAAGCTCTACAACCGAGCAAAAAACACCAGAACCCCTGAGGACTGGGACAAATACAAAAATGCACAAAAATACTACAAGAAACGCATCAGGTATCGTAGAACTGAGGCCTGGCAGAGTTTCTGTAGTAGCATAAACTCGACAAACCAAGCCGCAAGAGTAAGGAAAGTCCTGGCCAAAGGTGAACTCAACCTCATGGGCTCACTTAAGAGAGAAGACGGCACTTACACTAATACGGAAAATGAAACCAGCGCAGTACTGCTGGAAACACACTTCCCTGGCTGTCAAGTCACACCATCCATCGATTCCATTGACTGGCCACCAGAACACTATAGTGTACCAACAACCCAAGAATGGGAAATCGCAAACAAGGTAGTAACTGCAGACAAAATAGAGTGGGCCATAAAAACCTTCAAACCCTTTAAGTCTGCAGGGCTGGATGGAATATTCCCAGCACTACTACAATGGCAACTGACAAGAATAGCAAAATATCTACTTCCAATCTACAGGGCCTGCATTGCCTTCAAATACATACCCAGATTATGGAGAGAGGCAAAAGTAGTCTTCCTACCAAAACCAGGTAAGGAGGACTACACACATCCCAAATCATTCAGGCCCATTAGTCTCACATCATTCCTCCTTAAAACGTTGGAGAGACTAGTAGATCGATACCTAAGGGATGGAACACTAAAAGACAACCCACTACATCCTCAGCAACACGCATACAGGAAAGGTAGATCAACAGAGTCTGCACTACACACGGTAGTGCACAAGATAGAATCGGCTATCACAAACAAAGCCTCAACACTAGCTACTTTCATAGATATAGAAGGGGCTTTCGACAAAACGGTACACAGCAGCATTAACGAAGCCTTACGGAAGCGTAAGGTAGAACCAGCCATAAGGGACTGGATCACTCAGCTGATAAGCAAAAGAGCAGTCCAGATAGTGATGAGTAACACCATCACAAGAGCAAAGGTAGTCAGAGGATGCCCCCAGGGAGGCGTCCTATCACCACTCTTATGGAACATAGTAGTAGACAGTCTTCTAAAGAGACTAAATGAGAGAAGATACACCACCATCGGGTATGCGGATGATCTTGCAATACTAATAAGCGGAACGGCTGAGAACGTGCTATGCAAAGTCATGCGCTCAGCCCTTCAGATTGTGGAAGAATGGTGCGAAGAACACCGATTATCAGTAAACCCGAAAAAAACAGAACTTATCCTTTTCACCAACAAAAGAAAGTTACCAGAACTACAACTACCAAAACTATTTAATACCAAACTAGCCCTAACAACTCAAGTTAAATATCTGGGCATCATACTTGACAATAAGTTGAATTGGACTAGCCACATAAATGCTAAAATGAAAAAGGCCTGCATAACTTTTTGGCAATGCAGAAGACTCGTTGGTAAGAACTGGGGTCTTAACACAAAGATAACACTTTGGCTGTATACGGCAATTATCAGGCCTTCTCTAACCTATGGATCAGTTGTATGGTGGCCCAGAACAGAACTGATCACTGTGAAAGAAAAGCTCCAGAGTCTACAACGCCTAGCGAGTACAGCAGCCACTGGATGCATGAGAACCACTCCATCAGCCGCACTAGAGCACCTCCTAAATCTGAGACCGCTGCATCTAATCATACAGGAGGAGACCAAGGCAGCAGCCTTAAGACTGAAAAGTAATGGGCTCTGGAAAGAGAATACTGGAACAAAGCATTCAAAAATTCTACAGAGAATCCTAAAGAAGATACCACTTCTTGAGGCGCCCGTAGACAGAATACCATGTCACCACGTCTTCGAAAGGAATTATCATATTCAAGTTACTGAAGAAAAAAGAGACAGCTCTGGCATCAAAGAAGTTAGGATATACACAGACGGCTCTAAAACCACATATGGTACCGGAGCAGGTGTCTTCTCGAATGACCTAAATATCAAAATAACAACCACCCTGGACAAGCTAAGTACAATATTCCAAGCTGAATGTATTGGCATAACGAGAGCAGCGGAGACGATTGCCGCCAGAGACGTCAAAGATCTAGATATAAAGATCATATCAGACAGTGCATCCGTACTCCAAGCTCTGAAAAGCAACACCATAACCTCTGTCCTCATATTGGAATGTCACAATACACTCCAATCCATTGCAAACACAAACAAGGTCACGCTGCAATGGATCAAGGGACACAGCAACGCCCTCGGCAACGACGCAGCCGATGAATTGGCCAAGAGAGGATCAGGGGCAACAGTATATGGACCGGAACCAATACTACCTATACCTCAAGCACAGGTCAAAACTTGGCTGCGGAAAAATACGGAAGAAACCCATCAAAAAGAATGGACAAACATTGAAGGATGCAGGCAAACAAAGAATGCAGTTCCGGTAGCATCAAAAACGTTTAGCCGAAACTTCATTAGATTAAAAAGGGACCAGATCCGCAAGGTCATAGGCATCTTGACCGGTCACTGTCCTCTAAACAAGCATCTATTTACAATAGGTGTGACGGACAGCCCCCTGTGCAGAGGCTGCATGGGAGCAGAAGAAACGCCACATCATGTGCTTACAGAGTGCATGAGCGTGGCCGAACAACGGGCGAAATTCCTCCAGTCACCAGCGTCTCTCCGGGAAGCATGTGGAAACCTGAAAAGGCTGCTGGCTTTTTGGGAAGATCTGGGTTGGTTGGAGTGAGAGGTAAGATGCTACGCACAATGGCCCAATCAAGAGGCTAAGTGCGGAACAGCCCAGGTAAACTAACTAACTAACTAACTAAGGCTTCACCTAAAGTGTTATTGGGACAAGACAACTGGCATCTCATTGTAACCCGTCAGCTGCGCACCGGAAGCCGTAACCAGCCTGTGGCGTCGCTCACTCAGCTGGGATGGGTGCTCCACGGATGCAGCAGCTCAATGACTGCAACAGTGTCATTCTGCGGTACGCTGCAACAGTGCGAAAAGGACTCCATTGAGGACACAGTGAAGAAACACCTCAAGTTGGAGTCACTGGGCATCGAACCCCGACGCCCCCGAGAAAATCCCGAACATGGATGCAGCAGTTCAATGACTGCAACAGTGTCATTCTGCGGTACGCTGCAACAGTGCGAAAAGGACTCCATTGAGGACACAGTGAAGAAGGACCTCAAGTTGGAGTTACTGGGCATCGAACCCCGACGCCCCCGAGAAGATCCCGAACACGGATGCAGCAGTTCAATGACTGCAACAGTGTCATTCTGCGGTACGCTGCAACAGCGCGTAAAGGACTCCATTGAGAACACAGTGAAGAAGGACCTCAAGTTGGAGTCACTGGGCATCGAACCCCGACGCCCCCGAGAAGATCCCGAACTGCGTGAATTGCAGATTCTAGAAGTAAAAGGCCGGCGGTTACCAGATGGAAGCTACAAGGAAGCTGAGAAAAGTCTGCTTACGCTCGAACGAAGACTCGATAGGGATGAAGAAAAACGAATGGAAAACCTACTCAAGTCAGGCTATGCAGAACCAGCCCCTACTCCACCGCAGAAGGAAAGGACGTGGTACCTACCTCACTTTCCGGTCGTCAACCCCGCCGAGCCGCACAAGCCGCCTCAACTGATACACGACGGCGACACCGAGATTGAAGAATTATCACTGCCACAAGACAGCAGTGCTACAGTGGAACTCGACGGCCAAGAGACAGAAAAAACATTGGGTCTAACATGGCACGTCAACGAAGATCATCTTGGCTTTGACGCGAGCAACTTGAAGATCCAGCGCGAAGTGGAAACAAACACGCGACCTCCAACGAAGCGAGAAGCCTCATTCGATCCGGTCGGCTTTATCTCACCGATATTAATTCCCAGTAAACGTATTTTTCAGAACACATGGCGCTATAAGATGGAATGGGACGACCCACTCCCAGCAGAGCTACGGGAGCGATGGTGCAGGTGGTTCACGCAGCTCAACGGCCGCTACAATCTAGCAGCCACGAAGAGCAGAGCGACCCCGTTGAAGCCCATCTCCATGCCGAGCCTCGAGCATCAAGCTGCACTACTGGCAGCGCGCCTGGCTCAAGCCACCCAAGAACACGACTACGAATTAACAGAGAAGACCTATTGGAGCGACTCGCGAACCGCACTCGCATGGATAAGGTCGGAGCCGCGTGTGTATAAGTCTTTCGTTGCACACCGCCCCGCCGAGATTGAAGACACTACGAATAAAAAGAGTGACAACGCTACGCGCTTCAAGGCAGCGGAAAAGGAGCTAGCAGAAGCCGCACTCGACGCGCTCGAAAAGGAAACTACGAGTCAACACATCGTGTGGAAGTACATACCCCCTTCCGCACCCTTCATGGGGGGGGCATGGGAACGTATGGTGAAAGCAGTGAAAGTGCTTCGTGTCACCATGATGGAAAAGCATCCCAGCTCACGACCCCTCACACATGTTTCGGTTGATCCTAACGATCCCGAGGCCCTCACGCCGAACCACATCCTCATCGGGTCCAACTGCCATGTGCCACCACCAGGGCACTTCTCTGCAGACGACGTGACTGCTCGCCAACAATGGAAGCGAGCTCAAGCCCTGGCTGACATCTTCTGGAGGAGGTGGGTGAAGGAGTACCTTCCCCTATTGCAACACCGGTGGGAGCCCACCAGCACCGGCGTCGCCCCGAAGGTCGGGGACGTCGTCATCATCTGCGATTCTAATCTGCCGCGCAACACCTGGCCGCGAGGACGCGTCAGCCGGGTGTTCCCAGGAGCCGACGGCGAGGTACGAGTCGTGGACGTCACCACCAGCAGCGGACACGTGCTGAGGAGGCCTACGAAGAAGATCGTCGTGCTACCAACGGAGCTCGCAGACGAACCAGGGTCAGCGACGGCGGGAGAATGTGCACGACACAAATAGACTATAGACACATGTGCCAGTGACACGTAGATTAAGTAAGCGTGAATATAACGAATAAATTATGAAAATGTTAGATTTACGTAAATAAAAACGTAATTATGTAATTACTTTGATATTAAGCTAAGATAAATAGCTTACTACTGTTAGGAGTTAGTTTTCTGAGTAATTAAGTATGTTAGAGCCAAATTTAATAAAGAAAGTACGTTCCCCGAAAAGCATAATTGCAAATATAATTACGTAAATGCATTACTCAGAATCTAACATAACTTCGTATAAATAGGAAATACGACTTTCTATACTAGTATGTAAGTTTAATTACACCCCGCGACTGCCTCCCACGCCGTAAGAAGCGAATATGCGCTCCCCCGGCTGGTGCCATTTTATTATATAGTAGCTCGCGGGAGGCAGGGCCCATATATAAGTCTGAGGGGTCAATCCGCCCGTCATTCAGTAGCCCGACGTCGCACGGTACAGATGTAAGTACCTATCGTCGTGCAACTCTTATTGCTATCAATGTACATATATGCTATGTGATTAATATGTATAAAATGAGTTCTGTAAATAAATGGAAATGCGGAGGTGAGGTAATTTGGATCGCGGGCCAGCACTACAAAAGACTATAAAAGCAGGGACCATTTGTTAGGAAAATATTGGGCAATTGAACAATGGAAGTGAACATTGGGCAACAAGTAGACAACAAGAGTCTCTCAAGGAACAAGGAAGCTCAACAGGAAGTAGTAAATCAAGAGTAGTGCTGGGCCAAGTACATCCAATGCCTCACTGACGTCAATGAAGTCCACCCATCCAAGTGTTTCATTCTTCGACTCAACATCCATCAAATACAGTCCACTGAAGGCGACCGCGAAGTAGTGGCAGTCTATTTGGAACCTTATCAGGTCATAGTCTGTCATGAACCACGGTCCTTAACATATACAGTATGGCAATTCGAATTTATAATAAACTACCTGTTCAGTTTAAGACTCTGAAGTTTAAGACATTTAAATGTAAATTATTCCAATTCCTTCTTAATAAATGTTACTATTCCACGAAAGACTTCCTAAGCGAACGTTTTGATTCCAAAATTGACATATTCTGTGAACTTTGACTTGTATAACATATAGTTTGACATCTTTTCATTATGTAACTTTTATTATGACTATATTATTATCATTTAAACGAGTAAAGATTATTATTGTATACTGACATAATTTAAATTAAGATCAAAACCTTTCAATATTTGTACGCTGGAGACAGCAGAATATTATGGAACTCTATTTTGTAAGAACTTTATACAATATTCTGACAAATAAATAAATCTTATCTTATCTTATCTTATCTTAAAAAGCCTAATTTATGCTAATAAAAGATATTAAAACAAAAAATTAAATATTAAATCTGTTTTATTTTTTTCCACAGTAACTACCGTAAATAAAAGACTACCTTATACCCTAGCTACTTACACAACGCTTTAGACAGACTTTATAATTCACTACTGACTTTATATAATAAAAGTTTATACTGATTAAACCATTAACGTTTCAAACGGCGTCTAGTTGTCCAATTTCCGCAACAAAACCTACGTTTAAAGCCATCCACATGACAGCACTTCACTTCTCATTATGCATAGTACATAGAATAAACACATTAGGTACAGTACACATGACCCGGCTGACGGCACTCGTTAGGCTCAGGCTAGACGTGTAATTATTGTCAGTGTAGCGTCTGCAGAAAAGTGTTGTCTTGTGAAGAATACAATCTTAATTTTTTTTTTTTTATACCACTAAGGTCGCAGACAAGCACACGGCCCACCTGATGGGAAGCGGTTACCGCGGCCTATGGACGTGTGCAACACCAGTGGCGTCACACTACCCCCTGGGGTTATCCTTTCGAGGGCTTACCCGGGGTGCCCGGCAACGGACACTTGGGGAGGACACCGTGCGGTTTTAGTCGAGACACGACATAACCACCCCCGCTGGCCGGCGAAGCCGTCGAATCCGAAGGGATTTCCGCACGTTAAAAAAAAAAAAAAAGTCGCGTCACACTCACGCTGCCGACCCTGTAAAGGAAAGGGAATGGGAAAGGAGTTTAGGAGGGGATGGGAAAGGAGTTTGGGAGGGGATGGGAAAGGAGATTGGGAGGGGATGGGAAAGGAGTTTGGGAGGGGATGGGAAAGGAGTTTGGGCTCCGGCACTCTCACTCACCAAACGGAACGCAACAGTTCAAATACTGTTACTTGGCGTTGATATTCTGTGAGAAGGTGGTGCTTCCCCGGTCGAGTCGGCCCATTTATGCAACGGCCAAAATGACTGTTGCTTGACTCTACCACCATTGAATATTTATTATTTTTTATATTATATTTATTATTTATATATTATTGTTATAGGATTATATGCTTAGCGTTATCCTTTCGAGGGCTTACCCGGGGTGCCCGGCAATGGACACTTGGGCAGGACACCGTGCGGTTTTAGTCGATACACGACATAACCGCCCCCGCTGGCCAGCGGGGGGGTATCCGAAGGGATTTCCGCACGTACAAAAAAAAAGCATAAACCAATTTCACAAGTCAACTGGTACTACTGGTGAACAACGAACAAGGCTCTGAGGCTCTGGGCTCTGGGCTCCTTAGAGCGTTAGTTGCTCCCGTAAAAGCTAAAATGAATCGAATAATAGATTTTTAGGTGAGCGGACTCCGGGTTAAAGTGCAATTTAGGGATACAACCGGGATTGAATTTTCGGATGTAGAAGACGATTAAATGCTATTAATATTTAATTAATAAAATTAATTACTGTTTAAAATAATTAAAATAATACTTTGAGATACATTGTAATAAATAAATAATAAATATTGTACGACATTCTACACAGCGCTTTCTAGACCCAAAGTAAGCATAGTTTAACTAGCTTGTGTTATGGGTTCCAAAATGCAGATAAACATACTTATATATTTTTTTATTGTAAATACATATTTGTTATACATAGAAATACCCAGACCAATACAAATAGACATATTCATGCATACTAATATTTTCACTTTGTGGGAATCAAACCCGCGCCCCCTGTCGTAGGAGCTGTCGAATGACACAGAGGCCGTCGTGGCTTACACTTTAAACTATAAAAAAAACTACCATCTTCAGTCTCCCTGTGAATGTGGCTGTTGAAAAGCAACCGTAATGTCGGGATCAGTGTAAATAATAAAATAAGACCAAATAAACTAGGCCTGCAATACATTCTGCTGTTGCAAAAATTGAGCGAAGCTCCCCGACTGATAACCATCATTAGTGTAATTTGACCTGAATTGTCAATATTGTAGCGTCCGGGGGTTGGACGCCACAATACCTCGTGTTGATAAAAGAGAAACACACGGGTTAAATAGTAATATGAGTATTTATTTATTTCAACAAAGCTTCCTATATCGAGTTTAAAGAGGTTTTCACGCGAATATATTTATATTTAAGCGAACTGTAGGGAATCGCGGTCTCCGCTCAAGGACTGAGCCTAAATTCAATACACTTATATCTTCTCTTCGGCCGGCGGACCAGGGCGGCGCGCCAAAAGTCGCCCGTTGTCCGCCGCACAGCCGAATGCACCGCCAAGCAATTGTTTTTTCTTCCCTACGCTAGATTTGAATCAAACAAGTATTTATTTTTAAACTCTGACACATGATGGCCAGGTCAATGAACTGTAGTGATCGAATGAGGTCGAAGCACTACAATATTGCGGAATCAGATTTTGAAAACTAGTTCGGTGATTATTCCTCCGTGGTCCGTTGGATTTCAAAATTTCTTTTTTTGATCGACTCCACTTTAAAAGTTACGCATTTTGGCCACAAAACTATATGTCTAACCTTGACGATCATTGCGGAATCAGTTTTTGAAAATTTTGTTCGGTGATTATTCCTGCGTGGTACACATGATTTTTTAATTACATAGCCTATGTCCTTCCCAGCAGTAACATCTTTGCTCGTGTGAAATTTCATTAGAATCGGTTCAGCTGTTTAGGAGGAGAAGATGGTCTAACGATATACATGATTCGTCTAAAAGAGAGCAAAGCTCCGACAAACTTCGCTCAATAACGATAGAATCCGTTAAACATAGTTGTTTTTAATACATCTAGCCCATGCTACTTAGAGTGTACATTCATCGTATTTTTTTTCTTACTTAATTGTAAAAATCAAAGATAACTATATCCTTATAAGAAAGGAAATCGTTTAATACAATCGTGAAAAGAACTAATCATGTGCAAACAATAGACACTTCCAATTAATAGGAAAGCTGAGTGAGCTTGCAGTGCAGATAAAATAAAAGCGCTCATTAATCTGTACATATCGGAAAAGCTTCTTATGGGTTGCTAGTGCTGAAATCAGCGCTTCCAAATACATTTATTGTCAGGTAGTTGTATAAGATTGTTTATAGTTTCCAAAATTGAATAATACTGATTATAATTGATGAAATATAACTATTTTTAATGGATTCTATCGCGGTTTATTTGATGTTATTTTATATTTGGGACCAGCAGTAGAACCAGCTTGCGTCCATCGCGAACTAACAGACAAGAATTCCAAAAAAAAATTGTATTCACAATCGGTCATTTAACATAACCCAAGTCAATCAATCAATCAATTAGCCTATTGCAGTCCACTGCTGGACATGGGCCTCTCCCATTGTACGCCATAGCACCCGATCCTCCGCCTTGAGAATCCAGATTGGATTCTCAAGGCGGATCCCAGCTACCTTTTTCAGGTCGTCCGTCCCAAGTATTTAATTTTAAATATCTCTAATGTACAGAAAGAACTAATTTACAACTTTACAATAGTACCAGCTGTTGCCTGCGTCCCCGCCCGCGTAGAATTCTAATCCCGTTTGCGCTACCCATGGGAACCTATTCCCGGGATGAAAAGTAGCCTATGTGTTATTCTGCATTTAGTCTATCCCTGTACCAAATTTCAGCCAGATCCGTTCAGCCGTTTTTGCGTGAAAGAGCAACAAAAATACGTAGATACATACTCACAAACTTTCGCGTTTATAATATTAGTAGGATATCATAAAATAAAATCACATAACTTCACGCCTGTATCCCCGAAGGGGTAGGCAGAGGTGTATTTAATACACACCCACGATTCGCCAGTTATGTTAAGGTCCCAATGTAATAGGGGGCGAGCCTATTGCCATCTACCGGGCACATTATTAAGCGAGCGATAATTAACATTTTATTAATGCACACATAACTACGAAAAGTCAGAGGTGTGCCCGGGGCGACTGGGGATCGAACTCGAGACCTCGTCTCAGCAGTCCGTTACGTACGCCACTGGGCTATCGCCCATATTATATAATTTATGATATTATTAGTATACTCTTATAAAGGTGCTGTCGTTACTTCGCTTCTCTAATTGCTGACATTCGTCGAGTCGCAGTACCTACTGAGGCCGATGGCTGGAATATTAATAACACGATATACTTGACACTGTCATTCACTGTTCTGTTGTAGTTAGACGGATTATAAATGGAGCAGTTTGATGTAGAGGCCCACTTGCACTGACGACATTCAATATGGAAACTGAATTTGTGAGAAATTCTCATAGATTAATGATCTAATATGTTTGAATGTAACAATGAGTTTAGTAACTACTTGAAATATAATTATTTGTAACCAGGGTTACTCTTACACCCCGGCGTCTGAAGAACTGAGACGGCGCGCGGTTTTAGTCGGTTCGAGCCCGACATAACCTCCCCCGCTGGCCGGCGGGGGAGTATCCGAGGAGATTTTCGCACGAAAAAAAAGGGTTACTAAAAAGCAAATAAAACGTTTTTTAAAATATAGTATATACGACTTTTGTTGCGTAGCGGTAGAGCATTCGACTGCTAAGTCAGAGGTCGCGGGTTCGATTCGCGCTTGTTGAAAATATGTATATTTGCATTGGTCTGGGTGTTTCTATGTATAATGTGTATTTATTTAGGTACAAAAAAATAGTACGTAAGTATATTTATATGACATGACAAGCTCTGCTTAGTTTGGGTCTAGATGGCGCTGTGTAATACTTCCTAGAATATTTATTTATTATTTGTATAATTAAAATAAGGTATGATAAATTGCGATAAAATCCATTCATCCGTTAGTTAAAGAGTACGTTATTAATTTAACTAAAATCAAAATATTTCATATGGGTCACAAACTAATACTTATGAACGTTAATTACGAGCCAGCCGAAGGCGAGCGAAGCTCTTATACACGGGATAGCTGCTTACAAACTCGGATACTCCTTTGCAACCACAAATGACATGACATAAACTCACGCCTTTATCAACGAAGGGGTAGGCAGAGGTGCTAGCACCCACATTTCGCCAGTTTATGTTTAGGTCCCAATGTAATAGGTGGCGAGCCTATTGCCATTAACTGGGCACTTATAAACCTGCGATAAATACACACATAACTTCGAAAAGCATCGAAAAGTCATTGGTGTGTGCCATGGTAAAACCTGGGATCGAACCCGAGACCTCGTCTCAGCAGTCCATTACCCATACCACTAGGCTACCGCGGCTTTTTTTGCCGCCAACCACAAATCTGATTTTAACCAAATTTGGCATGGTCATAACGACAATCTAGGTGCATGTATTGAGACCATAAAATTAAAAATCGGACATACCATTGCGGAATTATCACTTAAAAACTAATTTACCATTGAAACTAATGGAAAAAGTTCGCGCTTTGAATTGAATTTTTCAGATTTTGAAATACAAAAATAAATGCTCGCTCAGCTCACTTTTCTTGCGATCGGCTAACTGCTTCGCATCCCTGGTTAGTAACGTTGACTCAATGCCAATCTTTTGTAATCGTCAGTCATTGCATTGGTTTTGTTTACAAAATGTAACGGTTTATCAAGTAAGATGCTGCAACAAATATTCGAGTAAACTTTTAATAATATAAGTAATCGACTTCACAAAATAGTAGCATATTTTAATGCATGTGTGTGTGTGTACATCCATGTGAAAAATTCATTCAAAAATATAGAGACACCCATATTTTTAGACATCATTGGATGAGTTTCTTGCTTTTGTTTGATATTAATTAAATTCATTTTTAAATTGTGAATTTATTGAAAGTCCTGTATTCCACGATCAATTTTAGTGTAATTGTATAATATATTAAGTGTATAATTATAATGTTTTATTTTTTATTTTTACGAAGGATACCTTCAAGAAAATACTTTTACGCAAATTACGAAAGCTGACGGAATATAAAAAATATGCCACTTTAATACATTTTTTTATTGTTACCAAAATATCTGGGGTTATTATTTCGACGTTTTCTATAAAATGAAACCTAGCTAGATCGATTTATAATCCCCGAAACCATCTGTATACTAAATTTCATGTTAATCGTTAGAGCCGTTTCCAAGATTCAGATTATATGATGTAATATATATATTACACACATATATATATATTCAAGAACTGCTCGTTTAAAGGCATTAGACAGATAACACTCAATATTTCAGATGTGTACAATACAGACAACAGGTTTATTGGGTTATGATCAAATTTGAATAAGGATTACGAACAATTTAATCGACAATCAACACTTCAGTTAGCGGTTCATTCTCGTAATCCACCCATTGACCCTGTAAACTAGGATGTTCTATGTACCTAAGTATATTGTACTATATTATAAAGAGAGAGGTCGAATTTTGCTAGTTTGTGTATATATTTAGTGTAATCGTCGGAACCACTGCACTTATTGCAAAAATTCTTCCACTATTTGTGTACCTTACATTATCCCCGATGGGTATAGGCTATATTATGTGAAAACTATGATGGAGAGAGTAAAAAAAACTAATATAAATCGATGCGAAGCGCGGGCGGGTTGCTAGCTTTATATGACGGCCTCTGTGGCGTAGCAGTAGTGCGTTCGACTGCTACGTCAAGGGACGCGGGTTCTCCCACTAGGAGACTGTACCTGGGGATCGTGCGAAGCATTTCCCTGTACGGGGCCCCCGTATGGGCGGAGACTCTGGCGGCCCGCAACGTGGCTATTCTAAACAGCCCGTTAAAAGCGATGGCCGTCAGAGTCATTAGGGGGTATCACACGATTTCCGTCAGGGTGCCATGTCTCCTAGCTGGGACCCCTCCAGGGGACCTGGAAGACAGAGAACTTGCGTTGTTGTGAAGACACGGCGCTCCATACGTTGGTGGAGTGCCCTGCGTGGGTGAGTCAACGCCGGGATCTCGTTGCGGTCCTGGGCGTGGACGTTGTCTCCGACGGGAGCAAGAGGCACGCCACCGCCTCTTTCTGCGAGCAGGTAATACGCGCGAAAGAGACGGCGGATAGGGAGCGGGAGAGAACCCTGCCACCCGAGTTCTGCAGTCTGCGGCGAGGTTCCGGGACTATGGAGGTCGGCTCCATGATCGGGGCCTGAGGACGGCAGTTGGCCGAGTCGCCATCTTTACAGAAGCAGGCCGTGGAGGAGGCGTGTCGTGTGTGTCGTCCTACACACGCCTGCCAACTCATCGACGCGGGATAAAACCCGACCCCACCAGGCGAGGCCGTGTCCTTGGGGTCCTTTCGAGGGTTCGGCACCGATGGGGTGAAGCCCGAGGGGGTTCCACAAGTAAAAAGAAACGGGGGCGCGGGTTTGATGCCCGCTCAGTGCAAATATTTGTATGCATGAATATGTATATTTACATTGGTCTGGGTGTTTCTATATGTAAGACATATGTATGTTTTTACAAAAAAATGAAATGCATTCTAGAATCCATAACACAAGCAAGTTAAGCTATGCTTACTTTAGGTCTAGACAGCTCTGTGTACATCGCGAATTATACAGAAAAGCCGTCACCTCTGCGACTGTTGTACACGTATCTACCAAACTTTTATACACTGTAACTATAGTACTAAACCGGTATTTACACATTACTATTTGTATATTTACATATACAAATACTTACCACTCTCTAATACACTTGCATACATAACGACACCAAAACACCTGAGTTCGAATCGTAAACCATCGCCAAGATTTGACCGTCTGGCACTTGCTGAACTGGACAACCCCTTTGATGCACTTAATAGAACTAAACATGTACTAATTTAAATTGACCTACTTATCACTATCACTACAAATTATAAAACAAAGTATTCGGCTACGTCTGTTCGCGAAAAACTCAAAAACGACTACACCATTTTTCATGCTGGTTTTCACCAATGGATAGAGTGGTTCTCGAGGAAGATCTTCGCAAATAATTTGTCAAGTTTTTGTATACATTGACTGAAATATAATGATATTTGTGTGGTGTCGGAAAAAAATAAGCCATCTGGGACCTTTAACGAAAACGCTGCCTAAACGTTTGAGATATTAGAAAATGTTGTATGGTGAAGTTGTGTATCTTATATAGGTTGTGGTGGGGTTGGGATCTCCGGGAATGGGATCAGAATTCCACGCAGGTGAAACCGCGGGCAGTAGCTAGTATCAAACAAACGTTTCTATCTTTCTAATCCACTTTTTAATAGTCTACGTTTAAATCAAAGAAGATAAAGTCAACTTTTAAATCAAAAGACGTGTACCTAAGTAGAACTAAGTTAAAAGGCTTGTAGTTCCAATCTGAAAGAAGGGTCTGCGTGGGTACAAATCCGATTTAGTTGCAACTTTTATGGCAGATTAGTGAGATAAAGTCGGGTGCGCAGTTAAAGCGAATCGACTTTATATTCAGTATTCAATCTTATAATCTTTGGAGCCAAGCTAATGGTTGCCTGTAAGAGATTGCCTTATTGCTATAATGCCGCCAGGTATATAATTCAGTAATCCAGTTCATGTAATTTTACTATTTCTTATTTATATTTTTAAAATATAATAAATGTAAAATACAATTCTTGGTGTACAATAAAGATATCAGCGTTGAGTACCAGTCGCATACGAGATCTCGGCGCCGCTTTCCGCGGTAAAACCCATCATGGAGGATTGGCTAGAGTTGCGACACTAGAGCTTCTGCTTCTGGGACATATGTGTTGGATCATAACGTCTGAGTGCCATCACTGTGATGCAAGCGACGACTCAGAGCTGCACACGCGGGTGGAGTGCCCGGAGTGGGAGTCCTCTCGCTCGGCATCTTGCTCACAGCGATGGTGCGGAGCGTGGAGCGTGTGGGCTGCCACCGCCTACTACTGCGAGCAAGAAATCCTCGAAAAAGAGGTGGCGGATCAGGTCCGAGAGAAAACTAACCTGACCTGAGTCTCCGCGATGCGCGGAGGCGACTCAGACGTTAGAGTTCTTTCAACGACCTCCGTCCTCCATGTGCGCAGGCCTGGGGATGATTGGTGGAGCCTCTTGTTACCCTAGCAGAAGCAGGCCGGGGCGGCTTTCTCCCCTTTTTTCCGGGGGCAAGACGGGGACACCGTGATTTCCAAACCCAAGGGGCCATCTCAAACCAGAGATGGCCCTGAGTCAGTCGGGGCGCGAGGGAAATGCCCTATGGGCCCACCTTAGACCTCGGCATCTGAAGACGCGACACGACGTGCGGTTTTACAATATAACCGACCCCGCTGGCCATCTGGGGGTATTCGAGGGGAACAATATTTCTTAATTTATTATTTATTATTTATGTTTATTCTTATATATTTCTAAATATATAATATATCAACATGCATGATGTTGATATAAAAATATAATGCGAAAACAATTTAGTGAACACAAAGTTAACTCTAACACAAAACGAAATATTAATATCTAAATAAACAATTTCTAATGAACGAGTAATATTCACGAAATGCTGATATTAATATTTTATTTAACTGAGTATTTATTTAACGTTTCTGTTAATGACATACCACCAACTAATACCAGCCGTTGGCACTTCAGAATAGAATTTCAGTAAATAATAATCAAGTATTGTTGGAAAGTTGGAATGCTCTGTGAGGTGAACAATAATGAACTAGATGAATGAGTGGGACGCCACGAGCGCGCGAGTGAAAATATTCTGAGTATGTGGGATGTGGAACTAAATTGAATATTTGAATGTTTTGATTCTGGAATTTAATTACTTACTTAAATTTATGTAATTTAAATTACTTATGAATGATTAAGGTGAAAACCTCGGATGCGACCAGAACTAACGCTAGGATGGTGATGATTTAGGAAATAAAATATTTTGATGAAAATTAGTAACTAATACAAATATTCGGCACATCACTAGTTGGTATTAATAAATATAATACTTTAAAGAATTGTCGTTGCACATTCTAGCGTCGGTAGCTTAGTTGTTAAGAAGTCGGCATTACGATTACGATACGATACGAGAGGTCCTCGGTTTAAATCCTGGCCATTACACTACCGACCGGAAACCAATCATTAACTGGATTTTAACGGGAGGCTAGTAATTTCGGTTACTAATATTCTTTAAAAAATATATTGATATTTTTCTAACAAAATACTCACCTTATGTGATTACTAGCTATTGCCCGCGGCTGCCTATGGGAACCTATTCCATTTGTTAAAAGTAGCTTATGTGTTATGCCAGATTGTAATCTTGAGTGGTAATTGCTTTTTTTTTTGTTTTTGCTCATCTAACGGATCAATGATGCGGTCAGTAGATAGAATATAAAATGTTCATTTTTTTTTGGGGTTCAAAACATAATACTACTTT
The DNA here is from genome assembly GCA_946251805.1 of Cybosia mesomella. NCBI lineage: Eukaryota > Metazoa > Arthropoda > Insecta > Lepidoptera > Erebidae > Cybosia > Cybosia mesomella. The sequence continues at coordinate 31,785,609 of OX276396.1, read as the reverse complement.
TAGAAATTACACTGGGGTTTTGTAAGAAAGAAACTAGTCGATTCTCTAAGGAAATTCGCTCCCTCGTTAGGATCGGCTGGAGGAATGATTTCGACAATATTTACGTAGATTGAACGTCCGTAAAGGACGTTAGACGGGAATATATTCTGGATGTACCAAAAATTTTAGTAGCTCTAAAATGTAAATCGTTAATCCTTCGTCCTAATGAGACGTCGTGGTGCAGTAAGTATATAATCTTCATAATATTAAGGTGCTCTTTTACACAATAATAAATTACGTGATTAAAACAACAATGTTGTTCTAGTACTATTTTCTTTCGTCTTTGACTTATATTACGAGTACTACTTTACTAAATGCATAATGCAGTGAGTATGTAAGACTCCAGAACCAGCTTAAAGTCACAAAATGTTCCGTCACAGAAGAAAGGAAGGATTTGAATTCCCAACATGCCCGGACATTCTGTTGGATGGTAGGTCAGCTGTTCTAAATCATAACGCGATAAAGGACGGGGTCAACGTGTTATTGATGAGTAGGAAACCGTATTTTATGTAATTTCCTTGTAGTTTTGTCTATACTTTTAGGCAAATTTCATAAAGAAGGAAGATTTATAAGTCAATTTGTAAGAAATAAACTTAAAACTGCTATATTGTAGTAAGCTATATTGTCAGTGACTAACATATGATACTTTTATCCCGATATTACCATGTTACATACATACATACGGAGAGTGTGCGCTGGAATTGCACAACTTCGCCGATACATTTATTACGCGTACAGCTAAAGAGTGTAATTCCCTGCCTGAGCCTGTGTTTCCTGAAAGCAATAACCTGGGAATCTTCAATAGATTCCTTCTAAGTAAATGTGATACATTGTAGACCACATCATCACTTACCACCTGGTGAGATTTTTGTCAAACGTGAGCCTATCTATATTATAAAAAAATACCATTGAATTAGGACTTACGTGAGTGACTTATTCGGGGAAATAATACTAGTTTGTTATATTTTGTTAAGATTATTATGTTTGAATATGGTATTCAAATTTAATTTGATACATCAGTGTATGTTTTACTGGGATTACTAAATTATAGCTTGTATGGTAGCTACCTACTGGAATTAAACGCTGAAACGATAAATGATAATGATAATTATGGCCTGCTTTAATTTAACAATCAAATCAATACCTATTTAGGAGTTCTTAATCTATTAGAAAAGCTTCGTTTAGATTCTGCGCATATTGAATTCACTCAAAAGTTAGTGACTGTGACCTTGTCTGGTCGGAGGGTCCCTTTGTGTTGGAGGAACATCACATCCCGTTCCTCCACAGTGATCAAAAGAGGTATCTCAAAAATTGTCAGTTACTGTGTTTTTATGTGAGATAGCTGAATTGGCCTCACTATAGTATTAGTATTATTAAATTTGGTACTACGAATACTATCTGCTTCTTTGTGTGTAAATAATACAATAACACAAAATAAACGAAAAAAAATAGTTTTCATTTGGCGGATAACATACATGCTTGGATGTTTATAGTAATAAACTTAAGTGAATTAAGGTCAGCCCAAGACTGTCATTAAGGTTACATTAGGCTACACAACAATCTTCCATAATTCATTTTATTACAGTTGTCAATAAAACAATAGGTTCAGATGTCAAATTCATCATCATTTAATTATAGACACCTTGCATTTTTCTCATCTTGGCTTTTGCTGTAGCGACTGTTATCTGACTACTTATACTATACTTCCCAACCCCGACAGGAAATCCTCTTTTTTTTGTTGCATCAGGGGAAATATCCTAAGGCATACCGCGCGACGCGGGGAGGCCGCACGGTTATGTGTGGCTCTCACACACTAAAATCCCTGCGGTGTGCCATACTCTGCGCCTTGTCGGGGGGGCCTGAAACTATAAAAGAATATTTCCATGGCGACTCCCCCTAGCGCGTGCCCGCAGTGTGCCACGGGCACCTTCACCACAGAACTCTCAATTAGGCGATTTCCAGGCACACACGGACGTCGCCTCATCGTGGGTGGCTAGAAAGGCGGGTGGAGGGCTAACCCCATCCCTTTCACACGCAGCCACACTCAGGGCGGCATGAGGCGCAAATACTCGCGCCTCCGCCGCCCGGTTCGCCGGCGGTGAATCGGATTAGCAAGGGAATCTCCCTCCCTGATTCGCTCCGCGCCCTCCTTCTGCGAGATGACGTCCTCGAGAGGTCATTCAATATCCGACAGGACAGCCTATGCCAGGGTCTCGTCCTCTAATGTGCTTATGTACCGGTAGGTCATGTTGGCATGGGCACCATATAAATGTAAAACTCTTCAGTTTCATGTCACTTCATCAAATGTAACTAATAAAGTTATGCTTGTTTTGACCTACAGAAAAAACTACCAAAATCCTTTGATGAAATATCACTCAACTTTCAATCTGTATAAAAGCTTCGGAACAAAAAACCCTCGCTTACTCCAGCGGCATTCGAAAAGTCATATTCAAAAATTTGCGTGAACTCTTTTTGTGACTAAATTCCGCAGTAACACGTGAGTTGTACAGAACTAGGAACGATTGCAGTAGCATTTTTGGTATTCACACCAGTAGAATAGGCGAATGGAACGCACATTCAAATAACATTCAGTGGGGTACAGATATACGAATCTTTTGCAGAGGGCGGATATGGTATTATTTATAATTAAAGCGATACCTAGTAAATAAGTGAATTGTTCAATAGCACAAGATTGCCGACATCAACACAAAAAATCTACAGAATCACACTGTTAACTCACTTTTTTTTACGTGTGGTAACCCCCACGGCCTTCACCCCATCGTTGCCAACGATGGGGTGGGTGTGTCGGAATCGGACCGACTAAAACCACACGGTGCCCTCCCCAAGTGTCTATTGCCGGGCACCCCGGGTAAGCCCTCGAAATGATAACCCCAGGACTGTTAACTCACTTGGCTTAATATTGTCGTCCAAAATGTATGTGTGCATTAATAAATGTTAATTATCGCTCGCTTAATAATGTGCCCGGTAGATGGCAATAGGCTCGTCCCCTATTACATTGGCACCGAAACATAACTGGCGAATCGTGGGTGTTTGATACACCTTTGCCTACCCCTTCGGGGATATACAGGCGTGACGTTATGTGTGTAAAATTTATGGAGGTTTGCTGGTAGAAAATTTAAGTTTGACTTTACTGTTGTACATAATCTTTTCATTTATGTCATCATCATTATTACGGCGTTACTCCCGGCTGCATCCAAAGGTTGCACTTTGTAGCCCGGGGTCCAGTGCTCTACTCTTTCACTAGGTTTGCCTAATCTTGGCTTTTATGGGAGCGACGGCCGTCTGACTCTCAACCCCGAAAAGAAAGCTTACTCCAGTGCCTCGTCTGACAATTTGAAGGTATACCAGCTTAAAAGCAAGGTTGGCTTGGGCTCAGAAGATCTTGTTGGAGCCCCATTCACCTAATACCCTTTATTAAAACATGCTATTATTACCCTACTTTTCATTTGAATTATGTAACAACTATTTATTTAGAGTTACACTTTAGTTAAGTAAGTAAATGTGTTATTTTATTTCATATATTCCCAAGAAAATCTTTATCCATTTATAAACCCACCTATGAGAATAAAAGTGTCATCAGCAGACTATTTGTTTGTTATATTTTTAGTTTCTCTGGGTTTTACAAGTCGGTATGCAGACAAGAACATAAATACATACATACATAAAATCACGCCTGTTTCCCATAGGGGTAGGCAGAGATCACGGATTTCCATTTGCTACGATCCTGACATACTACTCTCGCTTTATTCACTCTCATTACAAGAACATTGTGGCTAAAATTATAGGATTCTTATGAAAATTGTTACTTTAATCGGCCCTTTGTCATAACTAATTATTTGCAAGCTGTTGTTTAAAATTAAACTGTTTACAAGTCAAAATAATCTAAAAAGTACATTTTTATACATGGGTTTGACAGAAGATAGACGCAGAACGTAAATCTTGCATGATTCGAACGAAAACAAAAACAATTCTCACAAGAGAAGTTATTGGTCAAATTATTTTTAAATGAGTAGTAATATATAATATTGAGTTGAAGGAATGTAATGAGACATATTTTAGTTAAAATTACTACAGTTAATTTAAAATATGATGGAATCTTTATTTCTGCGAGCCGTCTCAAAAGGTTACGTTCTACTATTTCCATTATAGAATTTTAGTGTTGTTACATTTTAATCGTTACGGTGGTAAAGATTAATCTGTTCATATGACAAATCATAAGCAAGGGAGTTGCTAAATAATGAGTGGTCTTATGGCTTAGAGAATAGCTGAACTCATTCCAAATCAGTAAACGATACACACACAATTTCATACGTTAATGTTATGACAATAAGGTTTGCGGAGGCAAATCTGCTACAATCGGTCATTCTCACAATCGATTTGTAGACACCCAACACTAAACGACAGCTGTCAAAGCTGTCAAAATACACTTCTTAGATTATTTCATTTTATTTCATTCATCATTATCATATCCATCATATTCATATTCATCAGAACCGCGGTAGCCTAGTGGTATGGGTAATGGACTGCTGAGACGAGGTCTCGGGTTCGATCCCTGGTTTTACCATGGCACACACCAATGACTTTCGATGCTTTTCGAAGTTATGTGTGTATTTACCGCAGGTTTATAAGTGCCCGGTTAATGGCAATAGGCTTGCCACCTATTACATTGGGACCTAAACATAAACTGGCGAAATGTGGGTGCTAGCACCTCTGCCTACCCCTTCGGGGATATAGGCGTGAGTTTATAAAAATAAAAATAAAAATCATTACAAGAGCCAAGACCTTATCGTTTTAGTCACACTGATTCATATTTGATTCATTCTAAAGTGGCTTCCATACGATACAATTTAATGACCAATTTGACTGAATTGACAATCAAAACGTTTCCTGTGGTTCAATGTACGTGTGGATAGATAATCAATTCAATTGACAAATTATGCTTCGGTGTTTCGTTCTCGAAATTAGATAATTACACTTGTAGTCCCACATACAATGTCGCTACTATGCACTCAGTTTAAAGAAAAAAAATAAAAAAGAGGAGGGTATATTGTCATTTCTTTGTAGGTTTACTGAGTTCTATGTGTCATTCACACTCCAGTGCTCCGCTACTGTGTACTGCTATTATTGCGTTATAATTTTTATCGTTCATTTAGTGTTCTTTTTTCAAGCTTAACAATAAAAATGCCGAAAAGAAAACGTGATGACAAGGATTCATTGAGCTATATTAAGAAGAAAATAAAGAAGTTAGAAAGAAAACTGCTTAAAGGATTACGCAGATCGTCGTCCTCAGATTCTGAGCAGGTGTTATCAGAACCTCAAGGTATTGTTTACATATTTCAATACAATATATTATTACATTAGTAGTGTGGATTAATGCTGGAGCATATAGTTACAGTCCTTTATGCAATATCTTGAGCTCATCTTATCCGCTGTTTACGAGTGTTACGTGAAGGTCACCTGTTTAGGTACCTATTTAAAACAGCGTAGCCAATCGGGTTCACGATATAACGTATACGTATAGCATAGTCGTTGTACCTACATGCGTTCATGTACCTACATGCACGATAAAATTGTTACCTGTTTAGGTACCCATATGATTAGTACCTGTTTAGGTACCTACATAATTATTACCTGTTAAGGTAAACACATAATTGTTACCTGTTAAGGTAAACACATAATTGTTACCTGTTTAGGTACATAATTATGATTTACGCACTTACGTAAATCCGTAGCTACCCACGATGCTTTAAGCATAGCTTCTGCTATTTTTATTTTGTTTCCCTATGGCAGATGACGCAATTTTGGAATCGGAGAATAATGAATACCTATCCGACCCGGTGAACCTTGACGAGCCAGTACCATCAACCAGCGCGTCAAACTTGACACCACCGCCAGAAACAAATATACCTGAAGCTGCAACAGAGCCTCTTCCCCAGTTACCAGCTGAAGTAGCCACTGCTGTTGATAAGGAGGATGAGCAACAGGTACTAGATGAAACTCTATTAGAAATTTTGGGAATTGACCTTTCAAACACTACAACCTTTGGCAAAGATATCCAGAAGGACTTAGCCATACGTTATCAATTTATAGCCACTTCTGGTTTAACAAAAGAACTCCGCAAGGAACTTCTAGAATCTCATTTGCCTCCAGCTAACTGCAAGCTGATAGATGCACCTTCCCTTAATCCAGAGATTAAGGTGGCTGTCAATGACGTCATAGTGAAGCGAGATAAGGCAATTCAAGCTAAACAAAAGCAGATTGGTAGCGCTATTGCCTGTCTTAGTGAAGCTATTACAATTTTGTTGTCGAGGGAAACAAAGGATGCAAATATATTAAAATTACTTGTGGATACAGGGCGCATCTTGTGTGACTGTCAACATAACGATTCTGTCACCAGACGTAATTTTATCCTTAAGGAATTGAAAAAAGATCTAAAAGATCAGATGCTGCTGACTAGAATTGATAGCCTACTTTTTGGACAAGAGCTGGCTGACACTTTGAAAACGGCTAAGGCCATAAACAAGTCAGGAGCTGAACTAAAGCCCATGCCGCCTCCTAAAGTTATAGCAAATAAGCCAAGGCCTCCACCGTCCAGCAGGAATTTAAACTGGAAGGCTCCAGCCTCGTACCGCAGACCGACGACGGGGCCACGGAGAGCGAAGGAGTCTGCACTCTCGACGAAGCAACAGCGAGCTCAGTCATCCAGAACGTCACTGCCGAGCAACAGCCGCAACCGCCGATAGACACTACGGTAAATTTTGCCGGCAGGCTATGTCTTTTTTATAATCAATGGTCGAAAATAACATCAGACCGAACCATACTGTCATGGATTAAGGGCTATGAAATCCCATTTACACAAACCCCATATCAGATCAACATACCACCGTCTGGTAATTATTCACATTCAGAAATACGTGATTTTGACCAGGCTATAGAAAGTTTACTATCCAAGGGTGCCGTTTCAAAATGTCAACCCAGTAATGGTCAATTCATATCGAGTATTTTTCTGGTACCAAAACCAAACGGAAAAACTCGCCTAATTCTAAATTTAAAGAACTTAAATACTTTTATAAACACAAGCCATTTTAAATTAGAAGACCTTCGGACAGTTATTAAGCTTGTAACAAAAAATTGTTATATGTCAACCATCGATCTTAAAGATGCATATTTTTTAATAAAGATCCATGACAATTCCAAAAAATATTTACGATTTAAGTGGAAAGATACTTTATACGAATTTAATGCTCTTCCGTTTGGACTCAATATCGCGCCTTACGTATTTACTAAGATTATGAAACCAGTTCTCAAATTATTGAGATGTGCTGGTAATTTGTCAACAATATACCTAGATGATTTATGTCTGATATCACACAGCTATAGCGACTGTGTTAATAATGTTAATATTACTAAGAAATTACTTTGTTCTCTGGGTTTCATAATAAATGAAACTAAAAGTTGTATGATTCCTAACCATCTATGTAGGTTTTTAGGTTTGTTTATTGATTCTAATAAAATGGAAATAAGTTTACCGGTTGAAAAACGTGTGAGGATAAAAAAGGAATTGATAAAATTTAAAAACCTAAATAGATGTAAAATAAGAGATTTCGCTCGTTTAGTAGGACTTTTGACATCGGCTTGCCCAGCTATTGAGTATGGCTGGTTATATACGAAAGGGTTTGAGAGAAGTAAATTCTTAAACCTAGAAGGTGATAATAATTATGAGAAATACATGAATATACCTTCAAATTTAGAGCCTGATTTCGATTGGTGGATAAATTCTATCGATAGCTCTGTATGTAAAATAAAATTTGATGAATTTAGTTTGGAAATCTATTCTGACGCCTCAACTACGGGATGGGGGGTCGCTTGTGCAGGGAAGACAGCCAGTGGTAGTTGGAGTCAGGAGGAACGAAAACAGCACATTAATTACTTAGAACTAATGGCTGCTTTCATCGGTCTAAAAATTTTTGCCAATCAGCTATCTAAGTGTCAAATCATTTTACGTATTGACAATACCACGGCCATCTCCTATATAAATCGTATGGGAGGGGTGCAGTTTCCTCATTTAACACATCTTACCAAAGATATATGGCAATGGTGTGAGGGTCGTAATCTTTTCATTTCTGCATTGTATGTCCCATCAATTGAAAATAGCATTGCCGATGCCGAGTCAAGACGAGTTCACCCCGACATTGAATGGGAATTATCAGATTTTGCTTTTCAAGAGATAATTAAATTCTACGGCCAACCTGACATAGACTTGTTTGCAAGCCGAATAAATAAAAAATGTGATAAATACGTATCGTGGCACAAAGATCCTGACGCATATAGCATAAACGCTTTTTCTATAAGTTGGTCCAAATGGTATTTTTACGGGTTTCCTCCTTTCGCTATAATTCTCAAAACGCTGAGAAAGATTATTAGGGATAGAGCTAGAGGAATACTAGTTGTCCCGGCATGGCCGTCACAACCATGGTATCCCTTGTTTAACAAGCTTGTGGAAAGTAAACCATTGACTTTTCGTTTTTCTAATGATTTGATAATATCTCATTCCAGCAACCGCCAGATACACCAGCGGATTACCCTGGTTGCCGGCGTATTGTGCGGGAATCGTTACTGAGAAGAAGTATTCCTCCAGCATCTATTGACATTATGTTGGCGTCTCTGTCAGATAACTCCATCAAACAGTATGACTCTTGTTTGAAAAAATGGTACCTTTTTTGTAAGAAACACAATGTCAATACTTATGAGGCCTCTGTTCCAAATATTATTTATTTTATTACTAATCTTTTTAAATCTGGCGCTCAGTACGGTACGCTGAATAGTTGCAGATCGGCGCTGTCATTAATTTTAGGAAATCATATCAGTAATGATGATCGGGTAAAAAGATTATTCAAAGGGATATTTAGACTCCGTCCACCTTTGCCAAAATATGATTCGACCTGGGACACCTCATTAGTTATAGAAACACTGGCTAGCTGGGTACCCAACGATCAATTATTGTTAGTAAAAATCACAAAAAAGTTGGTTACTTTACTTGCACTTGTTACAGCACATAGGGTCCAAACCCTATCAAAAATTAAAATTGAGTATTTAACTTTTTCAACTAACGAAATTTCTATAAAGATACCCGATTTAATCAAAACATCTAGTGCTAATTCAAAAAACCCCATGCTGATTTTACCATACTTTCGGGACAGACCCGAGATATGTCCAGCTAAATTATTAATTGATTACTTACATGTCACCGAATATTTACGTAACAATCACACCTTTCTTTTTATTAGTACTAAAAAGCCGCATAATAAAGTTTCCGCTCAAACTTTAAGTAGGTGGATAAAAAGTACCTTAGAGGTTAGTGGAATCGACGTTGGCATATTTTCTGCTCACAGTACTCGACATGCCAGTACGTCTCGAGCTCATATAATGGGTGTCAATTTGGACCTAATAAGGAAAACTGCCGGATGGTCGGGCACATCCACGACTTTTGCCAAATTTTACAATAGGGTAATATTGACTGATTCAAGAGAACAGTTCGCTAGAAGTATTATTGAAAATAATTAATTATTCATTTACATGTGTGATCTGTACTGTCTGTACTGTACCTACCTAATTAAAAAGTTATATTATTATTATTATTGAAGTTATAGAATGTATACCATTTATTTACTTGTGATTTAAATAAAATAGGAAATGAATCCTTTTTTGGCTTTGTCAATTTGATTGATCTATTCATTCTACCTATTAAATTTCACAATTATCTCTCAATATCTACAAGTGTAATTATCTAATTTCGAGAACGAAACACCGAAGCATAATTGATGATTAAACGAACTTACCTGTAAGTGAAGTTCTATCATAATTATGTGAGGTGTTTCGTTCGAAGAAATTAGAGTCCCTCCCTCCCTAACTTAACCCTCAGCATTGTGAAATTAAAATCGTTTTCTATTGTCTCTGAACTAAATGACACATAGAACTCAGTAAACCTACAAAGAAATGACAATATACCCTCCTCTTTTTTATTTTTTTTCTTTAAACTGAGTGCATAGTAGCGACATTGTATGTGGGACTACAAGTGTAATTATCTAATTTCTTCGAACGAAACACCTCACATAATTATGATAGAACTTCACTTACAGGTAAGTTCGTTTAATCATCAATTTGATTGGGCAATTAAATTGTTTCGTGTGGAACCACTTTAGTACACACCGTAACTAATTTTGTTTCAAAATATAACGGGTACTGAACGGACCAGTCATAAACTCATATAAATAAGAATCGTGAGTACATAGAATAGTTTATCAATTTCCGTTCAAATTATGTGTAACGTCAATACCACTACATACAACAAACTATGATATTCTACGCAGCTATCTATCTAAACCCAAAGTAAGCATAGTTTAACTAGCTTATGTTATGGGTTCTAGAATGCGGCCCAACAAACTTAGATACTTTTTTTGTTAAAACATACATATTATATATAGAAACACCCAGATCAATGCAAATATACATATTCAGGCATACAAATATTTGCGCTGAGCAGGAAACGAACCCGCGTCCCCTGTCATAGCAGTCGAACGCACTACCGCTACGCCACAGAGGTCGAAGTTGAGCCCTTAATAATAATTTGAATGGATCTGAGTTATAAATGCTCGATCCAGCATCATCTGGCACCAGTCACTGTTATAGGACATAACAGTGACTTGTGCCAGACTTTTGGCCAATGTTACTTTCCCAAGCCACAGTCACAGTACCTTTTTTTTTCGCGCGGAAATCGCCTCGGATACCTCGGGTCTTCAGACGCCGGGGGTAAGGTTGCCCATAAGGACCTTGGGCCATCTCCAGTTTTGAGATGCCCCCCTCGGGCTTGGGAACCATGGTGTCCCCGTCTTGCCCCCGTTTGGGGGAGGGGGGGGGCTAGTCGCCCCGTCGTCCCGGCCTGCTTCTGCTGGGGTGACAGGCGACTTCGCTTACACCCCCAGGCTTGCGCTCATGGAGGACGGAGGTCGACAGTCACTGTACCTGCTTGCAGGTTTTTTTTTATGAACGTGAATGGTAAAAATAATCCTATTTTATACTGTAAACTCTTAAAATAAAAAATCACACTACTAAAAACAGCGCTAAAACGATAAATAAAAAGCAAAACTAGCCAACCAAAACGTATTCCTACTTCAAGTTTAATAGAAGCGAGCGCGAACCGGATGAATGACTGCGGCCTGTGATGGGGTGAAATGCACCACAAAAAAAATTATAGTCCGCTACAAAAATACAGCACTCTACTCTATCGGTAAATTGCGAAACAAAAGTAGTGGCGGTAAAGGCGAGTATAAAAATAGCGGGATAGTATACGAGTATACCAGATCTTTTTAAATCTTAACCTTAGGTAGACATAAAATTAGGTTGCTTTTCAAATGTTCATGGGAAGCCGTTAAATTATTTTATTTGCTTTCGTATGTCCCATTTTGTCCTTCCCATAGGGCAGGTGGCAACGTTTCGGGTTAAAATGGCAAACGGCACTCATAAGCAATGGTAACCGCTTATCATCAGGTCTGCCATTCTTTATTATATTCGGAGTGATAGTGATTTCAAAAGCCTTGTGTCCATTATTCATTAAAAAGTAAAAGTACATTATTGTATAACATCTTAAATAATTGTTATATTAGATCCAGTAAACAAATGGTATCACTTAATCGTAATTCTGATGTTATAATATTATGTTTTTTTTTTTTTTTGTAAAAGAATATTATTAACCGAAATTACTAATATTCCCCCTAACCCCTCCAGCTAAGCTAAATGGTTTGTGTTAGGAGTGAGTTCACGTCGGTAGTGTAATGGCCAGGATTCGAACCCGGGACCTCTCGATCGTAAGGTCGACTCCTTAACCACTAAGCTACCGACGCTTTATATATTATATTATAATCACAACAATAATTATGTTGGAAGTTAACGCGAATGTCACACATTGAAATAAAACTATTTTTAACGGATTCTATCGCGATTTTCGCGTTATTGATAACATCAAATAAATCGCGATAGAATACAGTTAAAATAGTTTTATTTCAAATTTATGTAGTGTTTAAGTTTCCCATCAGGCGGTATTGCCCCTGTATTGCAATATGTTAGGCCACAATATTTGGCAGGCGTGTGTAGGGCACACACGACACGCCTCCGCCACGGCCTGCTTCTGTAAGGACGGCGAGTCGGCCAACTGCCGTCCTCAGGCCCCGATCATGGAGGTCGGTAGTCCCGGGCGTAGATGAGTCTGCGGCATCCTCGCCGCAGACTGCGAGACTCGGGGGGCAGGGATCTCTCCCGCTCCCTCTCCGCCGTCTCTTTCGCGCGCATTACCTGCTCGCAGAAAGAGGCGGCGGCGTGCCACTTGCTCCCGTCGGAGACCACGGCCCTCACCATGGCCTCCAACGAGAGCGGGATAAAACCCGACCCCACCAGGCGAGGCCGCGGTGGCGGCCAAAGTCCGCCGGCAACCCTGGGGTTATCCTTTCGAGGGCTTACCCGGGGTGCCCGGCAACGGAAACTTGGGGAGGACACCGTGCGGTTTTAGTCGAGACACGACATAACCACCTCCGCTGGCCAGCAGGGGGGGTATCCGAAGGGATTACCGCACGTAAAAAAAAAAAAAAAAAGACCACAATATTTTCCATAAATATTCAATTTCATCCTGCTGTTGTTTAAGTTCAGAGATTATTTTCACTAATAACAAGCTGTGCCCGTGACTTCGTCCACGTGAATTTAGAATTTCAAGGATTCTTTTTTGCTCGGAAGCCTAATTCTTTTTCTAAAATAAAAGAAGCCTGTATTATGCCTTGTAATATTACGTATCCCGTCAAAATTGGCTCCAGAGATTACCTCTTTCAAACAGAAAGACAGACAAAAATTTATAATTAGTTTTTTTTTTAATGTAAGTACTGTGTATAAATTCATTGAAAAACTGTTAGTTTAACATTACAAACAGACACTACCGTTTTATTTATTTGTATAGTTAAGTAGAGTTTAACACAAGCTTTTATTTAACTTACTCTGTGAGTTTGTTAATTAGTTAGTTAGTTAGTTAGTACGGGTTAAATCTTGGAAGCCCAATTAGAACCATTTCCTGACGTTAGATTGAACTGAAAGGTATACTTGCGTATCTTCGGTGACATAGTACAATGAAGCTGGTCTTATGATGCTGTCGAAAAATATTTATATTTGGGCTCTTTTTTTTTTTTTTTTTTATATTTAGGACACGTCAATTTGACTTAACCTCGCCTGATGGTAAGCTGAAGGTAAAGTCTCAGGAAAGGGGGTCACCATTACATACATTGTTTGTCTTGCCTCTGCCTACCCTTCCTACCCCTTCGGGGATAGAGGCGTGAAGTTATGTATGTATGTATGTATGTATTGTTTGTTTTGGCAAATAATCTGATGCTACGTGATATCCGTGATATCCGTGATGAAGACGGAGACGGTAGGTGGTCATAGGAACTTCTGAACTAAACAAGATAACCCCGTCATGATACTTACTTGATTTGTCTTGCTATGCACTTACTAGAAAGCTTGTTTCAAAAATGTATTTTAAATTCATAATTTATTTTAAAATAATACTTACATATGACTTAACTATTCATTAATCTACCTATGGTCATGATATGTGGTAAGAACCAAGATTGAAACTCACAAACAGATATACTGAGCTATCATAATATTCCTTGCTTGCATTCTTTGAAACCCTTTGCATTTGAGAACAATTACTAATGTGATATAAATATGAGTGGCGATAGCCCAGTGGCGTACGTAACTGTGTGCGTGACTGTTGAGACGAGGTCTCGAGTTCGATCCCCAGTTGCCCGGGCACACACCTCTAACTTTTCGTAGTCATGTGTGCATTAATAAATGATAATTATCGCTCGCTTAATAATGTGCCCGGTAGATGGCAATAGGCTCGCCCCCTGTTACATTGGGACCGCAACATAACTGGCGAATCGTGGGTGTGTAATACAACTCTGCCTACCCCTTTGGGGATACAGGCGTGAAGTTATGTTATGTTATGTTGTTATGTTATGTTCAAGCCATTGTAATCTACACATAATAGCCTATGTCTATCAAGGTAATATACTTTTTAAATGATGAAAGAACTTTTCCAATAAGTGCAGTGTTGGTAACCCAGACATATAAAACAAACTAACAAAATTCGGCCTCTCTCTTTATAATATTAGTACAGACGAGCATCTCGCAGATGAAATTATTTGATACTTTCATGAATAAAACTTTGATGTTTTAATTCACCAAATGCACACAAGGTAACACAAAGGCTGTTTATCACAAAATTCATAAACGTTGCCGCTACTATCCATCACTAGATTCATATACGTAACCGCGTGTCCGTCAGTAAATTCATAATGTATGCAACCGCGTTGACGGCTCTAGTGGAATTAGATTCAACGCGGCGTTTGCGCTAATAATTTTACCGTAACGAGTTTGGTTGATGGAAATAAGTCAGAGTGAATTATTAAGCTAGTAATTTTAAATTCATAACAAGCACAGTTCTTTTAGTGGTTCTAGAAGTTTCAGCCCCCGAGGATTCAAACGGAAATCAACGAAATGATAAGACATCTAAAATCTACAGGTCAGAAATTAAGTCTTCTCTGGACAGGGTTGCGTTTCGAACTGGTGGTCCATCCAATTCCGTTTTAATGTTCTATTGAGAATAAATACAGTATGACTTTGGAATCTTGTATATATAACAATGCCAGCTGTTGTCCGCGGCCGAGGTACGGGTATATAACGCGAGCGAGGTGTCGAGGCGTGACCTCGTGGCAGCCATCGGGGTGGGAGTCCTCTCGCTCGGCAGCATGATTGCGGCAATGGTGCGGAGCGCGAGCGCGTGGGCCACCGCCACCTCCTTCTGCGAGCATGTCATGCTCGCGAAGGAGATGGCGGAGCGCGCCCGGGAGAGGTTCAGAACTCTCCCGGCCCGCCGAGCCCGCAACATGCTCGCCGCGCGTCGCAGGCGACTCAGGCTCCGGAGGTCCTCCCTCCTCCTCCATCCTCCATGAGCGCAGGCCTGGGGGTGGCAGGTGAGGCCGCCTGTCACCCCAGCAGAAGCAGGCCGGGACGGTGGGGCGACTAGCGCCCCTCCCCCAAACCGGGGCAAGACGGGGACACCGTGGTTCCCAAACCCGAGGGGGCCATCTCGAAACCGGAGACGGCCCAGGGTCAGTCGGGGTGCGAGGGATATATTCAGCTGACCATCAGGCGAGGTGAAGTCAAATTGACTTGTCCTATTTATAAAAAAAAAAGACCTCAGACGTACCAAATATAAACACAAAAATACATAACAGTCGGTCACGCCGTTTCGGAGGATTAAGATAACAAACACTGTGACACGGGATTCTTATATGTTAGATAATATTTCTTACTTTACTTTTGAGACATTCTGTGAGATCAGATTTAAAGATTTGTCTGTAAAGCCTGTCAAGGCGTCTTCCTCTTCAAGATGTATTTCACTTAAATCACCTAACTATCTCCCCCAGGGAACATCCTAATGGAATAGCTATTCCTCTACAAACCCCTAGAGGATCTTAATGGGATCCCTTTGTCTTTTTTTAGCTAGAACGCTATTGAAACAGGTTTATACGTATTCAGGTCGCTCATTTAAAGCAGTTATCTATAGTATATTACTATATTTACTATATATTATTTTGAACGCAAAAGTAACTATTTCTGCCTGTCTATCTGTTACGCCTTCACGCCTAAACCACTGAACTGATCTTAATAAATGTTATACAGACATGGACTTGAGATTGGGAAAGCACATAGGTATATTTCGTTGCGATAACTGACGTCTATGCGGGCGGAACCGCGGGCAACAGCTAGTATTGCATATGTATTTCAGAAAACATTGTGTGTTCATCATGTATTACTCAGTTTCCAAATGATGTCTCAAATATTAGTATCACATAATAAATTTCGCAACTCATAATAATTCGTATTATTTTTCTATCACCACCATGTCACACACATATTCTATCACAAAGCAAATTGCCTTTGATTGAGATTTCATTTTAGGGAGCCGTAGCCAAATGGCAAAAACGGTACCCTTATTGATTCGTCATGTCTTTCTGTCTGTCCGTACGTGTGTCACATCCACTTTTTCCGAAACTATAAGAACTTTGCTGTTGAAACTTGGTAAGTAGATGTATTCTGTGAACCGCATTAAGATTTTCACACAAAAATAGAAAAAGAAAACAATATATTTTGGGTGCTAAGTTTTTCGTGGTGGCGTGCATTCGTTGTTAAGTGATTCGTATTAGTGAATTAGGGTTTCTGTTATTCGAGATCGCATGCCTTCGGTGCTAAGTTTTTCGTGGTGGCGTGCATTCGGTGCTACGTTTTTCGTGGTGGCGTGCATTCGTTGTTAAGTGATTCGTACCTATTAGCAAACTTACGGGGTGGTGGTATTCGGTGTTACACTTTTCGAAGTCAGGTATTACACCCGGGTTCCCCCATACATAGAACCGAAACATTTTTTTTTTCATCAAACCCATACTGTGGGTTTTCTATGGATAGGTCTTCAAAAATGATATTGTGGTTTCTAATATCTTTTTTATCTGAACTGAATAGTTTGTACGAGAGACACTTCCAAAGTGGTAAAATGTGTGTCCTCCCCCCCTCCCCCTGTAACTTCTAAACTAAGAAAATGATAAAACTAAAAAAAATATATGATGTACATTACCATGTAAACTTCCACCGAAAATTGGTTAGAACGAGATCTAGTAAGTAGTTTTTTTTAATACGTCAACTCAAATATAAAAAATTACTTGCTGCTACGGAACCCTTCATGGGCGAGTCCGACTCGCACTTGGTCGGTTTTTTTTTTTCTAACTACTCCAATGTATTTTATTTTGACACCGAAATAGGCGTTGTATCCGACAAGAAGGCACTCGGAGTGAATTATACCGAATTATCCTGTTCTCTCGTAAAAAGTGCGTTACTGCTTTTTACGATCGTATTTGTTTCTACATCTCTGAACGGTACCATTTGTTTTTGTAACTCGAAAATTAGATGTGTCCATCAAAAAAGCGTTTAGATTTATAGTTGTTCCAGATGCGACTATTTTAGTTATTGGCTATCTTTTACATTAGAAAAAACGTTATTGTCAACTAAATTAAATTTACTTATACGCAGTTCATACTGCAGTTCATGTAAACTTAAAACATCCTACTAATATTGTAAACGCAAATTTTGTAAGTACGAATGTTTGTTACTCTATCATGCCAATATGGCTGAAATTTGGTACAGGGATAAATTGCACGTAACATAACATAAACTCACGCCTATATCCCCGAAGGGGTAGGCAGAGGTGCTAGCACCCACTTTCGCCAGTTTATGTTTTAGGTCCCAATGTAATAGGTGGCGAGCCTATTGCCATTAACCGGGCACTTATAAACCTGCGATAAATACACACATAACTTCGAAAAGCATCGAAAAGTCATTGGTGTGTGCCTTGGTAATACCTGGGATCGAACCCGAGACCTCGTCTCAGCAGTCCTTTACCCATACCACTAGGCTACCGCACCTAACCCACTGCTAAATTGCAGTCTGGAATAACATTTTTATCCCTGGAATAGGTTCCCATAAGAAGCGAGAACGGAATCAGAATCCCACGAGGGCAGTACCGTGGGCAACAGCTAGTTTGTGATGAAGGCAATGCCCTACAGATAATTATTTGGATTAATGGAACTAACTTCAAATGAGCCTATAACTAAAATTCAAGTATTTTTTTTTTATATATATATTTTTATTTTTTATTTTACCGATATTTTTTTTTTGTTTCAAATACATATTTTGTCGATACCAAGTCATCTCACCAAATTCAGAGACCTAATTTTATGACACCTTACAATAATTATGGTTCAATAAAAGTACCTATCTATTGAAATAAAACTATTTTTAACGGATTCTATCGCGATATATTTGATGTTATTTTATATTTTACATTGATCCCGACGTTTCGGTTGCTTTTCAGCAGCCATGGTCACGGGGAGAAAAGGAACCGAAACGTCGGGATCAATGTAAAATATAAAATAACATCAAATAAATCGCGATAGAATCCGTTAAAAATAGTTTTGTTTCAATGTGTGACATTCGCGTAAACTTCCGACAATATCAAAAAGTATATAATGTCATCATTCGAAGTAAATACATCCCCTGTCATTTTTCGGCGAGCCGGTGGTAGGGGATACATTTTATGTTGGTTGTTTGATAATAAACATATCCAATGTTTTATTGAAAATTATTTGGAATAAATTCTACTCGTGTTGTAAAAGTGATCTTAGTACTGATGTATGTTCATTATGTTACATTTCAGATTATTTGACGTAAAACATTTTTTTGATGTTTTTACTTCAAATTTTATAGTGCGACATACGGTGTAACAGGATTTTTTCTTGATTTAGGAGGAGATAGGGCAAACTCGAAATAGAATGTTCTGTCTCAATTGGAGGGTACAGCCAGTAGTGGTAGGTACACTAGTTCTTGGGGTGTATGTTGGGTAACCTCCTCGAGTGTCGCTCCGATTCCGATCCCGCTGCAGTCCGGGGGGAACGGAATCGGAGCGGCCGGTACACCCTGGGCGGCGGTCAATGGCTTCCCCTTCACCCCTTCATAGGGTCGGCATTGATCGTCGGCCAATACCCAACGTGGCGGGAACACATCGCTCTCCGTACTCCTCTGCTTTCAGAGGAGACAGGATGAGCGATGCTGTTAGTGGTGAGATGGCCCAGGGTCAGTCGGGGTGCGAGGGATATGCTCTATGGGTAACCTTACACCCCGGCGTCTGAAGACCCGAGACGGCGTGCGTTTTAGTCGGTGCAAGCCCGACATAACAACCCCCGCTGGCCGGCGGGGGGTATCCGAAGGGATTTCCGCACGATAAAAAAAAAAAAAAAAAAAAAAAAAAGATACACTAGTTCTTGTTGATACATTGTGCTGCTATCGAGGATAAAAAGAAAGGGCCATGAATTGCCGGGCATGACATTTTAGAATGTAAACTTGACTTCAAGAATAAGATAGGCCCTAAGTTGCTATTAAAACCACCTCGCTCAGTTCAGTAACGCCATGGTTTTAAAACTTGTAATGTATTTACAACTGGCTTTTGTCCGCTGCTCCGCCCGCATAGAATTTTGATCCCGTTCTACGGTTATGTTAGTGAACTGCCTGTTTGTTTTGTACTTATACTGTTACATACATACATGTATTCATAAAATGACGCCTGTTTCCCATAGGGGTAGGCAGAGATCACGGATCTCCATTTGCCACAATCCTGACATACATAGCCGCGGTAGCCTAGTGATATGGGTAATGGACTGCTGAGACGAGGTCTCGGGTTCGATCCCAGGTTTTACCATGGCACACACCAATGACTTTTCGATGTATCTTATAAGTGCCCGGTTAAGGCAATAGGCTCGCCACCTATTACATTGGGACCTAAACATAAACTGGCGAAATGTGGGTGCTAGCACCTCTGCCTACCCCTTCGGGGATATAGGCGTGAGTTTATGTTATGTTATGTTATGTTATGCTGACACACTTCTCTCGCTTCATTCACTCTCATAACATTCTTCATGCATGCTCGTCGGTTTAGGGTACTCCTGACCTGCCCCTTTTCTAACACTTCCCCGATTTGGTCCAGGTATGTGCGCCTAGGTCTTCCCCTTCCGACGGTACCATCCACACTCGCCCTCGCTCGCCTTACTTCATCGCTCACTTATACTGTTAAGTTTATATAATAACTATGTTACTATTTTTAAATTTGGTTAGTTGGTTAAAACTAACCAAATCAAATCTTGAGCTTGAATTACATCCCAAGTTGAATTATTACATTTTATTAATAATAGGCTGTTAAAATTTTAAAATTTATATTACCTATTAAGTAGAATATATTTTGGCAGTGCCAAAATATATTATTATTATTATTTTAGAATGTGTTAGGTTCTTCTAACTGAAATTTAAGGATTTTCTACACGGAACTTGGCACCTGTATAGATCTCAATTCTTTTAGCGACAACGCCGCATATTCTTAATATTGACGGCCTCTGTGGCGTAGCGGTAGTGCATTCGACTGCTACGACAGGGGGCGCGGATTCGATTCTCGCTCAGTGCAAATATTTGTATGAATGAATATGTCTATTTGCATTGGTCTGGGTGTTTCTATGTATAATATGTATGTATTTACAAAAAAAAAGTATATAAGTACGTTTATCCGCAGTCTGGAACCCATAACACAAGCTAGTTAACCTATGCTTACTTTGGGTCTAGAATGCGCTGTGTAGAATGTCGTAGAATATTTATTTATGGTATGGTATCGCGGGCTGGTATCCGCAACTCCACGACAAGGCGCGGATTTGATTTGGTTAGTTTTAACCAACTAACCAAATTTTAGAATAGTAACATAGTTATTTTATAAATCTAATAGTATAAGTACAGTAAAAACAGGAAGTTCACCAACATAACCGTAGAACGGGATCAAAATTCTATGCGGGCGGAGCAGCGGACAAAAGCCAGTTGTAAATACATTACAAGTTTTAAAACCATGGCGTTACTGAACTCAGCGAGGTGGTTTATATTTATTTATTATTATTATTATTGAACTTGGCTCTCATTACACATTTATGTTTTTGATGGGATTTCTTTTAAAAGCTTTTATCTACTTTCACTTGTCCGTTGTCTGTAATCAAATCTTGCAAGTTAAATTTGACAGACTTCCCGTTTGCCGACTGAGATGAAATTGTGCTCGCATATTTATGTATAACGCGTAATAATATAAAAAATTGATTTTTTATATTACTTGTTCAATGGTGACATGAATACATTTTCTGCTCAAGCTAAAGCTGATTAATAAATTATAATCCAGGAATTATCTGTTTATCAATTAGAGTCTTAAAGAAAGAAATGAAATTCAATAACTATCTGTATTTTAAAAACAAAATTATATGAACTCCTAACATCCTAAAAAAGAGTATGTACAAAGTAAAAAGTTTATTTGTCAAAGAATTCCTCTGCATAGATGTTGACTGGTAACGTACCCAGAATTATTTTTGAAATTTTAATATCTCTAATTTTAATTAACCTTAACCTTGCATTTTCTAGAGACAATAACATTTATGTATTTACAAATTTCTGTTTTTAAAATCATTGTAATTACTAATTGTTTCTATTAATTCAAATAATTAGCATCGTGTATTTACTTATTGTGTATCACCTTGTCTCACATCATTCGCATTCATCTAGTATCCTTGTTGACCTCCTCTCGAGACGGGAGCAAGTACGATGCAATGATCAACACAAGCATCGTACAGACACGTTGCGCGTGGTCAGCAGTTTACGCCGAACCGCGCTATTTCATCATTTAATTCATTTAGTATTATTTCGATCATCAATCATACCATTTTAGGTTAAGTTAAGACAATACACATTAGTTGTCCTTAACTTCATCTTTTATTTACAACCAAACATTCCTGTACGGCTACCATTGCCCGTACAATGTTAGTTAGCGTAAATTTGATATAAAACGTAAAATTCTACTGAATCGAACCTTGGATACAAACAATGTTATTACATTGTTTGTATCCAAGGTTCGATTCAGTAGAATTTTAACTCAGAACTTAGAAGGATTGTAACTCGCTAGATATTTCTAGCGAGTTACAATCCTTAGTTGATTATTATTAATTTTAAAAACTACATCTCGCATTCAACCATACCAACCCAACCCATCTTCACTACAGTAAAACAAGACTTAGAGATATGTACCTTGGTTTTAGAACACTTAATGTTCCTTTAAAGTCTCAGCCACAGCGGTGGCTAATCCTCTTCATATCGCCTTACTCCGGCGCAATAATAAAACAGTATGGCGTTAAAGTGTTTAATAAAAATTTAATTAAAAATGTAATACTACGTTTATAATCTTTGGCTTTGGTTCTCTGTAGTATTTTATTTTAGTAATAAACAAGCGAAGATTAATATTGGAGCTGGATTTTTAACCAAAATTTATGAAATTGTGTTAGCGTTGTGGTTTCATTAAGCATTTATGTTTTACTGGTCACCTTTATAAACTCGCAATCCATAGGAAACAAAGATGATGACGTAAGTTTTTCAGACCGAAAAAAAAAGGCAAACGTATAATGATTGCCTGTTTTTTTTAAAGAATATTATGAAGCGAAATTACGAATCTACCCCCAACTCCTCCTGCTAAGCTAAATTGTTTGTGTTAGGAATGGGTTCACGACGGAACTATAATGGCCAGGATTCGAATTTGGAATCTCCCGATCCCGAAAGCTACCGACGACGCTTCGTTTGTGGGTTGTAATTTCCATGGCAGTTGCATAATCGTGACCTATAAGAATAAAAAATAAGTTATCAGAAGAGGGTTTTTCCTTAATTTTTTAACAGCCAGTAGACATACTTTAGTGCTTCCACCTAAGTTCCACAGAAGCCTTCCAAAGCAAGCAAGCAGAAAAGTTTGGGTTGAAGTGCTATCTCGATCTTGAAGTCAGTCATATTTCGTCTTAGCCTTGATCGATACAAGGGCTGAATAAACCTCTCTCTTGTAGCATCGGGTGATGTAAGTCGACAAGGCGCATGGAAAACACCTCCCTCTGCATAAACTCTAATCAAATCTGCACATGTGTTCTTATAATTACTATACCCGTATAGCTCTGTAAATTATTCATATCAGGCGCATTTAGCAAAAACAACTGGATTAATATGCACCACGCATTCGACGTGAATATGCACTAGGATTACAAATATCTTAAATTCTAGATCAATTTAGATTTCTCGATAGTGCTTTCATGAATAAAGTTACATTTGACTTGAAGTTATAGTCTAAAAAGTACACAACAGTAACATATCTGAGCTATAGAGAAATAAAATACTGTTTTTATTACAAATGGTAAGGGGGGAATACGGGTGCACGGTAGGTCCAAAAAAGTATTGTATATCAATTTTTCATGACGTTGAATATTTTTTGTTTAATGTATTTTGGGTGTAAAGATTCAGATCCTCGGGGTTAAAGTCAAGTTACCCGCAAGCCGCTTCACCTGCTGTTTGACGGACTGATTGATTTTACATCAGGGTTTGTTAGGTCAGACGACAGTCGCTCCTATTGAAGTCAATAGAAAGAGGAGGAGAGTGGACATTGGCTCCAAAGTTTAAGCTTTGGATGCAAACAGGATTAGTGCTGTGATGATGATGATGATGTAGAATATTTTCTATATTACTGACGTTGCATACATACAACCGATCTTACTACTGTGGAGTCTGGGGTTTGACTACACAGCATCTTGTCGATCACTAGTGGTATTTAAATTATAACAAAAGGATTTTATATGACTTAATATATTTATTTCTAATTATAATTATTCTACTGAACGGGGTTTAATTGGATTTACGCGAGGTTGTTTATATTTACTGAACCAACTAGAGAGTGACGCGAAACTCTGCTCAGTGCATGAGCCTAATCCACTTTTACTTCTTGATATTCTCTTCTCGCGGGTCAAGGCCGGAGCCTCTGGTCATCCCCCGACTCGATCTGTCCGCAAATCATTTGTTATTTCCTAAGCTCTTAATTCAAACTCATTTATACATTTTTATTTTAATAACGCTGACGCATGATGGCCAGGCAATTAACTATAGTGTTCGAAGGAGTCCGAACACTACATTACCTACAGAATAGCGAAGATAATAATGGTGAATGGAAAAAATTAGGAAATGATCAATTCTTTCCTAACTTATTCAAACACACACATATCAAATTACAGAAAAATCGATTTAAATAAATAAATAATAAATACTCTAAGACATTCTACACAGTGCTTTCTAGAGCCAAAGTAAGCATAGTTTAACTAGCTTGTGTTATGGGTTCCAAAATGCGGATAAACACATACATATTATACATAGAAGCACCCAGACCAATGCAAATAGACATAAAATATTTCATGCATTCAAATATTTGCACAGAGCGGGAATCGAACCCGCGCCCCTTGTCATAGCAGTCGAATGCACTACCGCTGCGCCACAGAGGCCGTTAAATATAAGGTGTTAGCATACTATTCATTTTTTAGTAAGCATCACCTACTTTTGAGCTCAACTTTACGATGTAACGGTAAGTACATACATATTGTACCGAAAGATTTTACAGCATCACTCTTGTTAGTACTAAAAATGTATTGAAATCCACTGATATCCGTATTTTACTTCTTATCAAAGAAGTATAATAAAAAAAATTACACTCTAGCATGGGCGTGGTATATTGGAGACGGGGAGGCATATGGCCATGTCACGGCATATATTCATAGACTAGTAAAGATCTTTATTAAGATTTTGTTTGGAAAGGGACTGTAAACTTGGATATGTTTATTATTTACGCATGCCTTTTTTTTTAAAGAAAAGGGTGTAAGGTTGCCCATAGAGCATATCCCTCGCACACCGACTGACCCTGGGCCATCTCCGGTTTCGAGATGGCACCCTCGGGTTTGGGAACCACAGTGTCTCTGTCTTTTCCCGGTTTGGGGGAAGATAGGGACATCATCCTGGCCTGCTGCTGCTGGGGTGACAGGCGGCCTCAGCTGCCACCCCCAGGCCTGCGCTCATGGAGGATGCGACGCCTGAGTCGCCTGCGACGCGCGGCGAGTATGTTGCGGGCTCGGCGGGCCGGGAGAGTTCTAAATCTCTCCCGGGCTCGCTCCGCCATCTCCAAGTTTTTGGTTACATGTAATTTTAAAAGAGCCTAATCCATCGAATTGGGTTAGAAAAAAGGCAACTGCCTGTCTACGTGGAAAAAGTGCTTATCAGTAACTACTGATAAACGTGGCCACATCAGCGAAAGCGACTCTTCTGCATTTTGTCTGCAAGTATTCTGACATGACAAACCTGAATAAATGATAAAGTGTGTGGCACTTCGGGAGTGTCGACAGAAGTGAAAACTTGAACAACTACGTGTGTATTTTTAATCGTCATCCTCTCATCCTAATCTCTCCCTCTCTGTCTTCCTCCTTCTCTCCCTCCCTCTCTTCTTCCCTCCCTCTCTCCCTATCTCCCTCCCTCCCTCCATCCCTTACTCCCTCTATCCGTGCCTCCCTCCTTCAAAAAATTTAAGCTGCACTGTGTTTGGTAGGTACTTCCCTGATTGAGTCAACCCATACATGCTGAGAATAGTACAATTCTACTTGCAATATTGAATAGCAAACTGCTCACTTAATCGAGTTCTGAACTTACGCTAAGTGAATTACGTACAAATTAAAGTTAGATAAGTTTGTTAGTGAGTCAAGTATAGCGTTGCACGATTTATCACTAACAATGTGCTTTTAATTTTGCAATGAGGCAACTACACCTAAATCAATGATTAATAACCTCCTTTTTTATATTTAGGACACGTCAATTTGACTTCACCTCGCCTGATGGTAAGCTGAAGGTAAAGTCTCAGGAAAGAGGGTCACCATTACATACACGTACCATGTTAACAATGGTGGCACTCAGCTTGACGGCCTCATCAAAAGAGGAATGTCGTCGCAGCACCGCGTGACACCCACCGGTCCCACTAGTGGAGCGACCACAATCCCCCTGCCCGGCTATGCACTTGCTGACCCCTGAAGGAAATCAAACCGAAATTGGATTACTATGGAGGGTTTTTCGCAATCGTGCACGGTGGTACCCACCCGGCCAAATTTTGTGACAAATTTGTGTCATCAAATTTCTGCCACCAGTACTCCTCCTTTCTTAAGTCGGTTAAAAATAAAACATAACATTAAAATATAGGATATGTTATTTTTATCTTTGGGGTACCTCTAAGACCTTTGAGGCCCAAAGATAACCTTACTAGCAAACTGGTATGTCAGCTGATTGATGGACGAGACTGTGGTGATGAAGGTTTTCCTCTCTGAGTTAGAAAGCAACCACTCACTTAAAATATGGGGAAATACGAGAGCGAACCTGGTCTCCAAAGTATAAATAAATACATATCGTAAGACAAAGTACACAACGCCATCTAGACCCAAACTAAGCAGAGCTTATCATATGGGTTCTAGAACGCGAATACACATACTTAAATCCTTTTTTTTTTGGAAATAAAAAACATATTATACATAGAAACACACAGACCAATGCAAATATACATATTTGCACTGAGCGGGAATCGAACCCGCGACCTCTGGCTTAGTAGTCGAACGCACTACCGCTACTTCACAGAGGTCGCCAAGGTAAACTTATTTAAGCTTCGAATGTAACCAGAATTGGCGATCAGATGACGATAATGATTTATACTTTATATTAACTTTTGCACGATTGACTTAAGCAGTGGAACTATATACATAAAAAAATGGAAAAGGACCCTTGTGGGGGCTGGCTTAAGAAGTGTGGAAATATTACTGTCATTAGTATTGGGGCCTTGATATAGATTTTGATAGTAAGGCACAGGTATGAAAAAAACCGGCCAAGTGCGAGTCGGACTCGCCCATGAAGGGTTGCGTAGCAGCAAGTAAAATTTTTATATTTGAGTTGATTGAATGAAGCGAAAATGTGGTTTAAGATGTGTTGGGACACAGATGTGTGCGCTGTATGTATGTGTGTGTGTGCAAGTTAGATCGCATGAGAGTCGCTGCGCAGTGGTTCGACAGAGCGCTAGGTTGCAAATGATCGCGAAACGTAATTTGGGGAATATTTTATTGTCTTACTAAAAATATATATTTCATACCAAATATTATTGAATTGGGAATTTCGTGTAGTAAACAAGTTTATTATTCAAGCAAAGTGTTTCTGTCGGACTAGCGCCGTGACCCTGGTAATCCCTCAGTTATCCCACACTTATATAAAGCGTGGACACAGTAGTTGGTAGCGGGTTCGATTCCCGTGTGAACTGTAAGTGTTCAACAAAATAGGTATCAGTGTAGTGGCCACGGAGTCTGACCACCTGATAGCCTATAGATGTATGACGTATTAAAAACTAGATCATATTCAAGTCAATTTTCGGTGGAAGTTTACATATGTACATCATATATGTATATATTTTTTTTATCATTCTCTTGTTCTAGAAGTTACGGGGGGGAGACACATTTTACCACTTTGGAAGTGTCTCTCGCGCAAAATATTCAGTTTAGAAAAAAAAAATATTAGAAACCTCGATATCATTTTTGAAGACCTATCCATAGATAGGATCCACGTATTATAAATTATAAAAATATTTTTTTGAGTTACAGTTCTAAATATGGGGAAACCCCCAAAATTTAGACAGACATGACGAATCTATAAGGGTTCCGTATTTGGCCATTTGGCAACGGAACCCTTTTTTTTTTTTTTTTTTATCGTGCGGAAATCCCTTCGGATACCCCCCCGCGTGCCAGCGGGGGCGGTTATGTCGGGCTTGAACCGACTAAAACCGCACGCCGTCTCGGGTCTACAGACGCCGGGGTGTAAGGTTGCCCATAGAGCATATCCCTCGCACCCCGACTGACCCTGGGCCATCTCCGGTTTCGAGATGGCCCCCTCGGGTGGCAACGGAACCCTAAAAAAGGTTTTAAAAAGAATGTTAAAGACAAAAACAAAATCACTTGACTTGTATATCTTGTGTATATCTTCGTCTTAAACTTGAGTTGCGAGTTCGAGATTCTCATCAAGGTTCGAGAATCGATAGAGATTCTATTTGTAAATTTGAAATTCCCAATCAGTTAATCGCTGCCGCTTTCCTTATAAAATTATTCTGTTTGGATCGCAATCAAATCTTAAGTCGGTGAAACTAAATTAAATGTCAAAATTTACTCCGACAAGTTTAATATTATGATGCGTTCTTTCGAAAGTTGTCTTCTTGTACTTTTCTCTCTCTCCCTTTACTTCCGCTCGTATACCTTGCCTTTACTTCGGAGCCGCGGGTCCGGATACTCTTTCTTCTTGTAGTTTCACTTATAGGCTTTTAGGTCGTATAAGCTTTTATGAGAGCTTCGGCCATCTGAACTTCCAACCACAAGAGGAAGGCCTGTACCAGAGCCTCGTCTGTCAAAGAAGGTATATCAGCTTGCAAGTGACTTTGGCTTAGCTCCGAAGAACCCAAAACCAATACGCATTGCCACTCTGACTGTATTTTACCGCCTCTACCACGGTGAGTGTTCTGAGGAGGTCTTTCAACTAATCCCACCTTCTCCATTTCGATCCAGAACAACACGTGCTGGACTAAGATGCCAACCGCAAACCATACAGTCCCGAACTTAGCGGTTCGGTGCATCCTTTCTTTGTCGCACGATAAAGAGCTGGAATGCTCTGCCCGCGCACGTGTTTCCTTCTTACAATCCCGGGTTCTTCAAGTGGGGCGTGAAAAAGGATCTTTTGAGGCCGTCAAGGTCATTATAGGGGCTACCATTTAAGGATCGTCAGCATCTAGGATGGTGGCCCATATCTTCTGGACTTCATCCTAGCTTCTCACCATCCAGCGAGGTGCAGTCAATTATCGGTACGAATATTAAAAAATAAAAAGCTGCAAAACTTTAAGAAAAACACTAACATATTACATCACATAAAATACTGTGCCTATTTAATCAGAGTGTAATACACCTCTGCATGTATTGTGCCTTCGAGTATATAAGGCGTTATTATATGAATGGTAAATGGGTTATCTGTACAATGTAGTTAGATAATGATATTATAACTGCCTTAAACTGCTTCATGACAGCTTAATTACCGGTTATCCAGCGGTTTATGAGCTCACGCTAGGCGTGTCACTATTCCGGTGCAATCTGAATACACAGGCTTTATCCATTCTTATATAAAAGCATTGATTTTTGCCTTTGTAATGTATTACTTTGTGACCTGAATAAATCAAGATTTTTGTAGATTCTTATTTTACACTAGCTGTGCCCGTGACTTCGTCCACGTGGATTAAGATTTTTAGGTTTTTAGCTCTTTTGCGCGGAACCCTAATTATTTTTCCTAAAATTAAAGTATCCTATGTTACTCCTTGTTATATTACCTTCCTGCCAGTGAAAGTCCCGTCAAAATCAGTCCAGCCATTTCAGAGATTAGCCGGAACAAACAGACAGACAGACAGACGGACAGACAGACAACAATTGTAAAAAATGTTATTTTGGTTTATGTACCGTATATATATTCATATACATGTAGTAAAAAACGGTTATTTCAATATTACAAACAGACACTCCAATTTTATTTATATGTATGTATGTATAGATGTATAGATGTATAGATGTATAGATGTATAGATGCCTATGCATCTATACATCTATACATCTCCGGTTTCGAGATACATCTATACATCTCTACATCTATACATCTATATGTATAGATGTAGAGATGTATAGATGTATCTCGAAACCGGAGATGGCGCAGGGTCAGTCGGGATATGCTCTATGGGCAACCTTACACCCCGGCGTCTGTAGACCCGAGACGGCGTGCTGTTTTAGTCGGTTCAAGCCCGACATAACCGCCCCCGCTGGCCGGCGGGGGGGTATCCGAAGGGATTTCCACACGAAAAAAAAAAGTATGCCGGTTTGCACGTGACGTTGGTTTGACTCCAAAGGGTTTTGACCCATACCCATGATTTAAGATGATATTATCGGAAGTTTACGTGAATATGCCATGCCACATTGAAATGAAACTATTTTTATTAGATTCTACCACGATTTATTTGGTGTTATTTTGTTACTAGCTGATGCCCGTGGCTCCGCTTGCGTGGAGGTCGGTTATCGTTTTTTGGTCATTTCTCCGATTTTATTTAACCAATTACAATTAAAATTACGATAGATATTAAGTCTGATCAATAAAAAAAACGGTTCCAAATCAGTAGTGTTCAGCAGTTTAGCGTCTATCGCGAACAAACAAACAAACAAGAATTTCAAAAAAATATTTTAGTGTTCGGTATTGCTCATTTAACATAATTCAAGTAATGTTTTTTAACCATCTCCAGTGTACGGTTTACTAATGTTTGGCAAAAAACGTTCCCCAAAGTGTCACATGCCAAAGTATGTTTCCCAAATTTTCATTTGGCAGAAAAACATTTGGCAAAACAACTTTTCGCAATTTTACAGCTAGCAATACTATTTTTGGCAATTCATTGTTTAACAAATAATTACATGGCAAAGTTTCATGTTACCAAGTATTAGGTAGTCAAATATGGTTTTTTGTCATTTTGGATTTCGGAAAAGCTAGTATTTTACGTTTAAGATCCAATTTTAATTTTAAAATACACTGCTGCATGGGTGTTTTTTCACCTTGGACAAATAATTTACAGGTAAGAACTTCTATAATAATTATATTGATATTATACAAACCAATTCAGGCGCCTCGCCGGCCGCTGCCGCGTGCCGCGGCACGCTCGCTCGGCTCGCGTTCTGTTTGGGCCACAGTTCTAACCTAACCCACAACAGAAAAGTGGGTGCTACGTAACTTATATGAAAAAATTTGAACGAAATTACTTTTGGAATATAATTTTTACAAAATAAAGCATCGTAGGCAGGGGGATTGTGGTCGCAGCACTAATGGGACCGGTGGATGTCATGCGGTGCTGCGACGACAATCCTCTTCTGATGAGGCCGTCAAGATGAGTGCCACCATTGTTAACATGGTACGTGTATGTAATGGTGACCCTCTTTCCTGAGACTTTACCTTCAGCTTACCATCAGGCGAGGTGAAGTCAAATTGACGTGTCCTAAATATAATTTAAAATAAAATTTGCTTAATGTATATTTGACTTAATAAAAATTGAGCAAGTAAAAAGTTGCCAAATGAATATTTGACGAAGTGATTAAAATGCGAAATATAAATTTGCTAAAGATTCTTTTGGGAAATGAAACTATGAAATAAGTTTTTTGGGAAGTGAAATTTGACGAAACGTATTTTTCCAAACGGCAGGATCCCCCAGTGTACAGATACAACTAATTTAAAATTTTATAATTCTGATCCTTAAACTGATCCCGATGTTTAATTTACTTTTCAGCAGCCAATGTCACAGGGGACGAAGATGGCGGTTGTCTCATAGTTTTATTTCAATTTTGACTTTGTTCGTGGATAAATTATTTCTTTCTTTATTCAATTGCTGTAATCTCAAGACTTACTTTCTCCATTATGTAATGAGGAAAGTTTTCTCAATGATGAATCGCAATGTCACGATGAACGACGTTTTGAGGGTGGCGGGTGACAGTAGATTCAACGTTAAAATATAGGCCACTGACTGAGTAAGTATAATTATTTTATAGATGTTTTTTTTATATACTGTTGCCGCTGTATATCACTGATAGAAGCGCGATTGTTACGAGTATACCCAAATTTTCATCATATAAAATCATATAAATTATTATTAAAAAAACCGCGGTAGCCTAGTGGTATGGGTAAAGGACTGCTGGTCTCGGGTTCGATCCCAGGTATTACCATGGCACACACCAATGACTTTTCGATGCTTTTCGAAGTTATGTGTGTATTTATCGCAGGTTTATAAGTGCCCGGTTAATGGCAATAGGCTCGCCACCTATTACATTGGGACCTAAAACATAAACTGGCGAAACGTGGGTGCTAGCACCTCTGCCTACCCCTTCGGGGATATAGGCGTGAGTTTATGTTATGTTAAAATTATCTCACAGAAAAACCCAATATCACTTTTTTTTATATCAATATGAATATCACTTTGAGTACTAAAATAACTTCCATAATTAGTTTTACAGCAGAAAATAAGAGCTGAAATCTGAAAAAAAAATGTAGATGCTCGACACTAATTGGCCTATCAAAGGCAAAATATTGCCGGCGATTGCACAACAATCATTACAAAAATACCAATGTACATGTTTGAGCTTCAGCCTATGAAATTGTTCATTCGATCAACCGTCAGTAAAAGTGCGTTTTTTTTTTCAATTTATGGTCATGTTGAATTTATTAGTATCGATATATTTATGCTACAAAATGTTTTTTTTATATTTATAGTTGTACGGACCAAGATGGATGTATGGAGAGAAAGATTCAGAGAGAGGACGCTGGGCTCCGGAGTGCAAGCTTTGAGTGCAACCTTAAGGCCGTGATAATGTTTTGTTCGTTGTGAAACAAACCAAAGAAATCTTAATGAAATGAATCGTAATAAAGCGTGTTTTAAAAAAAACTGGAAATTTGATCACGTTCACGCATCCCATAGTAATCTATTCCAGGGATAACATGTAGCGTATGTGTTATTCCAAATCGATCCCAGCACCAAATTTCAACCATATTCGTTGAGCCGTTTGATCTTGATCGAGTAAGAATCCTAATAATATTAGTAAAATTATATATTTATTAAAATGTTGACCATTTTAAAGTTTAAACAACAATCTCCACGGACCTAGCCGAGTATTTAATAAAGCAACCTATTGAGCTGTAAAAGAGTTTACGGCGACTTTGCAAAGCCAATTAGAAGCTAAAATTTATGGTAGCCGTCTTACCATAAATTGTTACATTTTAATTTAAGTCCACTGGCCCAGTCGTACTTCGAAACTTCAACTTTGTAGAACAATTCTTAGTATTCGAAATTTATTAGTTTTGTAGCTAATGTAGGTTAATATTTCTATGGTTTCTTATAGTATCAAGATTTTTACTATGTAGGAAATTTAATTTAATTTTAGTGTTTTATTAAATCTCCTCCTCCTTAGTCGTTCACTCTTGACAGAGTCAGTCGTGGTTGATGACGCTGCATTTTCATTAGATAAAGCAGACCTCGCGGTGCGCCTCCACTTGATGCGGTTTTCAGCTTCTCGGGAACTCTGGACTATAGAAGCTTGCGTCGTAGCTTTGATGAGGTATGTCCAACGCGTAGGTGATCGACCGCGTGACCGCTTGCCCTCCATCTGTCCTTGGACAACGAGTCGTTCCATGGATTTCTCGTTTCGAACCACGTGTCCGAAATACTGGAGGATTCGCGTTTGTACAGTCGACGATAATCTCTGCTTGATTTTAAGTTCCTCCAGGATCGAAACGTTGGTCCTAAATGCCGTCCAAGGGATCCGCAGTAGTCGCCGCCAGCACCACATCTCGAGTGCATCGATTTTGCGTCGGTCTTTGAGGCGAACCGTCCACGTTTACGGGCTAAAAAGTAGCCTATGTGTTATTCCAGACTATAATCTATCCCTGTACTACATTTCAGCCAGATCCGTTCAGCCTTTTTTGCGTGAAAAAGTAACAAACATCCATCCACCATCCATCCATACATACAAACTTTTGCGTTTATAATACTAGCTGTCGCCCGCGGCTCCGCCCGCGTAGAATTCTGATCCCGTTCCCGCAACCCATGGGAGCCTATTCCCGGGTTAAAAAGTAGCCTATGTGTTATTCCGGACTATAATCTATCACTGTGCCAAATTTTAGTCAGATCCCTTCAGCCGTTTTTGCTTGAAAGAGTAACAAACATCCATCCACCATCCATCCATCCATACTTACAAACTTTCGCGTTTGTAATATTAGTAGGATTTGCCGGAGTAATCATCATCATCATCTTACCGTTGTGTCCCGATTGCATCCGAGGCTTCACCTCGGCATCCAGGGTCCGCTTTCCTGCTTTTCCTTCTCGACTTCACACGATTTTGGGCATTAATGGAAGTGATGGTAGTGAGATATTGGCACGCATGTCATTTCTTATGACGTCAAACGAGCACTTCTCGTCAAACGAGGGGTCCCCCCCTCCTACCACCGATTTTTACATAAGATTTTTCAGATGAACGTTCGAATAAGAGGCGTTTATATTTTTATCCATTATGTTAATTACCCTCACACCATCTTTCTTAAACATCTGGATAACGTATACACGTTGGGTAAACTTATGCTACTAGGAAATGGTATTTAAAATTTCAATGGTACATTCGTACATTGGTACAATGGCAAGTCTGGTCCCGAAACTGAAGAGGGCTGCGGGTGCGCTATCGCGGCTGACGCCCAACGTTAAGGGACCCAACGCCTGTACCCCTGTACTCCTGTACCTGGGGATTGTGCGGAGCATGGCCCTGTACGGGACCCCGTATGGGCAGAGACTCTGGCGGCCCGCAACGTGGCTGTCCTAAACAGCCCGTTAAAAGCCATGGCCGTCAGAGTCATCAGGGGGTATCGCACAATCTCCGTCGAGGCGGCATGTCTCCTAGCCAGGACCCCTCCATGGGACCTGGAAGCGAGAGCCCTTGCGCTGCTGTACCAGTGGCACAAGGAGGCGCTAGAGCGGGCCCATAGGCCGCAGCCCCGAGAAATCAGGGCTCAGCGGTCCCTGCTCCGCCAAGTACTCATGGAGACATGGAGGGTGCGACTTGAGCATCCAAGGTGGGGGGAATCCACCATTGCGGTGGTGAGACCGATTATGAAGGAGTGGTTGGAGAGGGACCATGGGGACCTCTCCTACCGGATGTGCCAGATATTTACCAGACACGGGTGTTTCGGTAAGTATCTATGGAGCATCCACCGGAGACAAAGCCGCAGTGCCAGCACTGCGAGGATCCTGGCGAAGACACGGCGGTCCACACGTTGGTGGACTGCCTTTCGTGGGCGAGTCAACGCCGGGATCTCGTTGCGGTCCTTGGCGTGGACGTTATCTCGTTGGAGACCATGGTGAGGACCGTGGTCTCCGACGGGAGCAAGTGGCACGCCGCCGCCTCTTTCAGCGAGCAGGTAATGCGCGTGAAAGAGACGGCGGAGAGGGAGCGGGAGAGAACCCTGCCCCCCGAGTTTCGCAGACTCACCTACGCCCGGGACTACCGACCTCCATGATCGGGGCCTGAGGACGGCAGTTGGCCGACTCGCCGTCCTTACAGAAGCAGGCCGTGGCGGAGGCGTGTCGTGTTAGCCCTACACACGCCTGCCAACTCACCGAAGCGGCACAAAACCCGACCCCACCAGGCGAGGTCGCGGTGGCGGCCAAAGTCCTGCAACCCTGGGGTTATCCTTTCAAGGGCTTACCCGGGGTGCCCGGCAACGGACACTTGGGGAGGACACCCAGCCGATTTAGTCGATACACGACATAATCACCCCCGCTAGCGCCGGCGGGGGGTATCCGAAGGGATTTCCGCATGTAAAAAAAAACGGTACATTTATTTTTATTAATATATATTTTTAATTTCAACGTACCGGACTGCTGAGACGAGGTCTCGAGTTCGATCCCCAATCTCCGGGAGACTGAGGATCGAACACACTACTGACTTTTCGTGGATGTGTGCATTAATAAATGTTAATTATCGCTCGCTTAATAATGTGTCCGGTAGATGGCAATAGGCTCGCCCCCTATCACATTGGGACCTTAACATAATAGGCGAATCGTGAGTATGTAATAGACCTCTGCCCACCCCTTCGGGGATACAGGCGTGAAGTTATGTTATGTTATTAAGAAGACCTATGTGCCCCCTATTGATCGGACACTGGTTTTGTTACATAGTGTATATACTACAGATTTCTACTCTAAAGCGCGTGTACTTCATTATGCTTTGTTCGTTAATGAAGATCGGTAAATTTCAGAAAATAGTCGACTTATCGAGTTGTTTCCATTTAATGAATTCGTGAATATTCGATTAGATACGTAATTCAATCGTAGGCATCCATTTTGTTTGTTTCATCTAACAAGTTAGTTTTTGCATGAACAAATTTCAAATTTGTTAGTGACAAAATTCAACTTTCAAAAAAAACCGGTCAAGTACGAGTCTGACTCGCACCCAATTCTATACCATCGTAAAAATGTATGTACTTTATGAATATTCAAAAAAAAAGAAATATCTGAGTCTGAGTGCTCAGAGGTTTTCTTTTTAGGGTTCCGTACCTCAAAAGGAAAAAACGGAACCCTTATTGGATCACTTCGTT
The DNA here is from genome assembly GCA_946251805.1 of Cybosia mesomella. Taxonomy (NCBI): domain Eukaryota; kingdom Metazoa; phylum Arthropoda; class Insecta; order Lepidoptera; family Erebidae; genus Cybosia; species Cybosia mesomella. The sequence continues at coordinate 31,749,711 of OX276396.1, read as the reverse complement.
GTCCGTCCGTCCGTCTGTCAAGACCGTTTTTCTCAGGAACGCGTAGAGGTATCAAACTGAAATTTATATCTAATACTTAGATCTACTGTCCCTTGGAGCTGTGAAAAAATCAAACTTCTAAGCCAAAGCAATCAAAAGATACAGCCGTTTATCCCGCAAATTTCCGCAAATTTTCGAAACTCGCACGGGAATCAAAATCTACAGGGTACTTCCCGTAAACTTAGAATCTTGAAATTTGGTACGAAGTAACGTCTTATACTACAGATAAAGGAAAAATTGCGAAAACCGAAAATTTATATTTACATCATATAATATAAATATTTTTGAAAATTTTAAAGTTACTACTACCATATCTATGACTCGATGGTCGTGATGGGTGAACTTTTACCTATATACCCACAGGTTTGTACGGAACCCTCTGTGTGCGAGTCCGACTCGCACTTGGCCGGTTTTTATAGATATACAACTGATACCTAGCTGGATCAATTTATCGCCCCCGAAACCAAGAATTGGATTAGACTTATACAAGAATTGCTCGTTTTGAGTATTATATTAGATAGAAGGAAGAGATATCCTATAAATTCGATTCCCATGCAACACTTGGATTTGACGATAGTATTGAATGAAAATTAGAGCGCGTGGAAAAGTATCGTAAAGTCTCATTCGCTCAATCAGCATTGCCGAAATCTGTTAAATCGTGCATTGATTATGGTAATCATAGATCAAATGTTATGTTTTTTGAAGGATTTGGCCATTACCTAATCAGTAAGATTAGGATAATAGGGTAAAATAAATAATTTTTTTGATGATGTGTACCTTTTTTTTCTTTTTTTCGTGCGGAAATCCCTTCGGATACCCCCCCGCCGGCCAGCGGGGGCGGTTATGTCGGGCTTGAACCGACTAAAACCGCACGCCGTCTCGGGTCTACAGACGCCGGGGTGTAAGGTTGCCCATAGAGCATATCCCCCGCACCCGACTGACTGATGTGTACCTATTTAGCGATTTAAGTGTGAACTGTTAGATTAATTTTTCAGGCCTGAAACTGAAATTCTCAGTTGAATTTCACTAGTGGTAATTACACACTTTGTCATAATTTCAACTGTCTAACTATTGGGGCTTATGACATACTCGCTGACAAACTGACATTCAGCGAAGCCCTAGTAATAAGTTCCGTTTGTTAACCTTAGCGAACCGAACCCTAAAAATCTATTCAACTGTGCGCGTGGTTGAACTCAAAATGGATTTTCATTTCCCTCGATTCCATTATTTAAATACATAGTATTTTGTACATTTTATTTTACACGCTGAATTTCTCTCATGTTCAAAAGCCTTTTTATACAGATTGAAGAACAAATTTGAATATAAAATCCATGTAAAATATGTGTGCAAATAAGAAACATTTTACCATCAAGAAAGTTTTGCGCGAGTTGTCGATGACTTAAAACTTTTTGATTTACTGAATGACAAATGCGGTTGGCGGAGTGTCAACTGAATTTATGGGCTGTTTTTGAAGATTTACATTACGTGGGAAATTTAAAATAATTCATATAATAAAATCCCAACCTGTACCTTTTTTTTTTGTGCGGGAATCCCTTCGGACTTCGGCTTGAACCGACTAAAACCGCACGCCGTCTCGGGTCTACAGACACCGGGGTGTAAGGTTACCCATAGAGCATATCCCTCGCACTCCGACTGACCCTGGGCCATTCGCAGTGTCCCCTCTGATAACAGCAGAGGGGTACTCCAGAGGAGCAATCAATGATGCGTCATCGCCCACGTTGCCCAGGGTGCACCAAACTTGGAGGTGATCCAACCAGTCGCACCCCTCCCAACCTGTACCTTGAATATGTGTTCAAAAGACAAAAAAATATTAACAGGTTGTTTTTATATTATCAAACTTTAATATGCTTGTCTCTGCATTTGTGCACGCTAATCTCTATAATGGTTTAAACGGTTTAACTACTGTTTTAACTGATGTAGTGTAACTAGCTTTCCATACCAGTTTGTGCTTGTTTCGTTCCAATCGGTACACACACAAAAAGTTAAGTCAATTGAAATATTATATTCAAGAAAAGCATTTTGGTCGATTTATTTTATACTTTTGTTAATTACTGTAGGTTGTGACTTTTCGTAGTTATGTGTGCATTAATAAATGTTAATTATCGCTCGCTTAATAATGTGCCCGGTAGATGGCAAAAGGTTCGCCCCCTATTACATTGGGATCTTAACATAACTGGCGAATCGTGGGTGTGTAATACACCTCTGCCTACCCCTTCGGGGATACAGGCGTGAAGTTATGTTATGTTTTATTATGTAGGTTGTAAATCAATGATTTAAAGTATACTTATAAGTACAATGTTATGAATAATCAACACGCTAGCATCATACAATCATTATTTTAAACTAAAGATGATGATTGACCTGATCATAACTAAAAGAGCTTTCCGTCCATCTCTTTGTTCCATGTATAACGTTGAGTGGCAAAAACGTAACTTTCGCCACTCTATTTTGTTCATTAAGTTCTTTTGCGGAACGCTCTTCCACTAGAGATCCACCCACGGTACGGACAGTGACGTATTCAAGTCAATATGATATGATTTATAACATACTAGCGACCCGCCCCGGCTTCACACGGGTGCAATGGATGTTATTATACATATAAACCATCCCCTTCAATCACTCTATCTATTAAAAAAAACCGCATCAAAATCCGTTGCGTAGTTTTAAAGATTTAAGCATACATAGGGAAGAAAGCGACTTTGTTTTATGTAGTGATGATTTATATCACTATGTTGTATATGTTTCATATATACGTTAAAACATTACTAAGTTAAGCAATACTAGCCAGGTCACTCTTAGGATCGGTGACCATTCTTAACACATTGAGACCCCTCCGTGCATCAGAGAGCACTATAAGCCGTTGGTCCCGGTTGCCATAGGAACATCTTTGACAGTCGTTACGGATAGTTTGAGCCGTAGGAAGTCCGAAAACTGATCTAACTACAGAACTTTGATATTGCCAATGTGTTGTGGGGGTCAGATGGTATTTTACCCGACTGCACCAGAAGGAGGGTTATGTTTTTCGAGAGTATTTATATATGTATGTATGTATAATTGTTTGGCAAGCTCTGCAGCCTGAACGGCTCCATGGATTTAAGCTTGAGAGGTGTCGCTAGATTCGTATTTACTGTAAGAGTGCTACTAGCCATAACAAAATAAAAAAATAACAAAATGGTCGATATTTGGCGATAAAATGTATGTTGTTAAAAATATTTTCACTTAAACTTCTCGAGTAGGGTAATAAAATAACCAGCTTTAAAAGGTGATTTAAAAAAAAAAATATATATTTATAACATAACTAAAAAGTATACAATAAAATTATTAATAAAAAAAATAATGTTTCCCGCCTGCTATCAAACTTGTTTTGGTCTTTTTGGGCAGTCGGGTTTTTTGATTTTTTTATTAATAATTTTATCCATGAAGCAAATGCGATCTGACCTCCACAACCCCCTGGCGATATCAAGTAGGAGTTTTTGGGGGTCCAACTACCTGTAACGACTGCCATAGATGTTCGCTTGGCAACCGGGACGGACGGCTTAACGTGCTCTCCGAGACACGGACCGGATTCAATTTGTAGGGAATGGTCAACCATCCTAAGACTGACCTGGCTATGATTACTTAACTTTGCAATGTGTTATCGTATATATGGGACATAAGTAATATAATAGTTATTTATGCAACTGTGGTATAATGAGGGGTATTAAAACATGAATGTGGGTTTATCACACGAAGCGAAGCTGAGTGTGATAATAGTATCACATGAGTGTTTTAATACCTAATTATACAGTTGCATACAAGACTTTATCTACACCCATGATGTGTCCTCTATAAAATAGTAAGTAAACAAAACAATTTGCAAAAATAATAGCGAAGAAAAATAGCGGGAATTCGAATTCGAACGAACAAGCTTTAATTTTTTTTTTACGGCGCGCCGCCGCCGCTGTGGTGGTGCAATGCAACGCGCGTGAATGACAGTTCTTTTTTTGAAACTCATACAGATTCCACGCATCGAGCGGTAAGAATTTGGCTGTCTGATGAGTAACCCTTTGCGCGGAAGAGATTGAAAAAGCGAAAGGAGTGTTATTATGAAATTTCATACAACATTATAACACCCATTCGGATGATATTATGGTTATTATGACATTGGATGTATTAATGTTGGCAATAAGCTAACTGTTTCAGAAACTTTTATAGAGGATTTATAGCATGGGTGTAGATAAATATGTTTATAAATCACATCATATTGACTTGAATACTTGACTGTCCGTACCGTGGGTGTGTGTTTTCCTCTAGTGGAAGTGTGTTCCGTAAAAGAACAAAGTGAACAAAATAGAGTGGCGAAAGCTACGTTTTTGCCACTCAACGCTATACATGAAACAAAGAGATGGATGGAAAGCTCTTTCAGTTATGATGGTGACCACTTAACCATGAACCCCTCTTAACTGTCTATTAAAGTTGATCAAATGCAGCTACAACACTATACAGATGGTGTAAATAGTTAGTGATTTATTTAGAAACTATACTATGAATTTTAAGACAATTATTGAATACTTATTTTTTTTGAATTAATTGAATGAATTTTATTGTATACTGGTGGTAGAAATTTGATGACACAAATTTGTTACAAAATTCGGCCGGGTAGGTACCACCCTGCACGATTGCGAAAAACTCTCCATAGTAATACAATTTCGGTTTGATTGCGTTCAGGGGTCAGCAAGTGCATAGCCGGGCAGGGGGATTGTGGTCGCAGCACTAGTGGGACCGGTGGGTGTCACGCGGTGCTGCGACGACAATCCTCTTCTGATGAGGCCGTCAAGTTGAGTGCCACCATTGTTAACACGGTACGTGTATGTAATGGTGACCCTCTTTCCTGAGACTTTACCTTCAGCTTACGATAAGGCGAGGTGAAGTCAAATTGACGTATCCTAACTATAAAAAAAAAAAAACTTATTATCTGATATAACTAATGCTTAAGAATGTGAGTAAGAAAACTCTGTAAGGTTGTTCGAACGAAGTTACGGTAAGTACTATACTGTTACGTGTGCGAGGTACAATTAAATGCCGTTTATACAACGAAGAGGTTTATTTGCTCACCACAAACTAGATAACTAAATAACTAGCACACACAGTATTCTTCAACAGATCAAGTCGCTCAGCAGTTCACAGTAGTCCACAGTCGTTGCTTAGGTCGCAGGTATAATCCTCTTGAATCACATCGGTAAGATGTGTTCGCTTTCGCTTCCGAAAATTAACTGACTGCGTGTCGATATCTGGGCGCCTTTCATAGCTCTTAATTAGAACGGTAGAATATTCCAGTATCATCTAGAGATAAGGCATGTTAGGTATCTAAGTAGACCGTTTGAGAAAGGGTACCTACACAGTAGTATGTACAGACGCGCCAACATTCAAGGTGAATAACCTTGTATTCAAGGTTGTAGGTATAGGTATTCGAGTAGTTGTGACTAAGCGTTGGCGTTTCTTAATTTTTCTACACTAATCGATAGAGTACTTCGACACTAGCAATGCGTTTTAATTTCCAGAAGATTCGATCAGTAGTTTTCTAGATATCAACGCTCGTTGTGACAATACATAAGAGGTGTCGATTTGTGCATGGAGTTTAATAAAGAAATCAATTAATCTTGAAGAAGAAACTGGGTTCGTCATTAACCCTGAAATAATGTTTTAGACCATGATAATGAGTCTCATAAAGTTAAACTAATCAAATCAGACAATGATTCGCATAAAATCGATTTGTAATAAAGTTTACTCGCTTTCACGTCATAAACGGATAAAACTGTAAGGCGATAAGAATTAGAGCTTGGATGTGCTTAATTTCACGGGTTATGAGGTGCCCTTTCAGATATTTAATGTTTATATCCCGACATTAAAGGATACGGTCAACAAATTAAATGAATACCTTCGAATATTTTGGAGAAAGACTTCAGTAGATACGCCATTATACTTTAATCAGATCAAATGAAATCTTAAACGTAAAACAAATGTACCGTGAAGTAACATCGGGCTATAAATATTTTATAATCAAATTGACTATATAATAACTCGTATACGGATTTATAGTCAATTTAGATAATAAGAGTACGCGTAGCTTTTACTATCTGTTGCTCGCGGCTTCACCCGCGTGTAATTTTGTTCCCGTTCCCGCTTTCCATGAGAACCTATTCCTAGCTTATGTATTATTCCAGATCAAAAACTATACCTGTACCAAATTTCAGCCAGATCCGTTCAGCCGTCAGAGCGTGATTGAGTAAGAAATATCCATTGTCTGTATGTATTTTTTCAATGAGTAACCAAGTAGGTCACTAGATCTAGTATTTTAAACAAGTAGTAAAACTCTGCCAATCCACTACAACACTATCTCAAAGTCAAAGTCAAAGTCAAAGTCTTTATTTTTCAAAATAGTGCAACGTAATTACATCTTTTTGACGTCAATAATTGCTTAATACTAAGTTTACCACCGCTTCCTAGGCGCTAGTGGAGAAGAAACGGCGCAACAAACTCCACTGCGGCATTTTCGAGACGTCAACTTATAATAGTGATTTCTTAAGACTAAATATGGACGAATGTACATTTTTGTCTCGTGTCAAGATAAATAAAGGTATTTAATAAAAAAACGTTATAATAAAATTTAACCCAAGTTAATCGTTCAAATAATTGAAAAAAGTTAAAATATGGTAAAAAGGTCGCGTGCCTACTACAATACTATGCTGTAGTTGTAACATTTTAGCATTTTAGGAGGAGCCTGCACCATGCTCAAACCAGACATTTTTGTCTTTAAGATAATCATCTGTCCTATAGTATACTTTTTTACATAAGGTGGTCTTAACAAAGGTTTTAAATTTATTGTCAGGCATACCAAGGACCGATTCAGGCAATTTGTTATAAAAGCGTATACCTTCCCCCCTAAAAGAATAACTAACTTTGCTAAGCCGATAACATGGAAGGATAAGTTTATTTTTATTACGCAGATTTCTGTCTGTAATGTCACTTACTTTTGTAAAATTGGATATATTTTTCCTGACATACAGTATGTTCTCGAATATATATTGGGAAGCTACAGTTAAAATATTAGTCTTTTTAAATCGTTCCCTAAGAGAATCTCTCTTGCCTAAACAATAAATGGCACGAACTGCCCTCTTTTGTAGTATAAATATAGTTTCTAAATCTGCTGCATTCCCCCAAAGTAGTATTCCATAAGACATCAGACTATGAAAATAACTAAAATATACCAGCCTAGCAGTAGATTCATCTGTCAACTGCCTAATCCGTCTGACAGCATAAGCAGCAGAACTGAGTTTATTGGCCAAAATAGTGATATGGTCACCCCATTGCAATTTCGAATCTAGTGTTATGCCTAGAAAAGTAGTGCTGTTTACAAATTCCAACCTTTGCCCCTCCAGCACGACATTAACGTGTGCTTGCCTCACATTAGGCAGTGTAAACTTAATGCATTTGGTCTTTTCTGCATTCAACAATAGGTTGTTTGCATAAAACCAATTTGAAATGGCGTTCAAAATATTATTAATATTACTCGCATCTGTACTACGCCGATCTACTTTGAATATCAGTGATGTATCATCTGCAAACAGTACTATGCCAGCTTGAGCCTCGATCGTATAAGGCAGGTCATTGACATACACCAAGAAGAGAAAAGGTCCTAGGATTGATCCCTGTGGTACGCCTATTTTGACGTTTGATCCGTTTGACTTGACGTTATTCACAACAACAGTCTGAAGCCTATCTGTTAAGTATGATTTTAATAGTTCTATTGATTTCTCATCAAATCCATATCGACGTAGCTTGAGCAAGAGTGTTTGATGGTCAACACAATCAAATGCTTTAGAAAGATCACAGAATACCCCAATAGCATCCTGCGATCCCTCCCAAGCGTCGTAAATTAGGCTGACTAGAGCCACTCCCGCATCGGTGGTAGATTTCCCGCCAGTAAAGCCATATTGTTGGCTATGGAAAAGATTGTTGGTCTTAAAGTACAGTTGCATCTGATTGAGCATCACTCTCTCAAACACCTTACTCAGAGCTGGCAAAATAGAGATGGGGTGGTAGTTTCCAAGTTCCGACTTAGATCCTTTCTTAAATAATGGTATTAGTTTACTGTGTTTCATTAAATTAGGAAATGTGCCTTCATCTATACATTCATTAAATATGAGTGCTAGATCAGGTGCAATGATATTAATTATATGACTAATTAAACTAACTGACATGCCCCAGTAATCCTCAGACATTTTTATTTTTAGATTTTTAAATGCTTTTAAAATGTCATTGGGATCAATATGTTTGAACTTAAATTTAGAAGAACTAATATTACCCTCAACAAGGGCCACAGCACTGTCAGCGCTAGAGTTAATAGAGGAATTGAGTTGCAATGGAATATTGGTAAAATAATCTTCAAAAGCATTTACAATATCCTTTGGAGAGGTTATATTCTTGTTTTCTAATTTAATTTTAGTAACAGTATCCCTCACTTTACATTTACCAGACTCTTTGTTAATAACTTTCCAAGTTTCTTTCATTTTATTGGGATCCTCAATTATTTTCCTTTTATTTTCCTTTTTAATCTACAAAACTATCAGTTAATAATGAAATGTTTTTGAAGTCATACTTCTTTTGGTGCGTTAGGGAAAAATAATGAGAGTAAATGTATACGATGCATGCGAATGCACACCGTCATAAGAGGACAAGTAGGTTATCTAAAGAATCTCAGCGAGCTAATTACCTAATCTGTGTTGGTGCTTAGGGTTGTCACGTTTATTTTTCTTTAAATATGTATACGCAAATACGTATTATGAGCAGCACTAATTTTTTTAAGCCCCGACGCCAAAACGACGGCGTGATAGAAGTTTGACTTGTCTGTCTGCGTGTGTGTCTGAACGGATGAACCTATTTTGATTTTATTTATTTATTCATTTGATAGGTGAATTAGTCGGATGGCAGATTACCTACATTTATTTTTTAACAACTTCCTCAATGTGGGAATCAAATGAAAGGGCTTGACTAGTAGAATACTATACACTAAAACAAATTTCAAATCCAAGATGGCCGCCACTATAAAATGGCGAATAACCTTATTTTTTTTTCACGACTTCCTCAATATGGGTATCAAATAATTGAATAGTAGAATAATGTACACGATAACAGATTTCAAATCAAAAATTGCTGCTGCCATAAAACGGCGGATTTCAATTTTTTTCACAACTCCTTTCAAACGGATATTAAACGAAAGGGCTTGACTAATACAATTAGAAAAAAAATAAAAAAAAAATTACAAAAAATCTATGAACGTGAAACACTGTAAAAAAAAAAGATTTTGAAATTATGACCCTACTACGTAAGCATAACGTTTTAATAAATTTATGCACTAATGTAAATACTAAATATTTAAAAGGCATTTTATGTACACATACCTCATTATTTTATTCATATAATTTATAGATAATTTATATAAAAATAAACTCGTTAATCAAATTAAATCTAGTGGGAGAATGCGAATGCGAGCAGCCGTGCAGTACCTACCTACGCCACGAGAACGCGCGCGATCTCACTCACGGTCCGGCCCAAACTGCGACCGTCGTATGTTACCGTATATTATGCTAATGTGTACGTGGCAGCGTGTGCCTACACGGCGCCCGGCGCATTTCTATGAAGATAACCTTATACTGTGACACCGTCGCGAAAAACCGACACCATGAAGTTAGCTAGAAAACCGACCCACTGAAGTTAGCTAGTCAACATTTTACTTTGAGTACGTTTGTAGAATTTGAGGTTAGTTGAAGGTATGTATTATTTCGAGTAGAAAAATTTTTAGAAAGATTTTTATCTTGTAACTCCAAAGAAGTATAACTTCTTACGTGCGTACATTAAGTACACACACGCTTATTTTTATAAAACAGCCCCAATCCTTCATACGTTTTGGTAATTTTATTAATTAGGTATGTATGGTGCCTCCTAGGTAACGTGATACCGGGGTGTGTGTTGGGTAACCTCCTCGAGTGTCGTTCTGATTCCGATCCCGCTGCAGTCCGGGGGGAGCGGAATCGGAGCGGCCGGTACACCCTGGGCGGCGGTCAATGGCTTCCCCTTCATGGGGTTGGCATTGATCGTCGGCTAATACCCAGCGTGGCGGGAACACATCGCTCTCCGTACTCCTCTGCTTTCAGAGGAGACAGGACGAGCGATGGTGTTAGTGGCTGAGGCCATCATAGGATCCTGTGGGATCCAGGGGCGGGTTGGCCCACTGCTAACGCAGGGGCCGACGGGCACTTGTGCCGCCGCCGGTGAGAGAGGACTAGCCATCCTCTCGCGTTCCGTAATCGGTAGGTGATCAGCAACGACCTAACTGGTGGCTCCAGAAGGGTACGCTGTGATCTTGCTGACCGGAGGGCTTGCCTTTATTGGCCGGCCCACGACAAGGAAAAGTCTATAACACCCGACAGCAAAGTCGTAAAAACCTATGGATACCAGCCTACCTCCATAGTATATAGGCTTATCCAGGTGCAGGGGGCACCGCCTGGATGGACCACCTTTCCCCCATACTCGTGGGATATGCTATGGACATTAACCAACAAATTAAAAATAAAACGGACCGATTAAAACACAAAACAGACCAAGGAAATGAAAAGGACATCGAGAACGACGGAGTCTGCGCGGAGATCGCGCAGCAAACAAGCGTGGAGGTGACGCCAAATACCTCAGCGGTGTCGGAGAAATTTGACACCGCTAACGAGCGAAGCAGGGCGAGCAGCCCGGTGGGTCTGGGCGTCCAGCGGACCCGGAAGCGCAGGAGGCGCGCAAAGGCTCGGGCGGGGGAGGACGTGTCGGATGAGGACTTTACCCTCACCGGGACGACCTCCTCCTCCAGCAGCGACGAGGCGAACTGGCGTCCAAGGTGGCTGCTGGCCACCGAGGGGCGCGTGGTGGCGTGAGGGCTGGGCAATCCACCCGAGCCCCCTCGGCTATTGGAAGGACCGTGAGAAACTCACCGCCGAGGCCTTCCACCTCAGCGGTGTCGGTGTCGGAGCCATGCGGGAGGACGCGGTCACTCATGGAGAGACTCCAGAAAGTGACCGCGTCCTTCCAGGGGTCCCCAAACCCTGAGCAGGAGGCGATGTTGAGCATTGTGCTCCACATCGCCTCCGAGAATGAGGGCCTGGCGGCGCAGCTGGCCGAGTCCCGTCGGGAGACGGCTCGACTAGCTGCAGCCGTCGAGGAGCTAAAGAGGGGGATGGCGAGTTCGGCTCAAACGGCACAGCGGGCGCAACCGGCGGAGCCGGCGCGCACGACTCGCTCGTCCGCGAGTCGGTCAGTGCAGCCTGCGCTGTCGGCGCGGCCGGAGCGGCCGGTGCAACCGGTCCAGCAGCCGGCACAGTCGGTGCGGCCGGCGCAGCCGAGGGCGGAGTCCTGGCTCCCCTATATGGAGGCGCTGGAGGAGAGGATGATGTGTCGGATGGAGGCCCTAATGGACTCCATCCGCCGTCCGCCTCTGGCGCCACCAGCGGCCGTCTACGCGGCTGTAGCCAAGAGGGGCCCCACCCGCCCAGCTGCGGGTGCGGTTGTGACCCTGCCGGAGCCGGCTCCTCAGCCCCCTCCCGCTCAGGGTAAGGGGAAGGGCAAAGGCAAGGGGAAGGGCAAGGGAAAGACGTCCCCAGCCCTTGCCCCAGCCCCAGCCCCAGCCGTGGTTCCGGCTACCTCCACCCCATTGGAAGGGGGCTGGGAGGTGGCTGGAGCCAACAAGAAGAGGCGGAAGGCCGCCAAGAAGGCCAGGAAGGCCGCGGCCGCCGCGAAGACAGCGCCGGGGAAGCTCCGTGCCCCTCGTACCACGGCCGTCGTCGTCACCCTGACGGCGGAGGCAGCGGGTAGGGGCATGGGGTATGCCGAGGTGTTGGCCAAAGTTAAGGCCAACGTCGATTTGAAGGCCCTCGAGATCCCGGGTGTCCGGTGCAAGAGCACACGGACGGGAGCCCGGCTTCTCGAGGTCCCTGGCGCCGCCAGTGGCCCCAAGGCCGATGCCCTAGCGGCTCGGCTGAGGGAGTCGCTGGACGCAGCCGACGTCCGGGTGTCCAGGCCCATTAAATGCGCAGAAGTGCGCATTACGGGCCTGGACGACTCCGTCACGGCAGAAGAGCTCAGGCTCGCCGTGGCGGAGGCCGGGGACTGCTCCCCGGACACAGTAAAGGCCGGAGCTATACGCTTCGGCCGCGGTGGACAGGGGGCAGCAGTTGTCGGCTGCCCTATCGCGGCGGCCCAAAAGGTCGCAGACGGGCGGAGCCTCCTGGTGGGAGGCTTCCTGAGGGCGCAGGCACGGCTCCTGCAGGCCCGACCGGCCAGGTGCTTCAGGTGCCTGTCGGTGGGCCATGTGGGGGTGCACTGCACGGCGGAAGTGACGGCGGGTGACCGTTGCTTCCGCTGTGGCCAACCCGGTCACAAGGCCGGCACGTGCGATGCCCCGCTGCACTGCTTTAGGTGTGCAGCGGGAGGCAAGCCGGCCGACCACAGGGTTGGAAGCAAGGCCTGCACCGGAGGGGAGCCGAAGCCGGGAGGCCGGCCTTCCGCCTCCAGTTCACAGCGGGATGCGGAGATGGGGGTTCCATAATGGATCCTCAACTCCGCATCCTGCAGGTGAACGTTGGCCACGGTGCCCATGCTCAGGATCTTCTGCGCCAGAGCATGGCACAGTGGGCCATAAATGTCGCCGCTGTCGCCGACCCATACACCCACCGGTTCCTCGGGCCTACCTGGGAAACCGCGCTGGATGGGTCGGCGGCACTAGTGCACAACCCTGCCGCCGGCAGCCCCCCTCTTGCCGTCGTTGCAAGGGGACCCGGCTGCGTGGCGGCGGCGGTTGGGGATATAGCGGTCGTGGCCGCTTATATCACGCCGAACCGAGACCAAGCTGCATATGAGCAGTGGCTCCGTCAGCTGGCCGTCGTCGTCAATGCCTGCCAGCCCCGTCCGGTCCTTGTGCTCGGGGACTTCAACGCCTGGTCGTATGCCTGGGGTTCCCGACACGAAAGGGGAGCGACGGGGCATAGAGGTAGGGCACTGGTGGACTGGGCCGCACGACTCGGCCTAGTCCTCCTAAATCGGGGAGCCGTGGACACGTTCGTGACCTCGAGGGGTAGCTCCATCGTGGACCTATCGTTCGCGAGCCCCTCGTTGGCGCGACGTGTTCAGGGCTGGCGTGTCGTGTTGGGGGAGGACACAAGTTCGGATCACCGATACATTCGGTTTGACGTGTCCCCCCCTGCGAGCGACGCGCCGGCTGCACCGGCTCCACCCGAGCCACGTTGGGCGCTTAAGCGACTTAATCGGGAGCTCCTCCTGGAAGCCGCCATCGTACAGACCTGGGCCCCTGCGCCGGACAGGCCTGTCAGCATAGACGATGAGGCGGAGTGGTTCCGGGAGGCCATGACCCGTGTCTGTGACGCGGCGATGCCTAGGGCTCCGCCCTATAATCCGAGGGGTCAGGTCTACTGGTGGTCGTCGGAGATCGCGCAGCTCAGACGGGGCTGCGTGATCACGCACCGCCGGTGGGCCCGATTCCGTAGGAGGCGTCGCCGCCCCGCAGATGCGGAGGCCCGAGAGGCGGAGTTGTACGAGGGATACAGGGAGGCCAGACGAGCCCTCCGAGCGGAGATAAGGCGTTCCAAACGGGACGCCTTCCATGATCTGCTGGAGACGCTGGAGCGGGACCCTTGGGGGCGGCCCTACCGGATGGTGAGGGGCAAGCTGCGCCTCAAGGCCCCGCCGTTAACCCGGTGTCTCCAGCCGGATCTGCTCGGAGGAGTTGTTGGCTCCCTGTTCCCAGCGCGGGCGGTGGAACATGTTCCACCGCGGATGACTCCGCCTCGGTTGCGCATGGCGCCCGACGTGGAAGACGACGACGTGCCCGAGGTCACTTGGGTAGAACTAGAGCTGGCGGTGAGAAGGCTAAGAGCCAAACACACCGCCCCGGGACCCGACGGCATTCCAGGCCGAGCGTGGGTCCTAGCTCTAGTCGACGATGCTCTCGAGCCCCGACTGAGAGGGCTTCTCAGCGCATTTTTTTTTTCCGAAATTGTGGAAGACGGGGAAACTGGTTCTCATCCGAAAGGAGGGGCGCCCGGCGGACTCGCCGTTCGCCTACCGGCCCATAGTGTTGCTCGACGAGGTGTGCAAGCTCTTTGAAAGAGTAATTGCGAAGCGCCTCGTCGACCACCTCTCAAGAGTGGGGCCGGACCTGGCGGATGGCCAATATGGCTTCCGCCAGAGGCGCTCCACCGTGGATGCCATCATGCGCGTGAGGGCTCTGGCGGAGGATGCAGTGGCCCGGGGTGAGGTGATGTTGGCGGTGTCCCTGGACATCGCCAACGCGTTCAACACCTTGCCCTGGAGTTGCATTAGGGAGGCGCTCGTGTATCACGAAGTGCCTCTCTACCTCCGCCGCATAGTCGGGGCGTATTTGACGGAGAGAGCCGTCATCTACCCAACCGTGACCGGTCTCGGTCGGCGTGGAATGTCGTGCGGTGTTCCACAGGGATCGGTCCTGGGGCCGCTCCTGTGGAACATCGGATATGACTGGGTGCTTCGCGGTGAGCTCGTAGGCGGTGCCGCCGTCACGTGCTACGCGGACGACACGCTCGTGACGGCGTGCGGGGCGACGTACCGCGAAGCGACCCGAAAGGCCACGACCGCGGTTGCCTAAGTCGTTAGGCGGATGCGGCGGCTGGGTCTCGAGGTGGCCCTGCATAAAACCGAGGCCCTGTTCTTCCATGGGCCTCGGAGCCAGCCACCCGAGGGATCCAGTCTCATCGTGGGAGGAAATCGCATCGGCATCAAGCCCCAAATGAAATATTTGGGGCTCGTGCTCGACGGCCGATGGGACTTCGGAGAGCACATCCGAAGTCTGGCCCCCAAATTGAAGGGCACAGCTCTTGCTCTGGCTCGGCTGTTGCCCAACATGAGGGGGCCCGATGACTCCTGCAGGAGACTCTACGCGGGGATCGTGCGGTCCATGGCCCTGTATGGGTGCCCAATATGGGCGGAGGCCCTGAGGACCAGAACTGTGCGGATGCTGCGCGCTCCGCAGCGAGTTCTGGCCATCAGGGTCATCCGAGGGTACCGCACGATCTCCTTCGAGGCGGCGAGTCTCCTTGCCGGAACTCCGCCATGGGACCTGGAAGCGAGAGCCCTTTCGCAACTGTACCAGTGGCGAAAGGAGGCGCGGGAGCAGGGATGGAACCCCGAGCCTCGAGAAATCGAGGCCGTGCAGTCCCAGCTCCGCCAGGCCATCGTGGTGGAGTGGAAGGAACGACTTGGGCAACCAAGCGCAGGGCACGCCGCAATAGCGGCGGTAAGGCCCATCATGGAGGATTGGCTGGAGAGGCGACACGGAAGCCTCTCCTACCGACTGACGCAGGTGATCTCAGGGAAGGGGTGCTTCGGGGACCACCTGCATCGGATCAGGAAGGAGCCAACGCCTGAGTGTCATCACTGCGACGCGAGCGAGGACTCAGGGCTGCACACGCTGGCGGACTGCCCGGCG
This sequence comes from Cybosia mesomella, assembly GCA_946251805.1. Lineage (NCBI taxonomy): Eukaryota > Metazoa > Arthropoda > Insecta > Lepidoptera > Erebidae > Cybosia > Cybosia mesomella. The sequence continues at coordinate 31,734,095 of OX276396.1, read as the reverse complement.
TGGGAGGCGCCGAGGCGTGACCTCGTGGCAGCCATCGGGGTGGGAGTCCTCTCGCTCGGCAGCATGATTGCGGCAATGGTGCAGAGCGCGAGCGCGTGGGCCGCCGCCGCCTCCTTCTGCGAGCATGTAATGCTCGCGAAGGAGGTGGCGGAGCGCGCCCGGGAGAGACTTAGAACTCTCCCGGTCCGCCGAGCCCGCAACTTGCTCGCCGCGCGTCGCAGGCAACTCAGGCGCCGGAGGTCGCTTAACGACCTCCGTCCTCCATGAGCGCAGGCCTGGGGGTGGCGGGTGAGGCCACCTGTCACCCCAGCAGAAGCAGGCCGGGACGGTGGGGCGACTAGCGCCCCTCCCCCAAACCGGGGCAAGACGGGGACACCGTGGTTCCCAAACCCGAGGGGGCCATCTCGAAACCGGAGATGGCCCAGGGTCAGTCGGGGTGCGAGGGATATGCTCTATGGGCAACCTTACACCCCGGCGTCTGTAGACCCGAGACGGCGTGCGGTTTTAGTCGGTTCAAGCCCGACATAACCGCCCCCGCTGGCACGCGGGGGGGTATCCGAAGGGATTTCCGCACGATAAAAAAAAAAAAAAAAAAAAGGTAACGTGATACCTCATAAGCCTAAAATGGGTCGTCTGAGTGAGGTGAGCACTAATTATATCAGCGTATTTCTTAATTTATTTAAAATTACCTCATTACCTTTGTAATTGGCTATTTATTTGGAAAATATCTTTATAATATAATAAAATATTTTGTGTTTTTTTTTCTTCCATATGAGTACTAGGAACCGAAATTACTACTATTCCCGTTAACCACTCCAGCTGAGTTTAATTGCTTGTGTTAGGAGTGGGATCCCGGTAGTAGTATTGTGACTAGGATTCGAACCAGGGATCTCTCAGGCAAGGCCGACTCCTTAACCACTAAATTGCTTTGCATGCTGCGTTTCGGTAAAGCAAATTAAGATCATGTAATATTAGTAGATCAGAGATGTAATTATCGGATTCTATACAGCCCTATCTTATTACTTATAAGGCCGTGTCTGCCACATGAGAGGTTTAAAAAAAAACATCACGGAGTTTTGTTGCAACTAATGGTGCTCATTCGCTTCCGCTATCACTCTAACCCCACATATACGAATGATCCGGTAACGAAAGCCATTTTGGAAACAGATCCATTTGCTACAAACCCGTTCCATTACCGCGATTTATTCAATTATTCAGCAACAAATGAATTACTGAGTTTTTTTTTTGCTATGTAAAAGCTTTGTTGAAAAATAATCATTTCGGAATTCCTTTACGGTAACTATTCACTAAGAGTACTAAGAATAATTTTAAAGATATGTATTTTAAAGATATCTATGTGGAATGAAGATACTTAGTTTATATCCTGTTTTTTTTTTTTAATAAAGAGCCGGTCAAGTTCGATTCGAACTCGTGCGCCGAGGATTCCGTACTTACCCATTCTATTGCCATAATAAAATGGGTATAATTTTTTTTTTTGAACCAGTCAACGCGCTAAACAGATATGGCCAAATTTAGATTTTCGTGAAAACATGTAAGCTTTTTTTTTTTTTTATATTTAGGACACGTCAAATTGACTTCACCTCGCCTGATGGTAAGCTGTAGGTAAAGTCTCAGGAAAGAGGATCACCATTACATACACGTACCATGTTAACAATGGTGGCACTCAGCTTGACGGCCTCATCAGAAGAGGATTGTTGTCGCAGCACCGCGTGACACCCACCGGTCTCACAAGTGCTGCGACCACAATCCCCCTGCCCGGCTATGCACTTGCTGACCCCTGAACGCAATCAAACCGAAATTGGATTACTATGGAGGGTTTTTCGCAATCGTGCACGGTGGTACCTACCCGGCCGAATTTTGTGACAAATTTGTGTCATCAAATTTCTACCACCAGTAAGTACCAAAATTTACCTTAATTTTAAATTTTTTATGAGTTTCCATTTACTGCTTCTTGTCAAATTTCGAGATTCTAGGTCAACGGGAACTACCATATAGATATTCGACCCAAAACCTATAAGGTGGTACTTCTACTTGACCTAGAACAGCCAATTTTTGTTAAAAGCAAGGTCTTACAACACAAGTAAAGGGAAATTGTCAGAAGTTTACGCGAATGTCACACTTTGAAATAAAACAATTTTTAACGGATTCTATTGCGAAAATTCTGAAAAGAAAAAAAAAGCGGCCAAGTGCGAGTCGGACTCGCCCATTAAGGGTTCCGTAGCAGCAAGTAACATATTAATGTTATTTTTTTTTTGTTTTTATATTTGAGTGGATTGAATGAAAGGTAAATTGCAGTTTACGATTTATGACGTATTAATAAAAACTACTTACTAGATCGCGTTCAAACCAATTATCGTTGGAAGTTTACATGGTAATGTACATCATATTTTTTTTTTAGTTTTATTATTCTCTTATTTTAGAAGTTACAGGGGGGGGGGGCACATTTTATCACTTTGGAAGTGTTTCTCGCGCAAACTATTCAGTTTAGAAAAAAATGATAGTAAAAACCTCAATATCATTTTTGAAGACCTATCCATAGATACCACACATGTATGGGTTTGATGAAAAAAAATTTTTGAGTGTCAGTTCTAAGTATGGGGACCCCCAAAATTTATCGTTTTTTTTTCTATTTTTGTATGAAAATATTAATGCGATTCACAGAATACATCTACTTACCAAGGTTCAACAGCATAGATCTTATAGTTTAGGAAAAAAGTGGCTGTGACATACGGACGGACAGACAGACAGACATGACGAATCTATAAGGGTTCCGTTTTTTGCCATTTGGCAACGGAACCCTAAAAACGAAAATTAAGGTAAATTTCGGTACTTACAAGTTTTCACGAAAAATCATGCCCATATCTTTATAAGATATTATGTCTATTTGTTATCTAGTTTTTTGGTGATGACAAAATAAACTATATGTGTTGCTCTGTAAAACAAAACTTTATTTTTATATTCAGAAATAAAACAGTAATTACATTCACATAAATTTTATTTGTTGATCTTTCTTTAATAACCATACTAAATTATTTTTCTCATTGTTTCATTCATATCATGACCACTTCAATGACGGCCATTACGTAAAAAAATATAATGCTGTTTTACTAATCTTCTATAGCTGGTGCCACCTATTGACTTAGCCAAGTCCACCCACAATGACATTTAATAAATGCGCCATAATTCAAATATAAAGAATCGTAGATATTATTTCTAGGTATTTCTTTACATCTTCTTATCGTGTTGACTATGAACCTTGATGTTTATGCACCTAATAGGGACTATACCTCCGTATCTGTATAATCTTCAACTTGCAAGGTCTACCCGTTCCTGAGGAAATCGGTGGTGGCACACGGACAGACGGACAAGAGAGTGATCTTATAAAGGTTCCTTTCTTACCTTTTGATGTACGGAACCCTAAAAATTAATTACAATCTTATTTAAAAACAACCCTCTGGCCAGCCAACCTCACCTGCAGCTGGGTACACACCTGCTGATGGACGGATACGGCTCTGGTTTTCCTATTGGGGTTGGGAAGTCAGTTGGTAGTTGCTCCCGCAAAAGCCAAGATTAGCCAAATCATGAGGAAGAGTGAGAGATCGGATCCCGAGCTCCAAGCGCAAGTTGCGGTACAGCGTCACAAGTGGATGATGTTTACACAGATTTCAAACTTAACAATCTAAATGAAAATATTGAATTATATTTTAACCAAGATTTATTTTAGGAGGGTGCAAAGGGGCCTGAAAATAAAGTCGTACGGGTATTTTTGTAATAGGGTCCAAACTCAGAGGTTCTTAAACATTCGTAAAAAATACGACATGGACGTGAAATGAAAATAGATAAATAAAACTTTAATAACATAACATAATACATTACATAAATTAATTAATTTGCGCAAAAACTAATCTTTAAAATCTTGAAAATTATTACCTGCTTTAGACGCTGACTATACATTTATTTCTTCTGGAGAATTTCATTTATAGTATTTTTAATAATTATCATAATATGTATTATCATGCATAGCGACATTAAATGAAAGACAGCAAATGAATATTCATAGTGAACAAGCAGCTTTATTTAAAATGTGGCCAAATCAGAGTACAAGAGGTCAAAACTCACTTTTTGTTTAATTGGAAAGGGTCAAAGGTTATTCTGTTAACGATGGATTATCGTCGTATATTTTAGTGTCACGTTTAGGATATATGTATATCGAGAAACGCTTCGTCCGGTCATGTTTTATAACAGCCGACAAAGGTCTGAACAAACCGAAGAAATGCTAGCTAGTTATCGTAACGACGACCAACGTGTCAATGATTTTACTATCATAGATACCGAAGACCATATGAAGTGGAGGAGTAAAAGCAGAAAGGCAAACCCTGAGCTCAGAGGCATTTGGATACCATCGGGATCTACGCTAAGATGATGATAATGGATACCCAGGGAGGTCTTTGAAGGGGTCTTGACTGTCACTTTTCAGGCACTTCTTTGAGGAACTCCAAAATAATTATAATTTACCTACATACATACATACATACATATAGTCACGCCTCTTTCCCATAGGGGTAGGCAGAGACAACATCTTTCCACTTGCTACGATCCTGGCATACGCCTTTGGCTTCTTCTACTTTCATAATGGGTTTCATACATGCACGCCGGTTACGAGTACTTCTGACCTGGCCTTTCCTCAAAACGTCCTCGATGAGATAATTTACCTAGTATCCTCCTTAATATAAACTTCTTCTTTCCATGAACTTTCCATGATTTATCTTAGCCAAAACGGGAGTGACTGTCATCTGACTTAGAGCTTCGTTCAGCAGGTGTTCCGCAGGTCAAGTTGACCATACATAAAATTATTTGAATTTGAACATCGCTTAATACACCCAGAAACGCACATAATGAACCATTAAATCAATATGCAACACATAAAATCAAGGTGCATTAAAACGAATTCCATCGTACGAAAATCGTATTATGCAGAAGCCAAGAAACAAGAATTTCACACTAGACATAGTAAATTTAATTTAAGAGGTACACTTCCAAAATGAGACGGAAGATGAACAAACATGCAGGACTTAGGTGTCATCCTCATACAGTGCAATCGATACCATCGCGAACCAAGCGGTTTGGTGACTCCTTTTTTTGTCGGACCATAAAGCACTGGAACGCTTTACTCATTCACGTGTTCCCTTCTACCTACAATCCTGAGCTCTTTAAGCGGGGCGTGAAAAAACATCTGTTGAGGCCGTCTAGGTAGGGGCCACCATTCTAGGGGCAATCTCTAGAAATGGTGGCCACTACTATTTGGACTTCACCTCAGCTTACCATCAGGCGGGGTGCAGTCAATTGGACGGACTAAATGTATATTAAAAAAAAAACATGTACTTTATAAATGAGACTGTGAGGCAGTTTCATAATTGAAAATAACTATTTTCAATACATTCTATAGTATTTGCTATTCTCTTATTCACACTACAAAGCTCAAAAAAAATTCTGTCTTAACATTCCACCGTTATATATAATAGAAAAAACAATTATATTCATGTCATGGGATTAATACAATAGAGCTATATAATATGTATCAATTGTCATATCAACTCAACCGTGACATCATTCATATGTCCTATTAAGTTTCGTTTTAGGCAAGCTTGTCCCAGACTAAACTTTACCCGAAGTCCATTCGGTACAATAGCAGATCAAAAAATATTACTCTTAGCTCCTAGAAAAATAATTGTGTTACTAGGGCTGCCCTATTCCAATTGTTATAAATCTGCAGTCTATCGTTTCATGGCTATCGTTTTTTTTTTTTTTTAATTTTCAATATTTTTTTTTTGTTTGTTTGTTTATATGTTTTGGAGTAATCTTCATAACCTCTGTACTTATTGGAAAACTTCTTTTATATTATGTTTAAATTACGATAGCTTGAGTATAAAAAGAAAACATATATACCGAATCAAAGCGTGGGCGGGTCGCTAGTGAAGAATAAGTGTTGAATCCAATGTAGGTATCTCCCATACGGGTAAACTGAAAATCCACTGACTTGTAAAATTATATATAACTATGCAAAATATTTAATATTTTTAAAGCCTTTTTTTAAAGTATCCTTAGGTACAATTCAATTGGGGTGCGGCTGGTTGGATCACCTCCAAGTTTGGTGCACCCTGGGCAAGTTGGGCGATGACGCATAATTGATTGCTCCTCTGGATTAGCTGGCGTCAACGTCAACGGCCAAGAGTCTGACCAACCGGCCCTTTTCAGGGCCAGCTGACCCCATTGCACGAGGGGGTCGGGGTATGGCGGGCCTGCAAGGCCCGCGCGGGTGGGGGGCGCTCCAGGTACCCCTCTGCTGTTATCAGACGGGACACTGCGAATGGCCCAGGGTCAGTCGGAGTGCGAGTGATATGCTCTATGGGTAACCTTACACCCCGGTGTCTGTAGACCCGAGACGGCGTGCGGTTTTAGTCAGTTCAAGCCCAACATAACCGCCCCCGCTGGCCGGCGGGGGGGTATCCGAAGGGATTTCCGGACATAAAAAAAAAAGGTACTATTTAATTACCACTTGCCTTTCTTCGTGTACGTATCTTTATGAAATATCAAACTCTCCTTTTTGAACGAGATGATGTCATACAGTAAATAATTTTTTGAACTAAAACAGCGTCATTATTTTAAGATATGAATTTTAAAAAGTAACCCTGAATCGTTAGTACCGAGTAAATGTATGGCTACTCGGTACGCTACCTCGCGACCCATCATCCCGCTTGCCCTGCACGATTGATCTGTCTAGATGGCTTCGTCAAACAACTGTATGAAAGAGTTCGTTAGACTGTGTTTAAAATTAGTAGGATAAGATGTAGATTCTAAATAACTATCTCTGTTTTTTACGACTGTACAAATAAAAATGGTTAAGTAGACATGGCAGTAATAAGATAATTTTTTAATAATTCGATGAGGCAGAAATGAGTGAGTGGTTGTTGTCGAAGTTTTCGAAGACGAATTCCCGACGCGACGCGCGACGTGGCGGAACTCGACGTGGTGGCAACTTGACGTGGCGGAACTCGACGTGGTGGTAACTTGACGTGGCGGCAACTCGACGTGGCAGGAATCGTCGTCAATGCAAGAAATCACAATTTATACTAATAATAAAGCTTTGTTTGTTTGCGCGCTAATTTCTAATATAACATATGTGATTACGTTTTTTTTTTGGTTTGATTTATGTCTATTTGCATGAATATAGTGAGTTTCTATGTATAGTATCTAGGCACGTATTTACAAAAGAAAATGTATCTACGTACCTATGTTTATTTAAAGATGGTTAAGCTATGCTCATTTTGGGTTTAGATGGTGAAATGTAGTATGTCGCGGAATATAATATGCATGTCAAGATATCTCTGCCTAATATTTCTAGAATATACAGGGACCATAATCAATGAAAGCAATTAGCCTGTCGCAGTCGATTGATAGACATATGCGTTTCCTAACGTGTGCCATAGCAACTTATCCTCCGACTTCAACAACGTCTATCGCAGCCTCTCTATTTAGGTCATCAGTTTATTTGGCTGGTGAGCGTTCTGTACGAAAAAGGGAGACACTTGATGACAGAGTATATTAAGAGTCACGTAGTAATAAATTTATATAAATAAAGTGACGATAGCCCAGAGGCGTACGTAACGGACTGCTGAGACGAAGTCTCGAGTTCGATCCCTAGTCGCCCCGGGCACACACCTCAGATATTTCGTAGTTATGTGTGCATTAATAAATGTTAATTATCGTTCGCTTAATAATGTGCCCAGAAGATGGCAATAGGCTCGCCCTCTATTACATTGGTATAACCTTAACATAACTGGCGAATCGTGGGTGTGTAATAAACCTCTGTCTACCCCTTCGGGGACACAGGCGTGAAGTTATGTTATGTTACTAATAAATATCAATCGAATTTTTACCAAGTCTTTTTCTCCCTCCTCGCTCCCACAAGTCACTCTGGGTTCATTACAATATTGATCTAGAGCACGATTAACATGCACAGTAGGCCTTTTAGTCATACCTGAGTGCTAAAGATTAATGGACAGTGAAATTATTCTTCAGGGTTACCATAACATAACATAACATAACTTCACACCTGTATCCCCGAAGGGATAGGCAGAGGTGTATTACACACCCACGATTCGCCAGTTATGCATGCATGTGTGTGCCCGGGCAACTGGGGATCGAACTCGAGACCTCGTCTCAGCAGTCCGTTACGTATGCCACTAGGCTATCGCCAGGGTTACCATTTGTTAAAAATATTTATTGTTATTAATAGCTAACTCGTAGGCACATTAGTAGCGAGTGATGCTACTGTGCATTCTTTTAATAATAATAGGGACTATTTGTATTTTTCTTAGTAATTCATTGTGTAATTTTTGGACAAGGGGTACAGGGTGTAGACGAGTCTGCGGCGTACTCACCACAGACTGCGGAACTCGAGGGGCAGGGTCCTCTCCCGCTCCCTCTCCGCCGTCTCTTTCGCGCGCATTACCTGCTCGCAGAAAGAGGCGGCGGCGTGCCACTTGCTCCTGTCGGAGACCACGGCACTCAACGCAACGAGATCCCGGCGTTGACTCGCCCACGCAGGGCACTCCACCAACGTGTGGAGCGCCATGTCTTCGCCAAGATCCTCGCAGTGCTGGCACTGCGGCGTTGTCTCCCGGTGGATGCGCCATAGATACTTACCGAAGCACCCGTTTCCGGTAAATATCTGGCACATCCGGTAGGAGAGGTCACCGTGGTAAGATAAAAGGGGTACAGGGCTGTACCAAAACCTTTGGGGCCCAAGCCAAGGTCACCTGCTAGACTGTTCATCTGCTAAACAACAGACGAGATTTCGGCGCAGGCCTTCCTCTCAAGGTCAGACGGCAGTCGCTTCCGGAAAAGTCGACTTACACAAGTGTAAATTTTGGACGCGACTGGGAAATTGCTATGAAGATTGAAATAAAACTATTTTTAACGGCTTCTATCGTGATTTATTTGATCTTATTTCAGCATATATAGCAGCCATGTTCAAGGGGAGTCTCCCCGTGACCATGGCTGCTGAAAAACAATCGAAACGTCGGGATCAATGTAAAATATAAAATAACATTTTTTTTTTGTTATATATAGGACACGTCAATTTGACTTCACCTCGCCTGATGGTAAGCTGAAGGTAAAGTCTCAAGAAAGAGGGTCACCATTACATACACGTACCATGTTAACAATGGTGGCACTCAGCTTGACGGCCTCATCTGAAGAGGATTGTCGTCGCAGCACCGCTTGACACCCACCGGTCCCACTAGTGCTGCAACCACAATCCCCCTGCCCGGCTATGCACTTGCTGAACCCTGAATGCAATGAAACCGAAATTGGATTACTATGGAGGGTTTTTCGTAATCGTGCACGGTGGTACCTTTTTTTTTTTTTTTTTCGTGCGGAGATCCCTTCGGATACCCCCCCGCCGGCCAGCGGGGGCGGTTATGTCGGGCTTGCACCGACTAAAACCGCACGCCGTCTCGGGTCTTCAGACGCCGGGGTGTAAGGTTACCCATAGAGCATATCCCTCGCACCCCAACTGACCCTGGGCCATCTCACCACTAACAGCATCGCTCATCCTGTCTCCTCTGAAAGCAGAGGAGTACGGAGAGCGATGTGTTCCCGCCACGTTGGGTATTGGCCGACGATCAATGCCAACCCTATGAAGGGGAAGCCATTGACCGCCGCCCAGGGTGTACCGGCCGCTCCGATTCCGTTCCCCTCGGACTGCAGCGGGATCGGAATCGGAGCGACACTCGAGGAGGTTACCCAACACACACCCCTGCACGGTGGTACCTACCCGGCCGAATTGTGTGACAAATTCCTTTCATCAAATTTCTACCACCAGTAAACATTAAATAAATCGCGATAGGATCCGTTAAAAATAGTTTTATTTCAATGTGGGACATTCGCGTAAACTTCCGACAATATCGCATAAGCGAAACTCATCCCATAAAGGATATGACTAGAGTTATTTGTGGAAGAATACTGGATGAGTTGTTGAGAAATCTGGACTATGATCAGACAGAAAAGTTGATGCAGATATGCCCATAACCTGAGCTGCAATTAGGAATTAGTACTACATAATTATAGATATTATATATTGGAAAGCAGATTAATATTTATTTGTTTAGTATGTAATATGTGTATATATGATATGTATGTGTGTGTATAGATATATATAAATATATATTTATTTATTGATTTTTGTCACTACATATTTATGTTCTTATTATTTTGATTTGTTATCTTTTTCTTTTCATTATGAAACCTGTTAAAAACAAAAAAAAAAACAAATTTAATTGATCTGAACTTTAAGCCAATACTATGTGTGTATCAGCTACCGGTTTTTATATTACATATAATATTAGACCAGCTGTTGGAAGAAAAAGTGTCCTTATTATAATTAGCGATAGTGGTTATTTGCGTAGCGAGAATCTTACCTTGCCGTAACACAGTCTTGCTAGACTAGCACGGAAGGTAATGTTCTATTCTCAATATACCGCCAACTTTCTAATTATGTTTTTCAATGTGATAAAAGCCCTACTAAGGTTGTTTTATTTTGTGGATTATGTATGTAAGACATTGTGTTAGTGGTGTTAATATTAAGTGCATCTCATACATTATTTAAGTGTTATGTTATGTTCTGTTATTAAGTAGCAGTGGAATATGTATCAGGTACCTACCCGTTCACATTTCTCTTTTTTTGCTTTGATTTAACAATTCGATTACCACTTGTTCACGAGTCCCTCGTCTGGTATACCTAACTAATCTTACAATTTAATAAAAGTATACAATACTTGAAGCTATTGTAGTGGGTATATATTGATGTCAGCCTCACGGTTGTTGCTTGCCAAAGCGTTGCGTAATTACAACACTTATTATGTAAACACAGTATTAGTAGCTACTACATGAGATTGACCCGACTTACATTTAAATTGTAACAAGAATTGATGTAAATTGATGTATACTATATGAAAAAGTGACTAGGTGGATAAAGTTAAATATCATTTGGTTTTTTTCAAAACCAATATGTTTTCGGTCATTGATATCGGTTATCATTTGGTGATCTTGCTGGAACCAAGGGGCCCCTTTCGATCGCGGGGCCCTGGGCACGTGCCCACAGTGCCCAGTGGGAAAGAGGGGCCTGCACGCAACCACACACACGCACATACACCCACAAACACACACACACTCACATGAACTCGTTAATCTAATTTAAACTGAGTTTAGTCTATAAGATCTTTATTATAGTGTATTCTCACATTGTTTTATATTTAATGCAAACTGTACGGTGGGCACTGACCTCTAAAATACAGGTTTACGCCTAGTTTAGTGGTCAGAATATTCATATAAGCACATATTTTATAGATGCAATGAAATGGTATTATTTATATCGCCACGATGGCGAAACAACGCTGAGAATTTTACCTCACATCTGTTAACAATACAAATACCATTCATACAACATAAAAAATGATTCGTCTTCACGACGTATTTTAAATAAAGAAATATTGACACGTGTTAATTATTGCAAAATGAACTCTATGGACGTCTACATTATCTCATTGGTTAATGCGTATTAAAATAATTTATAAAGGGTTTTAAGAACCAAATAAGATGTAATTTGATTTCTTTGTCAAGCTTTGATACGAGACTGTTGGTTAGTAAACGGACGCGTTTACCAAATTTTGCACGATTGAATGTCGCTATGCTTTGTCTGACAATGAGTTTGTATTACGTAGATTGGGAGTTAAATATTAAATGTAGCATGTTGCATGGAATGCTAGTAATTTAAGGTTAATGGTGTGTATATAATTAAAATATGCTTAATTTGGACTAGTTAAGATGTTTGGTTTAAAATAATATTGGCATACTATTTTAAGTACAAGAAAGGTCTAATGCGTAGGTCATTTCTCAAAAAAAATACTACCTGATACCCAAGCGACGAGGAGGCGTATGACGTCACAAGGAAGCATCAAGCGGGGAGTCAGTGGAATATAAAAACTGATTTCAAACGGGGACACGGGACAGTTTTCATTGTAGCTGGTTGAAGTGCACACGCTCTGTTAAAATAGTTGGTAATTTCGTTGGCTGTGTTATGCTAATATAATTGGTGATTCTTTTGAGGAGTTGTGCATACTAGACAGTGACAAATGATAACGCTCTTTAGATTGAATATCTAAAGATTCCTATATTTTATAAATACCTTTCTCTATATAAACCCAATCTCCTGAAACGTGGCAAAAAAAGAACTTTTAGGTAACAAGCCTTAAATTCTGGGATTGAGTCTGATTTCGGAAGCGTTTCAAACACCTATTTCCTATAATCTAGGATCCGTGGAATAGTTTTAGGGGTTTTCGCAAGCTATTCCATTCCTTTTCCATAGTTTAGTTCGCATTGTTATTCCCTTTCACACAATTCGCATAAATTCACACATATCAATTCATACACACCTATTGTCTTTGGTAAGGGACAATAGACCGAGGTAAACATTAGGGTCATTTGAGTCTAGAATTATTTAGGTTAATCTGTCGAGGCGGATTAATAGGATTCGTAGGTAACATCATACTAAATACGTTTATTTAAGTGATAACTAACCGAAGTGAAGTGTTACGTAAATTATATCGCGTTAAGTCTTTGTTTACAAGATAATTATCATAAATAACTTAATCAATCCAACGGCAAATCCATTGTGTTTTAATTAAAGTAACCGTGAATTTTATAGTAAAGTTGTGGATAAATACGTTATTCAATAATTAAAAATAGATATATCGAAAATAGTTCCAGAACATTGTCTGAATAAATCGTGATAGTTTGTTATATAACTTTAAATATATTACTAAATAATATAATTGAAGGTTTCTGGTAAATTTCTACTATTTTATAGTATATTGGTTTGAATAGCAACATAAAGAACTGTGGTCTGAATTTATATAAAATTACGTTTGGAAGTGATTTAAATGATTACGTGAAATATCATTATCATTATAACATTTTATCTAGGCACTGTAATCAAACAATTAAGTGCATTATAACATGGCTGAATACATCATTCGAGAATTAGAGCAAGTATAAATAATTATTCCGTTATCAGTTATAGAACATTGATTTGAGTGGGCAGAAGTTGACGAGTAATATATTAGAGTAAATTATCTAAGTGGCTGATTATTCATCTAACATTTGCAATATATCGAGTAACACATGGAAATAGTATCAGTAATACAAAGAGATGGTCGTTGGTGACCTCAATTAATATTCGACTTGTAAAGTGCAAAGAACACATAAGAGACGGCGTGTGGTTTTAGTAGGTTCATTCAGAGACATCTGAAATATCATTATTTGCACACAGTTTTCTAACGAGAGGGAGTATTTTAGTCGAATACAGCAATAAATAAATATATGTGTTACAATCAGCTCACTTAATAGATAATTTAAATACAATTTTAGCTCCTGGAACCATTTGGGTTTTCAGTTTGAGCAAGTTATCAGTGTGTAGCATTTCTGGGGTCTGCCTGAAATCCATAAATTACATTTACAAGCTAAAACAGATGAACTCATGTTAAATCAGTATTTATACCAGTCTCAAACGAAACCTACATTGGAATGCAGGCAAACCTAGATATGTGAGCCGATTTACGACGGGTCGGTTGAACTTGTAATGGTATTAATTAGTGAATACTAATATAAAAAAAGAGAAGAATACTATTATACGTTTAGCGTTAGTGGAGGTACTGATAACAGAATTAAATTACTCTTGAGAGAGAGGAGGAGAAAATATGTTGATTTAATATCAACCACCAAAAAAAATATATATGAGCTCACGACAAAACATATGAAATATAAAAAAATACAGGCCATTATCATATAATCTGGATCCAGAAAACCTCAGTTACCTGGTAGATACAATCTACGACCGTAAATGATAACTTGACATTTAAATCAATATCGTATATAGAAACTAGATTTTAAGCAGATAGAGTTCATTTTATTTCAACAAAACTCAAAAGATTAGAACATTAGTTAATATATAATATAAACCGAAGGTTAAATTAATTCAGTGAGGAGAATAATCACGGCGTACGTTATCTAAAATAAATCGGTTAGGAATTTATTTTCACAGTTTAGTTTTATGTTTAGTTAGGTTTAGACGATCATAGCCAAGCTAGTGACGAAGTTAGCCTTAAGGGCCATTTCCCGTTACAGTTTTTGATGCCCGGTGACCAGAATTCTTGTCTAGTATTAAATTTTAATACAACGAGAAAAGAACCAACTTATAAATTACTACAAAACATACCACGCAGAATATTAAATTTTTATTTAGTACGTTCGAAACTCACAGGAATAGACTTTTAAAACAGTACAAAAGACGTATTCATTGTTAAAAATCTATTCTTTATCTATTGTTTAAAAAAATATTACACAACGTAGGCAATTACTAAAATAGTAAGACTTTCTAAAAAGGGTCCAATACACAATACACCGAAAATTATTACGGATATCATAAACATAGGCAAAACTTGGGTCAGTCTTTGTCTATATTTAAGCAAACTAAAACTTTTGTTGACGCACGTGTAAACTCGTAACAATATTTTTTGCCTTACGATTCTCATAGACATAGTTAACAAAACGAAAAAAAATACAATAACTCGATACATTTGGACATTTCAAGGGGTCTTATAATAGGACCGTTTATCACGTACGAAACTGACATTCGTAAAAACTTAAAAACGCACTTGTGAAAACAAGACATTTAGCAATATCAGAAGTTTGAAAATCATTAATTTCAAAAAGGTTTGACAGTTTATTAGGATAAGATAATAAACGAACTCAAAAAGGTTAGGCGCACTTAACACACTTGGTGTTATTTAATCTTAAGAATATTCTTTGAACACTCGAAAAATATTCAAAACGATAAATTTCAAATACTTAACTTCTACTCGAAAAATATATTTGGATAACGTATCTAAGTAAATACTTATGAGCAATTCTAACAACAAATAACCAATACAAAATTGAGAGTATTTATTTTCACGTGGGAAATAATATATTTTAATAACAAACCATGAGCGGAAAGAACATGCGTAATAGTCGTAGAGGGACTAGCGGTACTAATAACATGAATAGTGCAAATCAGACTAATCAATTGTTATCTGAAATATTAAATAGACTTACGAGATTGGAAAACGAGCGAATTGAAAGTGATAGTGGTCATAGTTCAGGTTCTCCAATAGTACCATTGACTAGCTCGGAAACGAACAATATTAGTAGTGAGACAACACGTCAAACGGTAATTGTACAGGTAAAGCAAAAATTACCTACATTCGATGGCAATAGGATGCACAATCCAATGAGTTTCTTGAGGGATCTTAAAGATTATTTTTCTATGACGGGACAAGACCTAAATACAGAACAAACATTAAGTTTAGCAATAGAATCATTAACAGGGGAAGCTAAAATTCGTATGAATATTTATAGAGATTATTGGAAGTCGTTTAGTGATTTTGAATCGGATTTCCAGAATGTATTTTGGAGCCAGGCAGAACAGGAAGTAGTAAAGTCTAGATTTATGACTTCAAAATATAATAAACAGAACGGGAGTATGGAGAAATATTTCGCGGAGCAGTTGGATAAAGTTTATGCTTTATCATTGCCTTTTACGGGTGCAGAAATGATAAATACCATTTTTAGGCAGTATCCTGAACATATACAAGTAGCATACTTTAGTAGACAACAACCTATGACAATCAGAGAAGCAGTTGAATTTTTAAGACATCTGAAAAGAAATATAAGTGTAGATAGGCTCGGTAGTTCACAGTCACAGAGTTCGACAGTAAATAGATATGAAAGACCACGCGGTGCAAATGTAAATATAATAGGATATAATTCCACGAATCGCGAACGAGGCAATAATACACGGGGTTATTTTTATAGGAATTATAACAGGCTGGGTCAAGGTGTAGCAAACGGTAGATACTCTAATATACGGGGAGGCGTTAAACCAATTGAATTTAGACCGGAAACGAAAGATCAAAACACAAATAATTGCGAGAATAATACGGAAACTAATTCTAGTACTAAGTAAAAAATGTAGTCATTAAGTTAAGGTGGAATATGTGGGCTCCAAAGTTCAAAATTTAGTTTTTGTTAAAACATTTATTCACAAAAAAAAAAAACAAATAGTTCCAATAAAACCAGCTGTAGGAGTAAAAGAGTTTGTCCGATTAATGACTTATAAGGCAGAAACGTTCCGATATGTTTATCGAAATCAAATGACAATAATTGTGTTATGCAAAATAATAAATCATGCAAACATTATTAAAAGGCGCTGACTTTTAGACTGCGAAAAGGACTCACATAGATATTTAACATTGCAAAAAAAAAAAAAAAAAATATTACAGTTTAGGAGGCGTGAATTTAACAGGTCTATTAGACGCAGGTAGATCCGGTTATAAATACATATATTCTATGCAGGATACCTATGGTAAGGTTCAAAGATTATATACATTGCGGAATCTTACAGAACGAGTTACATTCTACTAATTGTTATACCCTCATGGAACCCAAAACTAATAGAATAAAAGGAACTTACAACACTATTAATTTAGCGAGATATTATATAAAGAGTAAGGAGATTGAGTCGAAGGAATGCATCTGGGAACTAATCCTAGAAGCAGATCTTCAAAAGAAGTCTGTTTCTAAGCGAATCAACTTAATTTGAAGTCTGAGGAGGCGACTGAAATGGTATTATTTATATCGCCACGATGGCGAAACAACGCTGAGAATTTTACCTCACATCTGTTAACAATACAAATACCATTCATACAACATAAAAAATGATTCGTCTTCACGACGTATTTTAAATAAAGAAATATTGACACGTGTTAATTATTGCAAAATGAACTCTATGGACGTCTACATTATCTCATTGGTTAATGCGTATTAAAATAATTTATAAAGGGTTTTAAGAACCAAATAAGATGTAATTTGATTTCTTTGTCAAGCTTTGATACGAGACTGTTGGTTAGTAAACGGACGCGTTTACCAAATTTTGCACGATTGAATGTCGCTATGCTTTGTCTGACAATGAGTTTGTATTACGTAGATTGGGAGTTAAATATTAAATGTAGCATGTTGCATGGAATGCTAGTAATTTAAGGTTAATGGTGTGTATATAATTAAAATATGCTTAATTTGAACTAGTTAAGATGTTTGGTTTAAAATAATATTGGCATACTATTTTAAGTACAAGAAAGGTCTAATGCGTAGGTCATTTCTCAAAAAAAATACTACCTGATACCCAAGCGACGAGGAGGCGTATGACGTCACAAGGAAGCATCAAGCGGGGAGTCAGTGGAATATAAAAACTGATTTCAAACGGGGACACGGGACAGTTTTCATTGTAGCTGGTTGAAGTGCACACGCTCTGTTAAAATAGTTGGTAATTTCGTTGGCTGTGTTATGCTAATATAATTGGTGATTCTTTTGAGGAGTTGTGCATACTAGACAGTGACAAATGATAACGCTCTTTAGATTGAATATCTAAAGATTCCTATATTTTATAAATACCTTTCTCTATATAAACCCAATCTCCTGAAACGTGGCAAAAAAAGAACTTTTAGGTAACAAGCCTTAAATTCTGGGATTGAGTCTGATTTCGGAAGCGTTTCAAACACCTATTTCCTATAATCTAGGATCCGTGGAATAGTTTTAGGGGTTTTCGCTAGCTATTCCATTCCTTTTCCATAGTTTAGTTCGCATTGTTATTCCCTTTCACACAATTCGCATAAATTCACACATATCAATTCATACACACCTATTGTCTTTGGTAAGGGACAATAGACCGAGGTAAACATTAGGGTCATTTGAGTCTAGAATTATTTAGGTTAATCTGTCGAGGCGGATTAATAGGATTCGTAGGTAACATCATACTAAATACGTTTATTTAAGTGATAACTAACCGAAGTGAAGTGTTACGTAAATTATATCGCGTTAAGTCTTTGTTTACAAGATAATTATCATAAATAACTTAATCAATCCAACGGCAAATCCATTGTGTTTTAATTAAAGTAACCGTGAATTTTATAGTAAAGTTGTGGATAAATACGTTATTCAATAATTAAAAATAGATATATCGAAAATAGTTCCAGAACATTGTCTGAATAAATCGTGATAGTTTGTTATATAACTTTAAATATATTACTAAATAATATAATTGAAGGTTTCTGGTAAATTTCTACTATTTTATAGTATATTGGTTTGAATAGCAACATAAAGAACTGTGGTCTGAATTTATATAAAATTACGTTTGGAAGTGATTTAAATGATTACGTGAAATATCATTATCATTATAACATTTTATCTAGGCACTGTAATCAAACAATTAAGTGCATTATAACATGGCTGAATACATCATTCGAGAATTAGAGCAAGTATAAATAATTATTCCTTTATCAGTTATAGAACATTGATTTGAGTGGGCAGAAGTTGACGAGTAATATATTAGAGTAAATTATCTAAGTGGCTGATTATTCATCTAACATTTGCAATATATCGAGTAACACATGGAAATAGTATCAGTAATACAAAGAGATGGTCGTTGGTGACCTCAATTAATATTCGACTTGTAAAGTGCAAAGAACACATAAGAGACGGCGTGTGGTTTTAGTAGGTTCATTCAGAGACATCTGAAATATCATTATTTGCACACAGTTTTCTAACGAGAGGGAGTATTTTAGTCGAATACAGCAATAAATAAATATATGTGTTACAATCAGCTCACTTAATAGATAATTTAAATACAATTTTAGCTCCTGGAACCATTTGGGTTTTCAGTTTAAGCAAGTTATCAGTGTGTAGCATTTCTGGGGTCTGCCTGAAATCCATAAATTACATTTACAAGCTAAAACAGATGAACTCATGTTAAATCAGTATTTATACCAGTCTCAAACGAAACCTACATTGGAATGCAGGCAAACCTAGATATGTGAGGCGATTTACGACGGGTCGGTTGAACTTGTAATGGTATTAATTAGTAAATACTAATATAAAAAAATAGAAGAATACTATTATACGTTTAGCGTTAGTGGAGGTACTGATAACAAAATTAAATTACTCTTGAGAGAGAGGAGGAGAAAATATGTTGATTTAATATCAACCACCAAAAAAAATATATATGAGCTCACGACAAAACATATGAAATATAAAAAAATACAGGCCATTATCATATAATCTGGATCCAGAAAACCTCAGTTACCTGGTAGATACAATCTACGACCGTAAATGATAACTTGACATTTAAATCAATATCGTATATAGAAACTAGATTTTAAGCAGATAGAGTTCATTTTATTTCAACAAAACTCAAAAGATTAGAACATTAGTTAATATATAATATAAACCGAAGGTTAAATTAATTCAGTGAGGAGAATAATCACGGCGTACGTTATCTAAAATAAATCGGTTGGGAATTTATTTTCACAGTTTAGTTTTATGTTTAGTTAGGTTTAGACGATCATAGCCAAGCTAGTGACGAAGTTAGCCTTAAGGGCCATTTCCCGTTACAGCAAATTATTGTGTATAAGGTGTAAATTTTTTGACAATTAAGATTTATTATATTATTATTATTATAATTGTTAATGGTTAACCAGAAGCACCCTAATGGGTTTTGGGTCGAAAACTTAGATGTTAGTTCCCGTGGACTTAGAGTCACGAAATTTGGCAATAAGCAAGGTCTTACAGAACAAATAAAGGAAAAATTTAAAAAAAAGTTGAATATTAGGGAAATTTTGGCACGGCGCGAGTCCAAATCGCACTTGGCCGATTTTTCTTTTTTGTCATCTAAGTGCCTGGATCGATTTTGAAAGGCTTTTTAATGCAGATCGCTCATGTTATAAGGCCTAACTAAGGCTCCAAATTTATTGTTTTTATGTGAAAATCTTAATGCGGTTCAAAGAATACATCTACTCACCAAGTTGCAACAGCATAGTTCTTATAGTTTCGGAAAAAAGTAGCTGTGACATACGGTCCGACAGACAGACATGACGAATCTGTAAGGGTTCCGTTTTTTGCCATTTGGCTACGGAACCCTAAAAAGTATAAGGGTTCTGCGCAAAGAAATTGAAATCGAGTTCGAAGTCTACGCAGACAGAATCGCCACACAGCAGCTATATACATAAAAAGACACCCAGACAGCCCGACGTGTGTGAAACAGCGAAACTTCCACTTCTTTCACATTATGCTACGTGCAATAAAGAACCTCGGTACGTACACTAACAAATATTTCAGCAAGGTAAACTCAATAAGGCTTTTGATATATTATGTTAGGCACACAAAACCCGACCCCACCAGGCGAGGCCGCAGTGGCGGCCAAAGTCCGCCGGCAACCCTGGGGTTATCCTTTCGAGGGCTTACCCGGGGTGCCCGGCAACGGACACTTGGGGAGGACACCGTGCGGTTTTAGTATTCCGAAGGGATTTCCGCACGTAAAAGGCACACACAATAATTTTTATTGGATTCGAAGCGCTGACATTTTCGCTCCTGTTTGTTTTTAAGATATGATGGTTAATGTAAATAAAATTTATTCTAATACATAAAAATCTCAAAAAAAAAAAAAAAAAAAAAAAAAAAAAAAAAAAAAACATGCTATGAAGATAATTGTGAAGTAGATACATTTTATAATTTCATCTTCATTTATTGCAACAATCACGAAGTGAAGAAGGCAAAGCAGGAAAGCAGACCCGCGGATCTGAAGTGTAGACATCGGTTGCAATCGGGACACAACTTTCAGATGATGATGATTATTGCAACAATCAAATGATTTAATAGTGTGTATATAGTACTGTTGCTATGTGCATCTTATTTTTTTTATGTTTCTTTATATTATCTTCACTATGTAGTATAACATTTTTGCATGGGTTCCGTAATTTTCTTAACACTTAACGCAAGAACGTTAAGAACTGATGAATCATTAATAGAACTGGAACAAGCATTACAAAAGATCAGTTGGGATATTATTGGGTTAAGCGAAATACGCAGATCTGGCGAAAAAATTGAAGAACACGAAGAGTACATATTTTATTACAAAAATGAAATACCTGGACTATACGGCGTGGGATTCTTAGTCAAGAAGTACCTCAAAAATAGAATACTTGAATTTAAAGGAATATCGGATAGAATAGCTGTCCTAAAGATCGAACTTCCTGGCTGCAAACAGCCTACATCAATTATGCAAGTTTATGCTCCTACGGAGCTTGCTAAAGAAGAAATTAAAAACACTTTTTACGAAAATTTACAGAAGACGACAGAGGGTTTATCCAACACTATTATTGTAATAGGAGACTTCAACGGTCAAATTGGCAAGAGAAGGAAAAATGAAGACAAAACACTTGGGCTATATACAACAGGTAATAGAAACGACAATGGACAGAGAATGATAGAATACACCATAGAAAATAACTTCTGTGTTATGAATAGCCACTATAAGAGAAAATTCAATAGGAAGTGGACATGGCAATCACCGGGTGGAGTAGTAAGAAACGAAATAGACTACATAATTACCAATAAACCAAGACTATTTTCAAATGTAGAGGTTGTAAATCGGTTTAACTACAATAGCGATCATAGACTGCTTCGGGGACATTTATACACGGCGGAGCCTAAAAAGGCAAGGAAACATATAAACCATTTAAAACAACCGTTACACTTACCACTCCCGAAGAAAATCTTAGAAAATTTGGATAATAACCTAAAAATAATAAAGGAACTTCGTGGAGTTCAAGAAAGATATGATGCTTTAGAAAAAGAAATAAAAGAAACCGAACATAAACTTAAAACAGTTAGAACTCCCAAAGATAGATTAGGACCAGAAGCAAAAGAATTAATTAAACAGAGAGCAAAATTATTTAAAAATAGACAACTTAATAAACAAGATATAGTCAAACTAAGCAAGCAAATTAAATTAAATATTAGGATACATAGACAGAAACTAAGAAACGACACCATCAATTTTCACATACAACAATCTGGAGGAGTTAATGAAGCGTGGAAAGAGCTCCATGAGAGTTCAAGCTGGATGAACAATATAATACATCGTAAGACTAAGAAAATTAAAACTAGTAGAAAGGAAATTTTAGAAGTAGCAACTGACTTCTACCGAGATCTTTACAATGACGAAGAATCGAATTCATTGTCTGTATTAACAAATACTACTAATATCACATACAGAGAAGAACCAATTCCATGTATAATGAAAGAGGAGGTTATTAAAGCTATTAGATCACAAAAAAGAGGAAAAGCACCAGGAGAAGATGGTATCTCCAACGAAATTCTTTTAGGAACTTCTGAAACTATGCTAACCACAATCACAGATCTTTTTAACGAAATTTTAACCACCGAGTACATACCGCATCAATGGACTACGTCAACTATAATCTTACTTCACAAAAAAGGGAAAACTGATGATATTGCTAATTATAGACCCATCTCTCTAATGTCTAACATATATAAAATATTTTCAAAAATACTACTAGAACGCATGACAAAACTATTAGACGAGAATCAACCCAAAGAACAAGCAGGGTTCCGCAGTGGTTTCTCTACGATAGACCACATTCATACCATTAAACAAGTCATACAAAAATGTAACGAATATAACATAACATATTATATGGCATTTGTGGATTATAACAAGGCATTCGATTCTTTAAAACACTGTAAAATTTGGGAAGCCCTAGCATCACAAGGGATCAGTAATAAATATATTCGTCTAATTACTGGTATATATCAGAATATGAAAGCAAGAATTCGAACAGAGACGACTGGAAAATATTTTAGTATTAAACGCGGCGTCAGGCAAGGAGACCCGCTGTCACCAAAACTTTTTTCTGCCACTCTGGAACATATATTCAAAAGCCTAGACTGGAGCGAATATGGTATAAATATTAACGGAGTGTTACTAAACCACTTGCGATTTGCAGATGACCTTATAGTAATGAGTGAACAACCAAATACCTTGCAAAAGATGCTTGAAAATCTTATCTACGAAAGTGAAAAAGTGGGTCTGGCAATAAACACAAAAAAAACAAAAGTAATGTCTAACCGAGAAAAAATCCCTATTAAGCCGAACAATAGCACCATAGAATACGTAGACGAGTATACATACCTAGGGCAGATAATATCACCAACAGACCTCACAAAGAAAGAGATAAACAATAGAATAAGCATAGCATGGAAGAGATACTGGTCCCTAAAGGAAGTCATGAAAAACCCTGGGATAGCAGTCAAAGTCAAGACGAAAATATTTAACTCCTGTATTTTACCAAGTTTGACTTATGGTTGCCAGACATGGAGTCCAACAAACGAGGACATTAAAAAACTACAAACCTGTCAACACAGCATGGAACGCAGTATGCTCGGTATTAAGATAAGAGATAAGATACGACTAAAGACAATACGATCACAAACAAAGGTTACAGACGTGGTATATGGGATCAAGAAACTAAAATGGAAATGGGCAGGTCATATGGTAAGGTGTCAGAAAGATAAATGGGCTAAAACTGTAACAGAATGGTGTCCCAGATATAACAAAAGAAAGAAAGGTAGACCACATCGGAGATGGGAAGATGATATCAAGAAAATAGCAGGACCGTGTTGGATGAGACCAGCACAAAATAGGGCACTCTGGAAAGCCCTTGGGGAGGCCTATGCTGAAGAGCAAGACGATCATTAGTACTTACCGGTGTCAATACATATTAAAATGTAACAAAAAAAAATGGTTGTTAATAAAGGCTTTATTATTATTATATAGTACTGTATCCATATCGACTACTATGGCAATTAAATCTTATCACTGGTACCGGTACCCGCGCTTAATGACCCTCGTCCTCCATGAGCGCAGGTCTGGGGGTGGCAGGAAAGGCCGCCTGTCACCCCAGCAGAAGCAGGCCGGGACGGTCGGTGGGGCGACTAGCGCCCCTCCCCCAAACCGGGGCACCGGCAACCGGGGACACCGTCGTTCCCAAACCCGAGGGGGCCAACTCGAAACCGGAGATGGCCCAGTGTCAGTCGGGGTGCGAGGGATATGCTCTATGGGTAACCTTACACCCCGGCGTCTGTAGACCCGAGCTAGTGTGCGGTTTTAGTCAGTTCAAGCTCGAAATAACCGCCCCCGCTAGCACGCGGGGGGAAATCCGATATCCGACATACGCTTCCGCTGGGCGGAGGGGGGGTATCCGAGGGGATTTCCGAACGAAAAAAAAGAAAATCTTTTTATATATTTCTTTTCATACTATAAAACATTACTATTTTCGATTTGTTATTTATTGACGTTGGACCAATACATAACATAACATAACTTCACGCCTGTATCCCCGAAGGGGTAGGCAGAGGTGTATTATTGGACCAATACACGTAAACTTATTAGCTAATAAGTTTACGTGTATTGGTCACTTGTGTCAATTTTTATAGTTGACCTTCCCAGAAACTAATATAAGAATAACAACTAACTATTGGATTACCAGCAGCTCCTGGCATAATGTAGACGATAATACATCAATTTATAATAATAACATAAAGAAAGAGACCGAATTTAGTAAGTTTGTTTATATGTTTGGGGAAATTTTTCGGAACCACTGTACTTATTGGGAAAATTCTTTCATCATTTAAAAGGTCCATTATCCCGATACACATTATATGTAAATTACGATGGCTGGAGATAAAAATAACTCAATTTAGCTGAAGCAAAGCGATCTGTTTTATAAGAGACGAAAATCAGTCATGACTAGATCTCAGTTATCCAGCTGTTTGAAGCTTAAAGATATGATTAATCGGTACTCCGTTTGAAATAATATTCAAATATAATTTAGATATTGGAAACCATTAAGTTTATGATTGTATACAATAAGTTTCCACAAAATCTTTCATTATTTAGATCTTGCAGCGTAATAATTATAACATATTACTGGCTGTTATCCGCAGCTCCACCCGTATTCTCATACCGTTCCCGCTACCCATGGTAACCTATTCCAGGGAAGTGAAAGTAAAAAAGTAAAAGCCTATGTGTTATTCCAGAGAATACTCTATCCCTGTACCAATTTTCAGCCAAATCCATTAGAAAATTCGTAGCGTGAAAAGTGAAAGGAAAAACATCTTTACAAACATTCAGTTTACGGATAGTAGGATAGTAGGAAGTATGATAGTAGAAAGTAGGATTCAATTTAAACGATGCATAAATAGTAAATCGAAGTTTGATATTTTAATTCAAAGCGTATCCAGAAAATTCTGGTTGTCATAGCAACGGTAATGCCATTTCCTTCATCCACTCTCGAAACATCACACGAGCCGACAAAAGCCAACATTTTTTTCATCCGTCCGTTTTAATTGACTATACGACGGTTGAGGCACAAAGATAAATGAACCCCAAATGAAACTAAGCCTTTTTACTTTTATTTTACCGTAAAATATACTTTAATGTTAAACAAATAAGGTATACTTTCAACTTTTTACTATATACTAAACTCAGTTTTCTGGCTGTGACGCAAACATGTATTTGGTGTGGCCCTCCTATTGTGCGTTCCTGTGAATCGTATGTTAGTCATTTATGGCGTCACATGAGATTATATTAATTAAGGCGGTCATTAAAAATGTTTCCTTACTTAAGGGTGATATGTTTATGAAGATATATTTTTAAATATCTAATACTATTAGGCCCTCCTCGGTTTCGCCCTTGGCGTATTTCGAAAATCCGTTGCACCCCTTTAACCCATATATGCTCGTAAATTATAAGTTTTCATACAATTTATGGGAATACGCTGGATTTTTTTGACATTTATGATTACTGCTCCGCTCCCTTGGGTAGTAGCGTCCTATTGGTAAAAGAATTTTCTTAATCGGTTCAGTAGATCCAGAGATTACCACCCCTTTTTTTTACATGCGGAAGCCTCTACGGGCTGCCTCCCACCGGAGCTAACGGTAAGATGGGTATGTCGGACTTGAACCGACAAAAACCGCACGGTGTCTCTCTTGCATCAGCCATGTGATACGAGGAATCTGGTGTGCCCTAGGATGAATATCCCAGAGACTCCGACCGGCTCCGGTCACCAGCGCTAGCAACCCCGACACGTTATTGAGGATATAATCCCTCCTCCCCATAAGAGAAACGCGCGCGGAAACACTTCGCGCCGCCACCCTGGGCCTGCTTCTGCTAGAGTGACGGCTAGCCCCGACCGTCACCCCAGGCCCGCGCTCATGGAGGACGGAGATCGTTCTGCGATCACCGCCGCCCGGTGTGCCTTCTACGCAGAAAAGGTACGGGAGAGTGCAACTCTCCCGTACCTTTTCTGCCGCCTTTTTTGCGCGCATCACTACCTCGCAAAAGAAGGCGGCGGCGTTCCACGCACTCTCGCTGCCGACCATGGCCAGCATCAGGGTCTGCAGCGTCTACAGTCTCACAAACTTGACCTCTTTATAATCATAGCATAGATTTATAGCATCATCATCTGAGCACCAAGCCCGATTGTATTCAAAGTTTGCACTTTGGAGTCTGGGGTTAACTCTGATGCTCCTCCATAATTTGATTCACTTGGATTTGACAGGAGTAACTGCCGTGTCACCTCAACCAAGATGTGGTCATGAGCATGCACCAGAGCTTTGTCCAACGGCTTGCATGGAAGGATGGCTTGGGCTCCGAAGTTTGGCTTGGGAGCTCCAAACGCCAATATAGGTATAATTATCTGGTATTGTATTTAGAGAATGGAAGTGATGCATGCCTACAAAGTACGTCTACAGTCAGTGCAACTTAATAACTTTACATTTATTTTTCCGAGATTTGTTGTAGAATTCACGAGCTTGGACCGAGCGAAATTTAATCTTATCTAAGCATTGCATTTATGTTGCCATACGGCTAATACCACACCCACTCCCACTAATGTAGCTCCTGTACACAAGCTATGATTTTGTCACACACTCGCAGAGGATATATTATAAAGGGTGCTTTATTTTTTCGTGATAATCTGAATATTGTTGTGTCAGACAATCGTTCTGATACGTTTATTTCATTTAGATTACTCAGTGAGGTATATATATATATATATATATAAGATAGCCAATACTTAAGTCAGTGGTTAAGGAGTCGGATTTATGATCGAGAGGTTCCGTGATCGAATTCTCAAGTTCAGACACTACCGATGTGAAGCTACTTCTAACACAAGCCATTTAGCTTAGCTGCAGGGATTAGGGGGGATACTAGTAATTACGGTTACTAAATATTCTTTCTTTAAAAAAATATCCATGAGCTCTAGCTCATTAGTCTTTACTCAAAAATTTCTATGGCAAAAGTTGTGTTAAATTCCAGTAAAAAAGTGTTTTGATGGTGCTCGTGTTCTCGGGAAATTGTGATTTTTTTGTGCCCTTGTTTTCATCTCCTTGTTTTCGGCTTTGAAAGAATTGTTATTGGTGCATTTTGAGCTTTTACAGATCGCCACTCTAAATAGCTTTGTGCACAATTTAAATTTTGCTCCCTAGAGGCAAATAAGTAAAATTTTAATAATAAAATAAAACCGACTTCAGAAAACAAAAACGACTAAAAACAGGCACTGAAAAACGAAAAATAACCGAATTACACAGCTAACGCGTATTTTTGTCTTTAGAATTCAATCCGCAATTCGGTTATATTTTGTTTTTAGTGGTTTCTTGGATTTTAAAGTCGGTTTTATTTTTTTATTTAATTTTACGTATTCTTTCCTTTTAGTGAACGTGACTTAATTCATATAGGACCACTCGCATCCAGAACCTAAATCAAATCCGATGTTAAAAGAATATTTACAAGGTAGCTACTATAAATCGTTTACGAGTTCTCTTGACTGTCCTTCATCTTCATCATCAAACCCCTGACATTCCTAACCCATCTAGATATAAAGTTCTCATCAATTATAATTAATCAAGCCCAAACATCAGGTAATTGCTGTAAATCGTTAAGGAGGTCTCTTGACTGTCTTTCGGCTCCAACATCAGATCGACTCGAGACCTTCATTAAATAGTAATGCTTTAAAATACTTAATGAAAAACTGAACAAACGCACTTGTTGCTCTGCCCCAACGACTTACGAAGGTTCCCCTTCATTTCTCTGTGATGCTATCATGAGGTCCTGGTTTAATTATCATGGAACCACTCTTGAAATATCTCCTTTTAAATAAAAAGAGAATAATTGAATATGGTTGGCGCGATATTGATTTATTCGTTCATTTATTGCTCAATTTTTCTCATGTATGGCATTATCAGACCTGGACCAAATTAAAAATTAAAAGCACCAGCTTTCAAATAATAAAAGAATCATCAAAATTTACTCAGTCGAAAGTACTAAGGTAACAAACATGAAAAAAAAATACAATCGAATTGAGAACCTCCTACTTTTTTGAAGTCGGTTAAAAAAATACAATGTTTTTTCGGCTTTAAGTATCCACAATTCTAGCACCATTATTCATAAGCATAACTGAACATATTTATTCGTAAGAAACATAATTTAGTAAAAACTATTATAGCTTTTATTTCAACAGCAGTAGGTTGGAATTTCGAAATAAACGGTTTGAAGTCATCCATATAAACCAAGTGCGATATTAAATAACTTCCTCTTTGTTCGTAAAGTATTTTCAAGTCCTTGCAGCCTTTGACATTGCTATCATGTGTATGGAATTATCCGGATTCAGGGCGGATAGAGTAGTTGAATTTAGGGTTGGTTGGTGTTCAGCTGCTCCCTCGATTTGCTCATTCCTTGTCCTTTTAATAAGTGTCCAACTGTATATAAGGTGTCACAAAATTAGATCTCTGAATTTCGTGAGATGACTTGGTATCGACAAAATATGTATTTGAAACAAAAAAATATTGGGTAAAATAAAAAATAAATAAAAAAACTACAAAAAAAAAGAATAAAAATGAAAAAAAAAATACCACCAGCGACCAGCGTCACGTGACGCGACGAGTACACGTGACGCTGGTCGCGATTTAGTTATTTCCCACACATCGGCTTGGAGAATACTGCGAGGACAAGGACTGCACGCCTACCACGTGCGTCACGGGCTCGTCGCGTCACGTGACACTGGTCGCTGGTGGTGTTTCTTTTTTTCATTTTTATTCTTTTTTTTTCACCCGATATTGTTTTTTTTTTGTTTCAAATACATATTTTGTCGATACCAAGTCATCTCACCAAATTCAGAGACCTAATTTTGTGACACCTTATATATTTGCGCCCGGTCCGGTTGCATCCAAGACTATCATTTTGAAGTTTAGATCCAACTTGCAACTTTTACTTCTCCAATTCGCACGGTCTTGGGCATCCATGGTACTTCTCCTACTGGGACCCAGTGGAGGCAGCATAGCCATACATTTGCTACCCACGTAGACAGGCGGGCGCCGTATAACTATTTTATTTCTATAAATTGAAACTGATATCGCATGAGTAATACAGTTTTATTATTAAACGTTTTACGATATCAGAAAATAAAACTTTACAATTGAGTCTTTGTCTGGCCCCTTTTTAATGTTTATGGCTATTAGCTACATTAAATTTGAACATGCTAGAATTAATATTTTATTGAAATTTTTATTGTGAAAGCATACATGACGTATCTCATTTTATTTCTAGTGTAGAGAACTCAAATTTCATAGATAATTAAAGATTGAACCTGATGTAGAAAAGAATTATATATTTTTGAAAGTATGTTAGTAACCAAAAGCAATAATATTCCTCTTAACCCCTCCAACTAAGACAAGTTGCTTGTATTAGGAGTGTTGAACCCGGGACCTCTCGATCGTAAGGCCGAGTTACCGATGCTCCGTCTATCTATCTCTATATAATGAAATCTATCATTTATTTCAGTTTGAAAGAAAGGGTTTTTTCCGTGGCGTTAATTATAAAGTTAAGCTTCAATAGACACGTTCCGAAATCACGTGCCTACAATACTGTTTATTTAGTTCTATAAGGTTTTAGTGAAGCAAGCCAAATTGTTTTTGCCAGTCCATAACTAGTAGGTTATGGACTGGCAAAAACAATTTGGCAAAGATACTTCTTTAATAAGGATTTTACTAGCAAGTTGTTATCAACCAATTTTTTCATTTGCCATTTGCCACAGTTATAGCACAGCCATATATCTATAAAAGAAATAATGGTACAATTCTATTTGATTAGGTTACTAGTTGAAATTATGTACATCTGTATTAGCCGACACGTTTAAGGTGGCTTAGTCATGTACCAGTTAGTTATTGTAGTCTAACCTATTGAAATTTACTGTGCTATGTTATGATTGTTATTAGATACGTTATCGAGCGGAATTAGGTCCCTGAGATAATTTTCAGTAGACGTGACTCGTTTCTATTACGATCATCAAATCATAAGGACTTCTTTTTGTTCAATACTAAAGGAAAATGTCCATGTCAGTATGGAAATCGGTTGCACACTTTTTTTGCTATGTCACATAAGTATAAACTGCATTAAGTATTATCTGAAATATAAACGCATATTAACAGAACTTGGGGTTATTGACAAATTAAATGATTACAACGAGAAAAACAACAACAACAAGAAAATATTGTGACACTGACTGTTGAACTGACGTTTTGTGTTTTCTTTTGGAATGTTTTAAGACTGGGATACCATGTATAAATTAAGAGAAAACTACCACTGAAGCATACATTCCTTTACAACTTTAACTGATTATCACTAATAAACTACGAATACATACACGAAATATTAAGATTACATAACTGCAATATATTTGAATATCACATTGCGAATTATTATCACGCATTATTATTTAACCATTTTATTTTAAAAAGATTGGTATATTTGCATTCTACCACCAATGGTTTATTTTATATAATGGTAACAATTAAATTAAAATGGAAACGATTATTCATTCAAGTTTTATATCTTTATAATTTAAATTCAAACCCCAAGTTATATAGAAGCCATTTAGGGTTGAAAAGTCATACTATAATCAATATTATTTTTTAACATTTGAAATATTGACGCGAACGTCTAAAAGCGCAACCAAGAATGGGCATTCTCCTTTAATTACAAAAAAGTACACTATAGTAAACTAAAATTAGTAGCATCTTTTTCCTCTTGAAGATACGAGTATTTTTAGTCCTTGTACGTGTTCGTGTATTTTACTAAGTATCAAAGTCGTAAGTCTTAGTCGTACACCGTCTAGAAACCGCATTTTCTTCCCACGGGTAACGTAAAAGGCGACCAAGGCATCCCCGAGGAAAACCGCGCAACTTCTAGTATTTATATTTTGTTGAAAAAAAGAAATAAATACGAAATTTCAAGAGTGTAGGAAATAAAGGATGTGTGATAGTCGAGCTGTAGGGTATTTAAGGCCTTACCAAGATACATCTACTGCTTGACAGCTAAGTGTTAGGTGCAGGCTATGATTTATCGTTGGAAGGTCGGATGACAGTCGTTCCTATAAAAGTCGTATAAGCCAAAACAAAAGGAGGAGAAGGAGTAAGCGGACCCCGGGCTCCGAAGTAAAAGCCTTGAATGCAATTGTACAAACAAAGCGCCCAACAGCTAAATATCAGTGGCCAATTTGTTTGTTCTGTACACACAACATAACATAATGTTACGTAACGTAACGTAATGTACCGTAACGTAATGTAATGTGACGTAACGTAATGTAACGTAACGTAACTTTACTTAACACAACATAACATAACTTCACACCTGTACCCCCGAAGGGGTAGGCAGAGGTGTATTACACACCCACTATTCGCTAGTTATGTAAAGGTCCCAATGTAATAGGGAGCGAGCATATTGCCATCTTCCGGACACATTACTAAGTGAGCTATAATTAACATTTTTAATGCACACATAATTACGAAAAGTCAAATGTGCCCGGAGCGACTGGGGATCAAACTCGAAATCTCGTCTCGGCAGTCCGTTACGTACGCAACTAGGCTAACGCCACTTTTTTTTTAATTTTAAAATAAACATATTTAAAAAAAAACCCATTGGGGTTCAAGTCCATCCAGTTATCTAATTAAAATACTTAATTAGAAGAAACACCTGTGTATTAATAACCCAATCTATTATTATTCCTCAATTTATTTTGCCAATCTCAATTATTTCTCAAGAAGAGTTCCGCTAATTTCAAGGCGCAATCCAGAATGTTGAAATTAAATCGGAGTGGTAATTATTGCCAGCCGGCACTGTCTGGTCTTACACTGTACAAATGAAAATCGAACGATCTTACCAGTGAAATTTATTGGACTACATAAATGCTAGTTGAAATATATGAATAAACCTCACCAATAATACTAGTAAATCCAGTATCACGGATTAGACTTTTCGTCGGATTTATTTTATGTAATTTGTTAAAATTACACGATTACACGAATTACACGATAAAATATGTGCTCCTTGTGGAACTTACTGTACCGTGGGAAACAAATATACCGAAGGACCAGACAATAAAGAAAAATAAATACTATGATTTCACAAACGAATTAACCTAAAACGGTTACGTGGTTTATCTGTATGCAGTGGAAGTGGGAGCGAGAGGCATTCCAGCAAAATCTCTCTATAACCTACTTAAAGATCTAGGCCTACCGAGAGCTACAATAAGCCCATTACTAGGACGAATGTCTAAAGCGGTACTAGTAGGTTCGCACCAAATTTGGTTAGGCTGGGAGGGGAACTTGGGTAGTGAAGGTGAGTGGTGATATACATCAACAAAAGGGGCCCCTTCTAAACCTACACTTGGGTCGGAAGTCCCAAGCACTGTCCCGAGTTCCCAACTCAGCAACGCGATGGACCCGGCACCCGCATTAAGAATCCATGGATGGCTAAAAATATCGGTCTCGTCTAATAGTTTTTTGGACCTGCAAAACTAGTCATACTAATATTATAAATTAGATTCACTGCGGTGAAATTATATCACCTTAATTTTGGACTTGCCAAAAATATTCTACAAAAATCATAAAAACACAACTTAAAATAGAAAAATATCCAATTTGGTGCAGTCGTTCGGCAGTTATGCACATAATGATGTGAAAGTGAGCATGTGAATGTTTTAATTGCGATACTGATTGTTGTCGGTTTTTGCATGAACATAACCTTAAAATCTGATGTATCTTTTGCATTTCTACGCTTTACAAGCTCCGTCTTTAAAATATAATCTAATAAGAATTCATAAATGATTCCAAATATAACAATCTTTTTTCCTTTGCTGTTGGTTCTAGGTCGAATGATGTATGGACTGACAATGTCGTAGCTTAAGTTCTAGAATAACTCATAGGCAATTTTTTTTTATAAATGAGATCCTAGAGGGCTGGACAGGATAGCAATTTCTTCTTTAACATGTTTATTTCGTGATATGTATGAATTTTTTGTATAGGTATTGAAATCCTTTATAAAAATAACAACAGAATTGATTTACGAGCAAATGAAATAAATAATAAATACGCAGTCAAAACCTACTAATTCAATTAGGACACAAAGTAACCCTTATTAACGTTAAAAGTTCTGATTTCTCCATTTACATTTAAGGCCAAGTTCACAAGGAAGGAAAATAAAAAAACATTTAAATAAAATTCGCAGTAAATCTTGTTTCAATACCAAGTTTTCCAAAATGCTTTGTACAATTTTCTGTTTTAAACAGTACTTACGTAAGGCGACACTTACCTTAAATTCCTTGATTGATCTTTTATTTAAGATTATATTTAAAACTAGCTGACCCGGCAGACTTCGTACTGCCTCAATCGATGACAAACCTTTTAAACCTTCTCTGGACCTCCACAAATAATTCAAGACCAAAATTAGCCAAATCGGTCCAGCCGTTCCCGAGTTTTAGCGAGACTAACGAACAGCAATTCATTTTTATATATAAAAAAGAAGAAGAAGAAGAAGATTATGGTATCATGGTACATAAGCTCATGTATGACACCAACTTAATGGGTGGCATAACGCTAGGAGAAATCGTTACGATCACACTGCACTGTTTAAACTGCAGCGATCAATAGATGCGTGTGTTCAACTGAACAGTTTTTATCACCATTATATCTGATTTAATGGTGTAGTTTGAGTGATACAGTGCGATTGTAACGATTAATCGTAGTGTGTGTGCCAACTAGGAAATAAGATAATATATTAAATTACAAAATACCACTATCCTTTTCTTGTAATTTCGTAACTTAGTCGAGTATGGACGTCAAGGTTATATTTTCTAATTTAAATTATTCCTTAAAGTAAATTAACATTATAATTAATATAAATTAAAACAAAATATATATCCTGTAATGCCAACCAGGAACCACAGAGCGATCATATCGAAACTTCAACAAAATTTGCGAAATTAAATTCCCAAAAAGTCGGATCTCGTAATCAACTCAGCCCAACAAGCCCAGATGTGGGGGTTGGAAGCCAAGGGTGTGTCCCCCGACCCCAGTTTTCAGACACACAACTGAATTATGTAAAACTTTTAATTGTCCTCTCGCCTCACCTTCGTTAAAATTCGACGTGTTTTGTTTGAACACAAGAACTTAGCTGTTCGTAATTTTGCTTTGTTTTTGAGATATTAAAAAGTTTTTCTGACAAATGAAACTGTTCAAAGAAAATAGTTATGGGCCGTTATGTAAAATTGCCCGATTTAACAAATGCTATCCTACTATTTTTTCTACCAATATCATAAATGTAAAAGTTTTTTGAAAATAGAAAGAAAATATTTAGGCAGATTATAATACAACATTTTTGATGGAAATTCAAATTAATGATTTCACAAAACAGAGCATGTTATAAACATCGCTACTAACTAGCCAATGCTGAGCTCTTCGCCACTGAAGTGCAATAGAGTTTACTGTTCAATAAGCACTGGAGAATTAATTTAAATACTGATTGGACAAGGAGGCAAATCCGACGAAAGCTGAAAATTTTCACAAATGAGCACTTCGTCAAGGTATTCACGCATTATGTCTCTATTCAAGTCTTATAAAAGGTAAGTTTTCTCACTAACAACTCCTGGCATTTTTCCATTAAGCTCGACTTTGCATGAAGATATGGTTTGATGGTTTGATAGCGATAAAGGCAACTTGTGATTATTTCTTACCTAACGTCACTCACGAACACTTTAACGAGTCTCTTTCATAGCACGCAATAAAGTCTTTGTTATTTTGTATTGTTGAGTAAATTAGTTTATTTATTTCAGATCTTGTTTACGTTGTACAAATATAAAGTTAGTGAGTTGGATTGAACTGTAGGCCTACTATGAAACTTACATCCGCAATTGTGAACCGAAATTTCGGGTAATCGGTACCATGAAACGCACTCGGGTCCGAAAAGGGCACGTGTTAGTTCATTCGGCCTAAACACTACCATGAAACGACCCGAAACCACAAAATTCGGCATTTTGACAGCCTGCCAAAAAAAATATATACGACCTATTTCAAAAGGTCGAAGGGATAGGATATCATAATCCAATACAAAGGAATCTATTTTTTAATATGTTTATTTATAATGGTTCTTTTTTAATAGAAATATATAACCTTCTTGCTACGTTTGATTCACTCCCATACATATATAGGGGCTTAGCCCGGTTGAAGAAATAATAACCAGAAGGTGTAGGTAGCGATAGAAAAGGTTTAATAGCACAAGTACACAAGCAAGTCAGTTACAATAGTTCACAGTAGAAATAAACAGTTCACAAGTAGGAAGAAGAAGTCGTACGAAGATAAGACAGTTAATAGAAAAACAGATAGAAACAATTAGAGTAATTAGCACAAACTACGCACACGACAAGGGCTAAAGCGGCAGCGACAGGTTTAGCAAGCGACACGGGTATCGAGCGTGAGAGGTCGCGGCACACTGAGTTAACGACTGGCGCACGCGCAGCGCGGTGCGCCGGCCGCTTTGGACGGCAGCGGAGCCCGCGAGTTTATCTAATATAAACTCGACGTTCCCTGTCTGTCCGTGTGTTGATAGATTATTATTATAGATAAATAAATTATATACGAAGTAAGTAGAAGGATTTAAGTGTAACGGGTATTGGTATGTCGACAGATATATATACTTATATTGTATAGTAAATGTGTGCTGAAATGATGTTGTGCGTGAATGTGTATGTGTGTGTAAATATATTGAGTAGATACGCTACACATACTTTATGGTCTCGAACGAAATAAAGCAGATTAGCACATTGCAATATTAACTTTGCAAAATAGTGTTATCTACTTTTATAATGTAAAAAAAAAACATTTTTGAATCATTAATATGATTGGCAACGAATGCTGTTAAATCCGCTTTCCTGTAGCATAAGGACAAATCTCTGTGGTTTTTTTTTGTGCTATTTGTATCCTGTATTGTACATTTTATAATTTGTAATAAAAAAAAGACTTCGCAATTCTAGTTAGGCTAGTTCCTTCCGTACCTCGGAGAGCACATTATGCAGTCACTCCTGGTTAAATGGTCTCACTTTCAGGGATGCCGAAGAGCGTGCTATGAAGGAGGTAAGTAATAAAGCGGATGTCCTTTACTGCTTACTAAACACGATTGTGTTGACCTTTATTAGAAACATGCAAAGAGAAAATAACCGTTGAAAATTTTGATTGATGAATTTTGATTTTAATCTCCTCCACGCTTCACTTACGCTAGGATCAAGGTTGTCCCTTATTTTATTAAACTATGCGCAAACTTTTAGTAGGTTAATAAACTAATTTAATTAGACGTGTGATATTGGTGTCTGTTGGAAAATTCACTTTAATGGTTCAGGGCGATATACACTTCACTGACCTAATTATTGTGAAGTGATTTTCATTGAGTTGGAAGCTTCAGGGTGCTACTCGTACACTAGAGTGTGTATGTTTAGAATTACGTATATAAAAGATACATGACGTCTAAAATTTGATATCATTTTTAGGGTTCCGTAGCCAAATCGCAAAAAATCGGAATCCTTATAGATTCATCATGTCTGTATATCTGTCTGTCCGTCCGTATGTCTCAGCCATCCTTTTCCGAAACTATAAGAACTATGCTTTTGAAACGTTGGAAAAAATAGAAAAAAAGACAATAAATTTTGGGGGTTCCCCATACTTAGAACTGAAACTCATAATTTTTTTTTCATCAAACGTTCTATCGATAGGTCTTCAAGAATGATATTGAGGTTTCTAATATCATTTTTTTTTCTAAACTGAATAGTTTGCGCGAGACACTTCTAAAGTGGTAACTTCTAAAATAAGAGAATAATAAAACTAAAAAAATATATGATGTACATTATCATGTAAACTTCCACCAAAAATTGTTTTGAACGAGATCTAGTGAGTTTTTAGGGATTTTCTTTAGAAAACCCTATTGCTATCGAGTTGTCGTCGACGTCGTCGTTGCCAATTTTCTGTCACGGTTTTGGGTATGAAGGAGATGAGCTATCGAGTTGCTGTTTTCGGTAATAGATTCGTGCTGGGGTAAACCATTGCAAGATAAAAAAAAATCGCAAAAAAAAATAATCGCAAAATCGAAAATCCCTTGTATTCGGCTGAGCTCGTCTCAGGAATTCAACTTGTTTTTTAAATACTGCAAGTACTTTTATATTATGCTACTTGCTCCTACGGAACCCTAAAGGGCGAGTTCGACTTGCACTTGGCTGGTGTTTAGGGTTCCGTAGCCAAATGGCCAAAAATATAACCCTTATAGATTTGTCATGTCTGTCCGTATGTCACAGGCACTTTTTTCTGAAACTGTAAGAACTATAAGAACGATATGACGTCATACAGTGGTATTTGAAACAAATTTTTACAAACTAATAGATAAAGACTGAACTACAAAAAATGAATTCACAACTAAATCAAACATACTTTTAAAACTTTGACAATAGTCCAAAATTTTAAAGTAAAGTGTGATCATTTTCAGCTCAAAAATAATTTATTTGTTTGAAACCTTCACAATGGGACAAGATCTGTCTACCTGAAGCTTGGAAGTGAAGAAAAACTTACAAGGCAAAATTCTTAGATGTCATCTTCCAAAGCTTTAATAAATAATTCTCTAATACTAGCTGATGCTCGCTCCTCGGCCCGTGCAGAAGTCGGTTATCGTTTTTTTAGGGATTTTCTTTAGAAAAGCCCTATTGCTATGGAGTTGTCGTCGAAGTCGTCGTCGTTGCCAATTTTCTGTCACGGTTTTGGGTATGAAGGAGATGAGCTATCGAGTTGCTGTTTTCGGTAATAGATTCGTGCTGGGGTGAACCATTGCAAGATAAAAAAAAATCGCAAGAAATCGCAAAAAAATATCGCTAAATCGAAAATCCCTTGTATTCGGCTGAGCTCGTCTCAGGAATTCAACTTGTTAGGGATTTTCTTTAGAAAAGCCCTATTGCTATGGAGTTGTCGTCGACGTCGTCGTCGTTGCCAATTTTCTGTCACGGTTTTGGGTATGAAGGAGATGAGCTATCGAGTTGCTGTTTTCGGTAATAGATTCGTGCTGGGGTGAACCATTGCAAGATAAAAAAAAATGCAAAAAATCGCAAAAAAAGAAAATCGCAAAATCGAAAATCCCTTGTATTCGGCTGAGCTCGTCTCAGGAATTCAACTGTTTGAATTGTTTATATATCGGTTCTACTTAACTAATTGCAATCAAACATACGGCAGATTTTAAGTCTGACCAAGATATTTCTAATAGGAAGAACCGTTTAATGCGGTTTCTTTCTGTTCAGTAATTTTTAAGTCCATCGCGAACAAACAGACAAGAATTCAAAAAAATAAAGTGTTCAGAATCTTCCATTCAACATAACCCAAATATTATTTTTCAAATATCTCCAATAATAATATAATAATAAATCATTTATTTCAAGTTACCAAGACTCATTTAAATACATTAAATTAAATTAAAATGAAATTGAATTGCAGTCACATTATAATATTTGTCGTAGTCCTATTATTTATTTCAAATCATGCATGTCATTAACAGAAACAAAAATTAGAATTATAAATTAGTCAATTAAAGATATGCATGTCAATAATAAAAGTAAAATTAAATAACAATTTAAATAACACATAAATATACAATTAATAACAATTTTAAATCAATGAATAATCAGAATTATAAATATCATAATCACCCTTTGACACCTCAGTCTCTGTGTACAACATGCAGGCCACTACAATGACTCATATATTGGCAGTCGAGCCTCGCCGCAAGCCCGGCCATGCTGTTAGTGCTCCCCCGCACGCGTCGCACCCGTGAGGTAGCCCGCTTGAGCATTGTGGTGTAGAAGCAATCTACACGCGCCTCCGCGAACATTGTGGACGCACTGCAAAAGCGGGGGAGCCCCATCACCATCCTGAACGCATTATTAAACTGGACTCGCATGGCGCCGTACGATTTTTGCGTATAGCCAGACCACAGGCTGCAGGTGTAGAACGAGGTGCAGTAGGCTCTAAAAAGAGTTATCTTCACCTCAGTCGAGCACCGTGCAAATATGCAAATCAGCATATTCGCTCTGACCGACAGCGCCCTTCGCTCCCGTTCAATGTCAACCAAGTGACCTAGATATTTAAATTCTTCTACCTTTGTCAAAATATCAATGTACAGACATAACGTTTTTACAATTTGATAATAGTATAAAAAGAAGTAGAATCTGGTGGTCGAGCTCCAACTCTTTGAAGTCTAGAAAGTTTATACGAAGTGGAAAACCTTTGTGGGCGAATCATATTCTACATTATTACAAAATCATCTGTGAAGTTAAATTTTCATTTGTTTAATGGATACATTGTAACTTCTTCAATCGTAACCAATCAAGAATAATAACGTCACAAGAATACTTTACGTTACTGGTAATAATGGAAGAGTTTCAAGTGATATAACCGACCATGTAATTAATGATGTGATTGTGAACATAGAATTGGATACTGGAATTGTTGTAATGGATGATACAAGCAGTGTATTGCTTGTATAGTTAATTTCGTTTAATGGAGTAAAAAGGCGTAGTTTAATGATACAGAATTTATTACTATGTGTACTATTTATGCTTGTAAATTTAAGATCAATATTTTCTGTGTTATTAGTATCTGAACTTTGTTTAATGGGTTTGAGTTTGATATTTCTTCATTATTACAAGCACCATCAAATCAAATCATTTATTGGCTCACAAAAGTTTTTTTTAAAGAATATTAGTAACTACAGCGTATTAAGCCTACAGACTGGAGTGAGACAGGGGGATGGATATCCCCCAAACTATTCACCAACGCGCTGGAGGACGTCTTCAAGACTCTGGATTGGACTGGGCGGGGTATAAACATAAATGGCGAGTACATCTCGCATCTTCGGTTCGCCGACGACATCGTCATAGTTGTGGAGTCGCTGGAGCAACTGGGCGAAATGCTGCACAGCCTAAATGGAGCCTCTCGACGCGTCGGTCTTGGTGTGAACTTTGACAAAACCAAGGTTATGTTCAACGAACATGTCACGCCGAGACCGATTGCCATCGAAGGGTCGACACTCGAATTGTTAAACAGTATGTCTACCTTGGGCAGGTTATCCAGCTTGGTAGAAACAACTTCGAGAAAGAAGTCACCAAAAGGATCCAGTTAGGTTGGGCAGAATTTGGCAAACTGCGTCGGGTTTTCTCCTCCCCTTTACCGCAATGCCTAAATACAAAGGTGTTCGACCAGTGCGTCCTACCTATCATGACTTACGGTGCCGAAACGTGGACATTGACAGTGAGGCTAGTCCACGACTTAATAGTTGCGCAGCGGGCTAATGGAGCGAGCTATGCTTGGGGTTTCTTTGAAGGATAAAATTCGAAATGAGGCTATCCGAAAAAGAACTAAAGTCACCGACATAGCTCGCAGAATAAGCAAGCTGAAGTGACAATAGGCTGGCCACATCTGCCGAAGGCCCGATGGCCGATGGAGCAAACAAGTCCTAGAGTGGAGACCACGAATCGGTAAACGGAAGGTAGGACGTCCCCCAGCAAGATGGACGGACGACCTGAAAAAGGTAGCTGGGATAGACTGGATGCGCAAGGCGGAGGATCGGGTGCTATGGCGTAAAATGGGAGAGGCCTATGTCCAGCAGTGGACTGCAATAGGCTAAGTGATTGATTACCGAAATTACTAATATTCCCCCTAACCCCTCCAGCTAAGCTTAATTGCTTGTGTTAGGAGTGGGTTCACGTCAGTAGTGTAATGGTCAGGATTCGAACCCGGGATCTCTCTATCGTAGGGTCGACTCCTTAACCACTAAGCTACCGACGCTTCGTCATATGACGATGGTTACATATTGGTGGTAGGTGACATTAAATCGCATCCTCTTATTCGCCAGTGCTGGCCATGTGGGACTACATGCAGACATAATTATTACACTTCATCATCATTATTCCAGTATTAATCTCGGTGCAGCTAAGGTGGAGAAAGCGTTGAGGAGCAGACTCCGGGATCCACTCTGAGTCTCCTTCTCGATGTTTTCTCCTCTTGATGTGGCTTATCATGGCTTTTACGGTAGTAACTGCCGTCTGACTTCCTAACCCCAAGAGCCTTCGCCAGAGTCTCCCATATAAATCAGCTTGTGCACCTGCTTGAAGGTGAACAAGCTGGGTGGTGGCTTGAGCTCAGGAGATTTTGATAGGGCCTCATACGCCCTATTGTTACAAGCATGTTGAAGAATAATTAGCAAAAATAACCTAACTTTAATAGTATAACTTTAGCCGACAGGAAGAGGAGTGCAAAAAAAAGTAGGTAGGTTTGCAATAGTGTCGCCGCACACAGCGTTCGCGTCCGTTCGTCAGAGGTGTATACAGAGGACTCCGCGCGTACTAAAACGGACAGGTAAGTAGGCCCGTCCCTCCGCGCGACATACCTTACCCCTCGGACACGCTGCCACAAGCACTGCATGCGACAAACCGTTTATTATATCTTTATACAGGTAAGTACGTATTAGAATAGACAAGATAGGTAGGTAGATACATATAGACAGGACCTTACGACTACTTAGTTTAATTATATTTCTACATTTACGGGTAAGTATTAAGCACGTTCATACGAACTAACGTTCCGTCGTCAACAATAACCATATACTACTTATAATAGGAATAATTGAAATTGATGATTTTTAAAAGGCGTCTGGTGCTTTTCATCACAGATACTTTGTAAAATGATACAGAAATATTATGAAATTATATTAAATGGAATTTGTGATTACAGTCATGATAGATGCTATTATTATAATATTATTCGTGATAGTGATATTTGTATAATACATGACCAGAAATAGCTCATCATGATCATCACCATGTCAGCCAAACGACGCCCACTGCTGGGCATAGGCCTCCCCCAAGGATCTCCACAACGATCGTAAACAGCTTGTTGTCAAGTAATTTAGACGATACTCCAAACATTTGTATCAAAAATTGGCATTCTATACAGCTAGTTTCATTTACAGACGTGTTTTATTGTGTCCCAATAGCTATATATCAATTTCGTATGACATCTCTGAGCCCTGCAATAAAGAAAAAATAGGCAGCATCATCTGAAAATAGAGATTTATAACATTGCACAAACTTTTCACGATATTAAGGACAATGTTCGTTAACTGCTACATGACACAGTTCTATTGTACGGGGTTGTTTTTATATGGAAACTGGCGGGCCTGACAGATGTCAATTCGTCAATAAATATTTTTTATTACTATTTTATGTGGGAAACTGCTGCCCAAACTAGGTAGCATACAGTATTACAGACCATTAGCACATTTTCCATCTATTGTAGGTACTGAGTAATATCTATTAAATTTTACGCTGCAACGCAGAGACGTTGCAGCGTAAAAAAAAAAAGCGTAAGATAGGAATACCATATTACATTATCTAGAGGTTACTCTTTGTATGTATGTTTATGTTTGTGTATGTGCGAATGTGTGTATACGTGCATGTCTGTTCAGGTGTGTATGTTTTCTGTGTACATATGCATTTAAGTTCAAATAGTCACTCGTTAGACCATAAAACACTCAAGGCCATTCGATGTTTTTTGTGAACAAAGTGATTTTGTGAAAGTACAGAGAGTTGACGATTTATTGATATTATTGTAGATGTAACCTCCGAGAAAACAGATGTACTAGTTTGTAAAATAAGTATCAACAGAGTCGTTTGGATTATTATAATAAGCAAGCTTACAGAATGCTTAGTAATAAATGGTTTGGGTAACTGTAACCTTATGCGTTCACGACTGTACCTGACCTCTACTTTTGAGGAATTAAATCATAGTAATCACATAGCAACTTATGTAGTATAAACAAATTATCTGAAATTTAAGCCACTTGTTAAAATTAAGGCACACAAAAACACAATCAGTAGAAAATCGACATGATAATTGCTGGCAACGAGGAAAGCATCGCGTGAGAGGTCGCGTGTCTAACTTGATTAAATTCTACTTGAACAGGTCTGTTTGGTTATTCACAGTAAAAGCAACGTGCCGATGGAAAATACAAGCTATTTTCATTCTACCGTCGTTGCGTGACTTAACTTATGCATTTGATAGAGTATGCCGTTATAAAATATTTTCGTGAATTATAATAATAGATGATAATGTCTTCGTAAAGTTTAACTTTGTCATTGTTGACTTTTGGTGGTAATAGTAACTTAGAGAGAATACTGTTTTTCACCACTTACTATTTCAGGAATTGTTGAATTATTTTAGTATTTTTTTCATGTCGATCATTGAACGCATTGTTCCTGATAATGGTAATCTTCGTAAAGTCTAAAAAGTAAGGGCTTGTTTGTGCAGTTGTGTTGTAGTATTGATTATTTTTAGTTGGGTACAATGTGTTGTGTACATCTATGAAACTCGTTCCAGATGATGAGTGGGATTTGGGAAAAAAGGTACGTGACGTTGACCTGATATTGCGTTGCGAAGTTGCTTTGAATTCCCTTGCTAACCCCTTCAACTAAATGGCACCAAAACATTAATTAATGAAAAATGGATGTTCAAACTTTTTCATTACCTACTTCAAATCAAAAATATTACTTTTAAAATTAATATAAATCCAGTTAATAAATAATTATGAGTAACTTGTACTAATTTGCAATCTTCATTTTGCAATTGAAATATTTTGAACTAACAAAATCATATCAAAACCACATCCTACTAGAATTAGTAGGCAGACCCATTTAACATTACTACTGACACATCAATATAAAATTACATGATAAATTCATAGCTAGGCAAACATACCAAACGAGCAAGGTATTGCCAGACCACTCCCAGCTGCATTAATTATGAACACAATAAATTGAGACCGTATAACATTCATAAAAAATGAATCCGTTTCGATTTTTATATTCCACGCATCACATACGCTAACTATAAAAGTGTATGAAAGAGGGTGCCGAGCAAAACTCGAAAGAGTCAAATTCACGCTCAATGATTTGGAAAAAAAACCATTACACAACTGTCCTGGGCTTGCATTTTAATAGATAGACCGAAATAGGGTGCGGCAACAAATCCAATCAATGTTTAAGATTTAAAGTAACGGTTGACCTTTGCCGTCTCGGTTTTAGGACCTTGAAAGTTTTATTCAAGATGTTTGATTGACCGTTCATAAAACAGGCGTTTGTAGTGTAATTGAAATATTCTTGCGGGTTTCAATAATAATATATTTTTTTATGTTTTTTTTTGTATCCGTAACATAAATATTGTTTTGGATATGATAGAATTAAAACGAATAATTACACAGAAGAATATTAGAGTACTGTTCATATTATTCATGACGGTCTGCACCGATGATAGACTAGTTTAATAATATTTTTTATTATGTCAGTCCCAGTGTCATCCGAGGTTCTCACCTCTGA
Organism: Cybosia mesomella; assembly: GCA_946251805.1. Taxonomy (NCBI): domain Eukaryota; kingdom Metazoa; phylum Arthropoda; class Insecta; order Lepidoptera; family Erebidae; genus Cybosia; species Cybosia mesomella. The sequence continues at coordinate 31,689,222 of OX276396.1, read as the reverse complement.
GTCCGGGGTCCGCTTAGACTAGGCTAGTTTAAAAACATTCCTAGGAATTACGTTTCCTAGACATCTTCATGATCAGCTGTGGACTGCTATAGGCTAAGTGATGATGTTGGTGATATATTCAAAAATGTAATTGACTTCTTCTTATTGCAGAGGCTTGAGAACTGATTCCTCTTTAGAGTTCTTTGACCGTAGGCTGATATTAAAAACACTAGATAACAAACCGCGAACTGTCGCTCGGTCTGAATATTTTACAGTTTTACAGATTTGAAACTGTAATAAAAACAATCTAATTTACTATATATTTGAGTTAGTCTAATAAACAGGAAAATATAATGTGTGTGTTTTCGCGTAGACATCTTTCTAAGAAAGTCACGTAAAGTATTAGCGGTAATATAATCAGATAACTCGCGTTGAAATAGTTCTTGACTCGAGTTAACTGGATAGAGAAAGTGTAGTTATATAGGGATATAATGTAAGCCAAACTGTGCCCACGGCTTTGCCCGTCACATACTTCAATCTTTCGTGGTTTTTAGGGTTCCATAGCCAAATGGCAAAAAACGGAACCCTAAAACCACGAAAGAACCCTTATAGATTCGTCATGTCTGTCTGTCTGTCTGTCCGTCCGTATGTCACAGCCACTTTTTTCCGAAACTATAAGAACTATGCTGTATATGTGTAACTTGGTAAGTAGATGTATTCTGTGAATCGCATTAAGATTTTCACACAAAAATAGAAAAAAAAAACAAAAAATTTTGGGGTTTCCATGAATGTGATGAATGAATGAATGAATGAATTTTTTTTTTAAGTTGCAGTTCTAAGTATTGAACTGCAACTTAAAAAAAAAATTCATCGTACCCAAACGTGCACGGGCATCTATGGTGATATTGAGGTTTCTAATATCATTTTTTAAAACGGAATAGTTTGCGCGAGGGACACTTCCAAAATGGAAAAAAGTGTCCCTCCCCCCGCCTCCCTCCTGGAACTAAACTAAAATAAGGGAATGATAAAACTAAAAATAATATATGATGTACATTACGATGTAAACTTCCACTGAAAATTGGTTTGAACGAGATCTTTGTGTAACTACAAGAACTTTTATATTATGTTACTTGCTTCATGGGCTACGTAACCCTTCATAGGCGAGTCCGACTCGCACTTGGCCGGTTTTTTAGTTCTATCATAATGTATGGAAATTTGCCAGATTAATTGACATTCAACCTTCCTTGATAAAGGGCTATCAAACACAACAATAATTTTTCAGTTTTATAATATTAAATATAGAAGTATAGATCATTTACAAACCCCGTTCCCCAATAAACCATACGACTAAAATAAACATAACATGTTTATGTTATGTTTATTTTAGTCGTATGGTTTATTGGGGAACGGGGTTTGTAAATGATCTATACTTCTATATTTACATACGACTAAAATACCTTTTTTTTTTTATCGTACGGAAATCCCTTCGGATACCCCCCCGCGTGCCAGCGGGGGCGGTTATATCGGACTTGAACCGACTAAAACCGCACGCCGTCTCGGGTCTACAGACGCCGGGGTGTAAGGTTGCCCATAGAGCATATCCCTCGCACGACTAAAATACCTAGACACATAAATGAGCATATTGTTTCGCATGTATTTCCATAATCTCTCACCTTTTGGCATATTCAGTTCGACAGTCCCAAAACGATGAATTATAAAATTTCATCGAAGAAACCTTGTTAGTCAAGCAATTAACTGTAGCAGCGTAACCTCATAAGATATTCACCGACGCAACTGAATAATAAAACAATTCTCAAGTATGTGTTTACACGAAATTACAAGACACGGACATTGCGGTTAATACCCTAGAAGTGATAGTAGCTATGTTTTTGTATTATATTACTTCTGTCTACTTGGATAAACAATAGTTATTAAACAGTTATTAAGCGGCGATAGCCCAGTGGCGTACGTAACGGACTGCTGAAACGAGGTCTCAAGTTCAATCCCCAGTCGCCCCGGGCACACATCTCTGACTTTTCGTAGTTATGTGTGCATTAACAAATGTTAATTATCGCCCGCTTAATAATGTGCCCGGTAGATGGCAATAGGCTTGCCCCCTATTACATTGGGACCTTAACATAACTGGCGAATCGTGGGTGTGTAATATACCTCTGCCTACCCCTTCAGGGATACAGGCGTGAAGTTATGTTATGTTATGTTAATTGGATAAAATTATTAGGAAATAATTTCGGTTTTTTTTTGTTCACAATTGCGGTGAAATTTTTGTGCTTTAAAATAATGAGCTGCATGCAGGATTTGATTTAGATTTTTATTTATTTTGTTTGTTTAATTTGTGTACCTTTTTTTTCGTAATCGATCATAACACATTTTGTTAGCATTAATTTAGTGTTTTTTTTAGAGACGCAGAGGCTATACTATGAATAACTACAGTTGATCTTAAAACAGATGGAGCAATGGTAACATAAATTGCAAACTAATGGATATGGATTGGACAACCACAATTAGTTACACCTTACTATGTACCCATGTTTAGCGAAATGATTGATTGATTTATTAATTGATTGATTGATTGAATTATTTGTTCTACAAATTAAAACTAAAAATAAAATTACAAAATCTCTCATGGATCTCATTTTTGCCATTTATGAGTGACTAACGGCCCGTGATCCGGCTTCGCCAGGGAATAAAGTCGTAAACAATGCTATAACCCGATTGTACCGCCACCTATCGGGTCTAATTGTACAAGTATACAACATTAAAATGTAATATTGAATTTCATCCTTTCGTTCCGTTGCCTAATGGCAAAAAACGGAACCCTTATAGATTCGTCATGTCTGTCTGTCTGTCCGTGCGTATGTCACAGCCACTTTTCTCGGAAACTATAAGAACTATGCTGTTGAAACTTGGTAAGTAGATGTATTCTATGAACCGCATTAAGATTTTCACACAAAAATAAAAAAAATAAAAAAAATTTGGGGGTCCCCATACTTAGAACTGAGACTCAAAAACATTTTTTTCATCAAACCCATACGTGTGTACGTGTATCTATGGATAGGTCTTAAAAAATGATAGTGAGGTTTCTTATATAATTTCTTTCTAAACTGAATAGTTTGCGCGAGAGACACTGCCAAAGTGGTAAAATGCCCCCCCCCCCCTGTAACTTCTAAAATAAGAGAATGATAAAACTAAAAAAAATATATGACGTACATTACCATGTTCACTTCCACCGAAATTTGGTTTGAACGACATCGAGTAAGTAGTTTTTTTAAGTCATATATCGTAAACCGCAATTTACCTTTCATTCAATCAACCCAAATATTAAAAAAACCTTTGTTATGTTACTTGCTGCTACGGAACCCTTCATGGGCGAGTCCGACTAGCACTTGGCCGCTTTTTACTTCAATAGTTAAGTACTTTTATATTTAACGAACATCCATATTACCGTTTATCCCTTATTTGCCACCTTAGGAATGAAATATTGAAAAACGCCGATACACGTATACGGCTATTTCTAACCAGAAGTAGTTATATAAAATTTCTAGCTTCTATCTTCAAAAATGACGAACTTCCCATATAAACTTTCAACCCCTATTTCACCTTCTTAGGAGGAAAATTTTGGAACATTCTGATACACGTGTTCATGTATTTCTAACCAGAAGCAGATGTATGAAATTTTTTGCTTCTAACTTTGAACATGATGGACTTCCATATAAACGTTCTTCCCTCATTTAGCCACCTTAGAAGTGAAATTTCCAAAAATTCTTCCTTAGTGGATGACTACAATTTAAAACACATCTACTACCGAAATTTCAAGTTTGTAGGTTCATCGCTCTAGGCTCTGCGTTGATGAAGTAAACGGGAAAAGTAATTATATATGTATAGATTATATTTATTTAATAATAATGTTCATAAAATCTTAGTTGCTTGACTAAATCTCAAGACATAAATGGTTACCATAGACATCGCCCTTAAAGATACCATTGATTGGGCAGTTATAGTCTCTGAGGGGATCCTGTTGTCCCACATTGTCCTATAACATTTTGTGAGTGTCATAGCCCCATTTTTATCAAAATTCGAACTACAACTGACTTTTCACAGCTGAAATCTGCTTCAACTGAAATCTTCAGGCACAGAATACTTTACACAGATTACTTTTCGAAACCACAGACTCAAATATATGATTACAAAAACAAACAGCTCAAATTTATAACATCTCTCGTTTCATCAAGGTTTAATAAAAAGGTTTTCATAAAAGTGAATAAAGAATACTTAAAAGTAAATTCAATGCACCCAGGTGATTAAGGTGAACAAAGTTTTTTCCGAGTAATTTTAAAGCACCCAGGTGTTTAAAATTTACTAAAAGTGTATATAATGCACCTAAGTGAATTAGCTCAGGTGAATAAAGTTTTTTAAGAGAAATTTTAATGCACCCAGGTGTTTAAAGCTTACTAAAAGTATATTTAATGCACCTCAGGTGAATTAAAATTTATGTAGCCTTATTTCTACACTTTTTCTCCTTCTTTATTCTCGTTTGTTGCGAGTCTCTTTAGCATCACCATCAAAGGGTTAGTCCCAATTGCATCCGAAGCTTGTGCTCTATCTCTTGAATTAGCTTATCTTAGCTACATACACACCACCGTGACTGCCGTGCATTAGTGACTACCGCCTGACCCCACGACCCCAAGACGCACATCTGTGCTTGAACCTCATTCGTTAATCAATGATATAACATATGCAGCAGAAAAATCTTTTCATTGGGCAAAGAGGTCCAACAATATGACTTAACTTGTTCAAGATTTTACTGTGTTTTATGTTCTTGAATGTACAAAAATGACGCTTTTAGTTCCTCATTGTCTTTTTTTTAGCAAGAAACTTATCTATTTTAAAACCTAAAGAAAAGCTATACAATACTGAGAAAATTGAAAATTAATAAGAAAACTATAAAATTTCCTGCAAAACAGATGGACAATGATACAAATGTTTATTTTATTTTGTATTTCCAGAACATTAAAGAACAAAATCACTTTGTGGATGGAAAATACAACTATAATATTTCTAAATCGAACCGCTTGACTGAATCCGAAGATACGCTCGAAAGCACACTGTGAAACATCTCACTGCACTAGATACTACAAATCAATAGGTACAGTCGCCATCGGTATTACTACATTAACAAAAGTTACCGACCACAAAATACTAGTGCAATTCATTCTGCTGTTGCAATTTTTTTTTTTCTAGCATGTTTATGGCAGTCGTGTTCATTAAAGTTTTACCAACCATATTTATCTCTGACTATTATGTTTTGATTTTTACTAAATCGGTGTTACAGTTTAAGATATAGATTATTACTGCAAAGCCAACGATATAGAAACATAGCTACGTCCTGCGATTCCCGTGGGAATCTAAATTTCATCACGCTGCCTTACGCCCACTAGGACAAACTACGCGCGAAATTGTTTTGATGACACGCTCTAATTGTTATTGTTTGTATCTTGTTTGTCGTAACCGCGGTAGCCTAGTGGGTAACCGCGGTAGCCTAGTGGGTAACCGCGGTAGCCTAGTGGTATGGGTAATGGACTGCTGAGACGATGTCTCAGGTTCAATCCCAGGTTTTACCATGGCACACACCAATGACTTTTCGATGCTTTTCGAAGTTATGTGTGTATTTATCGCAGGTATAAGTGCCCGATTAATGGCAATAGGCTCTCCACCTATTACATTGGGACCTAAACATAAACTGGCGAAATGTGAGTGCTAGCACCTCTGCCTACCCCTTCGGGGATATAGGCGTGAGTTTATGTTATGTTATGTTTGTTTGTCGTTATAATGAGTCTTGAATAATATTTATCTATATTTAGCTTACTTGTAAATACCAATGCATCAAACAAACAAAAAACCGGCCAAGTGCGAGTCGGACTCGCGCGCGAAGGGTTCCGTATTATACGGTATGTAGAAGTTATACATTATACGCAAAAAAGGGGAAAAAATCACTTTTGCTCTATGGGATGAATAAATATCAATTTTATTTTAATTTAATTATTTATTTCTAAAGTGAATATATAACTAAATATTTTGTGAATATTTCAAGCGTCTACTTATTGCCATTATCAATATAGAGCAAAAACGAGCAAAAAAAATTTTTTTTTTTTGTATTTAGGTCACGTCAATTTGACTTCACCTCGCCAGATGGTAAGCTGAAGGTAAAGTCTCAGGAAAGAGGGTCACCATTACATACACGTACCATGTTAACAATGGTGGCACTCAGCTTGACGGCCTCATCAGAAGAGGATTGTCGTCGCAGCACCGCGTGACACCCACCGGTCCCACTAGTGCTGCGACCACAATCCCCCTGCCCGGCTATGCACTTGCTGACCCCTGAACGCAATCAAACCGAAATTGGATTACTATGGAGGGTTTTTCGCAATCGTGCACGGTGGTACCTACCCGGTCGAATTTTGTGACAAATTTGTGTCATCAAATTTCTACCCTCAGGATACGTATTGCTTCTACATTTAAATTTATTGCCAGATTGGCAGCCTGTGAGCAAAGAACCCGGCTTTAAAAACTCACGGCCACGATTGTGCCGTATCTAGATTTTTACTTTAACTTTTCTGTGTAAATTTACCAAACGTACACAAAACAAATGTTTGCCTTACCTACTCGTAGTTCCAGTGTTTTTTGTATAAATAAAATGACAAATAGCAACAACCACCTGATTTGCATTTCATATGAATTGTCTCTGGACGGAGAGCTGACGTAGTAAAAGTAGAAGAGCGTAACTTGCTGAATGCATTTGATTTACAAGTATTTTTTGTAACTTTTTTTTTGTTTTAGGGTCTGGATGCTCCCCCTCATTCCGGTTGGGGCATCTGGGATATCCTTTCTAGGGCACATCAGGTTCCCCAGCCACACAGGCCGGTGTGATGAAACACTGTGCGGTTTTAGTCGGTTCGACTCCGTCCTGCCCACGTTAGCTCCGTTGAGGTGAAGCCCGAAGGGGTTTGCGCACAAAAAAAAGAAAAAGGACCTAGATAAAACTTCTTTTTCATAATGGTTACGTCAATATACCTTACCGCACCTGATGGACGCTCTGGCACAGACCATTCTCTCGGGGTTGGGAGGCCAGGCGGCAATTGCTCCCACAACCCCAACATACGGGCTCCAAAGTACCTATAAAATTTGGACGTAACTGATGCTGTTACAGGTGTCATGCTGGATTTCTGGACCGGGAAAAATATTGTCACTGGATTTTTCTGTTAAAACTTTCAAACCTAACAGCTTGAATTCCGGTCAAAGTTCAAGCTGTCGAAAACCTAGCACCCTATTATGTGAGGACAAAAAATGCTGCGGCAATTAAGATCTTCTAACTACTCCTCCTTATAAAAAAAAAATTACAGTCTAGTTTATTTTCTTAAGGTTTGACACCACCCTAGCCCCAGCCAGCTATCGAGTGTTGACGTGTCTAAATACTTGCATCGATGTGAATCTTCGAAACACAAAAAATAAGACTCTTTATACTGTTGATTAATGGCACTTGGTAGAACTTGCTACAAATATTGAAATAATAATTCATTACTATACCTTTCCACTAATAGTTATTAAATAACACCTAACCGGTTTCGCCTCACGACATGTCCAAAGGATTTGTATGCCAGTCATATATGTACGGATTTGTCTATTAAGCCATTTTGATGTACAATCAAACAAAATGGACTGTCGTTTCATTTCGAACAGGGCTCTTCGCTCCAATTAGATTTCGATAACATTTTGAATTCCGAAGTGAGTTTTATTTATTGACATATAAAAATGTTCTAATAATATAGATTACATACAATATAAATATTTAAAATGACAGGTTTAATTACGTAAGGCGTAAATTATACGAGAAGGCATAAGGCGTAAGGCATAATCAGAGTAAAATCATACGTATCGACGCGATCGCAGAACAAATTCGCATCGATACGTACGATTTACTTTGGTTATACCTTACGTGTTATCTTCTCTATATAATTTACGCCTTAGATTTCGTGTGAAAAGTTATTTGTTAAATGTATTTAGGCATGTACTTAAGACGTAAGTATAGTAATACATTTCTACTTAGATAGATTATTCTAGTTACAAGATTTAATAACAATACAGGATAGATTTAGCTCTGTTACGTACGAGCATGTCCTGCCTAATGGATTACCAGTGAACCTGTCTAGTAGAGTTTGTGTGACCGAACTACCATTATTAGTACCTACATAATTATAGCCTTGGATAGTAGGAGAGGGGCTCGTGTTTAAGTCGTAACCGGATAGGTTAATGCATTGCAACGTTAAGTAATACTAGCCAGGTCAGTTTAAGGATGTGTGACCATTCTTAACACATTGTAACCCCACCGTACCTCGGAGAGCACGCTAAGCCGTTGATTCCGGTTGCCATATAAAAATCAATGGCAGCAGTGTAGTTTGAGCACTAAAAAGTCCGATAGCTGGTTTATTTCGATATCACCAATGGGTTGTGGAGGTTAGATGGCAGCGGCGCTCCACACGTTGGTGGAGTGCCCTGCGTGGGCGAGTCAACGCCGGGATCTCGCTGCCAGTGTCGCCAACACTTGAAATTTTATCCCCCTAAGAGTAAACTCAAAAACCCCCTAACTGACAATTTGAAAAATGTAGGTTCTTATCTAATATTAAAACGTTTAATTTTTAAATATTATTTTTATTTCAAATAATTATAAGTGGTGTAAAAAACTTATTTATGTTTATCATCATAAGAATTACTATTATTTATAACCATTCAATAATAATAATAAAAAATACATACCGGAAGCCGTACTTGAAAACGACCGCGCTAAGCTCTATTGGGACCGGTCCATCATCACGGATAGGACTATTCTAGCGAATAAGCCTGATATCGTGCTGATGGACCGGGCACAGTCACGGGTATTTCTTGTGGACATCACTATCCCCTATGACGAGAACCTCTTTCGCGCCGAAGCAGACAAAAAGACCAAATATCTGGACCTGGCGCACGAGATTACCGACATGTGGAGGGTGGGTGCCCGAATAATAAGGTGGTTCCTTTGCCAATCAAGGTTTTGGGTACCTTTTTTTTTTTTTTTTAAGTGCGGAAATCCCTTCGGATACCCCCCCGCCGGCCAGCGGGGGCGGTTATGTCGGTCTTGCACCGACTAAAACCGCACGCCGTCTCGGGTCTTCAGACGCCGGGGTGTAAGGTTACCCATAGAGCATATCCCACGCACCCCGGCTGACCCTGGGCCATCTCACCACTAACAGCATCGCTCATCCTGTCTCCTCTGAAAGCAGAGGAGTACGGAGAGCGATGTGTTCCCGCCACGTTGGGTATTGGCCGACGATCAATGCCAACCCTATGAAGGGGTGAAGGGGAAGCCATTGACCGCCGCCCAGGGTGTACCGGCCGCTCCGATTCCGTTCCCCCCGGACTGCAGCGGGATCGGAATCGGAGCGACACTCGAGGAGGTTACAGGTTTTGGGTACCTACCATACAAATTGTCCCTAAAAAAAACATGTTTTTGTGTTTTTGACGTCGAAGACGTTTGATTTGATTTCATTTTCTTCATATTTATTGCTCAATATATAAAGACGCGTCGAATAATATGCATAAAGCCTAAGGTCTGTAATTTTGAATAAAAATACTGCAACAAAAATATCTAAGTTTGGCCCGAAGTTTGACAATCACTGTGTGATTTCCGCCCCACCAGATTTTACCCCTAAATTTGGGGGGAAAACCCCTAATTTGGCGACAGTGCTCGTTGCTCCGGTCGTTGCGTTGCAGTCGCTTCACGGCGAATATTGAAGTTCAACCTTTTTGTAGTAACATCGATAAGTCGGCCGCAACTAAGTTGGGAAAAGTCTTAGAGGATGCTCATGATAATAAAAGCCTAGTATGTGTAATTGTTGAAAGAAAAGAAGGAAAGAGAGTTACTTCAGTTGTCGATACGATAAAGTTTTCATATAGCGGTAAACACTTTATGCGGTACCTTTTTTTTTTCGTGCGGAAATCCCCTCGGATATCCCCCCCCCCGGCCAGCGGGGGTGGTTATGTCGGGCTTGCACCGACTAAAACCGTACGCCGTCTCAGGTCTACAGACGCCGGGATGTAAGGTTGCCCATAGAGCATCCTTTGTGTGCAGGACGTCAAGCGACTGGCTTCTGCCTTAAAAGCCCAATTTAATGACGACCTCTGTGGCATAGCGGTAGTGGGTTTGACTGCCAAGTAACAGGTCGCGGTTTCGATTCCCGCTCAGTGCAAATATGTCTATTTGCATTAGTCTGGGTGTTTCTATGTATAATATGTATATATTTACAAAAAAAAGTGTTTAAGTATGTTTATCCGCATTCTAGACCCCATATGACAAGCTCTGCTTAATTTGGGTTTGGATGGCGTTGTATAATTTGTCCTAGAATATTTATTTATTTATTTAAGTCTATGCTTATATCCTAGATAAGTGATATAGCTAGTAAATAATCAATCATGTATGATAGATTGTATATTATATAAATCAAATCAATAATTTGACTCATATTTGAATTGAATCTATTAATAGAAAATAATTACAAAACATAACAAATAACAATAAACTGTTTCGGTAGCATAGTGAGTGCGAAACTACGAAGTCCTGGGTTTAATATTGGGTGTTTTCTTTAATGAAATTCTTAGAAGCTACACTGAGTTTAAAAAAGTGGATGGTTGACGGCAATTGACTAGCCTATTACGAAGCGATATTCATACTTTGAACTTTTCTAACAACATTACTTTCATCTCAACTCTCGTCACTTAAAAAATTTTTTCGTGATAATACAGTCGACAAAAAAGTTTCTGAACGCAAAAAAACTTGGAAATGGTCTCACATAAGCATATCAATAAATAATTTATTTGCGAATATTTTTGTAATTCACAGACGAGAAGATTATTATATTTTGAGGGTATGTGTAACATATTCGGGGCTCAAATTAACTTCATCTGCTGGCTGGTACAACTGCCGTAGGCAGGTTACATGGTATTTGCTCCTGTTATAGTCAAAATAACCTCGGGATTTGAGGTATACACCTCGTGTATAATCGGGACGATCGCTAAGATGATGACGAACGTTAATATATTTCATGTGTTATTTATTTTATAATTAAAGAAAAAAAAAAAAAAAAAAAGGTTTTAGACATAGAAATGAAATCTTTAACGGACTATCTTTAACGGATTCTATCACGATTTATATGTCAATATTAAAGGTTTCAGAGTTAAATCGTCATCATCATCATATCAGCCGTAGAAAGTCCGCTGCTGAACATAGGCCTCCCCCATCAACTTCCATTTCGACCGGTCTGTAGCGGCCTGCATCCACCGAGTCCCTGCACTCTTTGTTAGGTCGTCTGTCCACCTTGAGGCCTTCCTACGCTGCGCTTGCCGTTACGTGGTCTCCACTCAAGAACCTTTCGGCCCCACTGGCCATCGGTTCTCCGAGCTATGTGCCCTGCCCACTGCCACTTCAGCTTGCTGACTCGCTCTGCTATGTTACTAACTTTAGTTCCTCTACGGATCTCCTCGTTTCTGATTAAATCTCGTAGAGAAACCCCAAGCATAGCCCGCTCCATAGCTCGCTGTGTGACCCCGAGCTTCCTTATGAGGCCCATAGTGAGAGACCACGTCTTGGCACCGTAGGTCATCACTGGTAACACGCAGAGTTAAAGTGATCTACAAAGTGGAATGTGTAATTTACCTTTTTTTTTTTTTTTATCGTGCGGAAATCCCTTCGGATACCCTCCCGCGTGCCAGCGGGGGCGGTTATGTCGGGCTTGAACCGACTAAACCATCTACAGACGCCGGGGTGTAAGGTTGCCCATAGAGCATATCCCTCGCACCCCGACTGACCCTGGGCCATCTCCGGTTTCGAGATGGCCCCCTCGGGTTTGGGAACCACGGTGTCCCCGTCTTGCCCCGGTTTGGGGGAGGGGCGCTAGTCGCCCCACCGTCCTGGCCTGCTTCTGCTGGGGTGACAGGTGGCCTCACCCGCCACCCCCAGGCCTGCGCTCATGGAGGACGGAGGTCGTTAAGCGACCTCCGGCGCCTGAGTCGCCTGCGACGCGCGGCGAGCAAGTTGCGGGCTCGGCGGACCGGGAGAGTTCTAAATCTCGTTATTTTTCCAACACGAAATCTATAACAGTTTAGTGGAAAATAAATTCTCAATCATAACAGAAATACCTTACCGTCACGTCCCTCTGAAATTTTATCTTATTTTTTGGTCATAACCGCTTACATTAGGAATTATCGGACCGCACGGAATCCCTTACCCTTTCCGTAATTATCAAATTTGTGTCCAACCAACACGTCAGCAAATTATTACATTTTATCAGAGCCCACTAAATAATATATTCTCTGCGACGTTGCCTATTCTATCGTGTATCATTCAAATAATTCATGAATGTGGGGTAATTTTTTGAAATTTATTGCTTGGGTCACACTGGTTTTATAACATACTAGCTGATGCCCGCAACTCTACCCACGCAGAGGTCGGTTATCGTTTTTCAGTCATATCTCTGGTTCTACTTAACCAATTGTAATCAAACATACGGCAAATTTTAAGTCAGACCAAGACCTTTCTAATAAAAAAACGCCACCAAATTCGTTCTGTATTCTTTGCGTACATGTTTAGAATATTTTAGTTATCATCACCCATTTTTTTTAATATCTCCAATATACAGATAACTAATTTACAATTTTATTTCATAATAGCAAAAGAACTGGTGGTAGAAATTTGATGACACAAATTTGTCACAAAATTCGGCCGGGTTTTTTTGCAATCGTGCACGGTGGTACCCCACCGTGCACGATTGCAAAAAAACCCTCCATAGTAATCCAATTTCGGTTTGATTTCGTTCAGGGATCAGCAAGTGCATAGCCGGGCAGGGGGTAACCGGTGGGTGGCACGCGTTGCTGCGACGACAATCCTCTTCTGATGAGGCCGTCAAGCTGAGTGCCACCATTGTTAACATGGTACGTGTATGTAATGGTGACCCTCTTTCCTGAGACTTTACCTTCAGCTTACCATCAGGCGAAGTGAAGTCAAATTGTCGTGTCCTAAATATAAAAAAAAAAGTATGGAAGAGGTTCTGGCGGCGGCTGCTTAACGGGGTTAGGTCGCTTCTTAGTTTATGAAATGTAGGCATTGATAAACCTATATTTACCTCTTTATACACACACACACACACACAGGCTACCATTGTAACATTATTTATATCTGCAACTTGGCCCTCATTCGTGAGACTTCCCCTTTAGCTTACCACCAGGTGAGGTGAAGTCATTTAGATATATCCCACATTAAAAAAAAACAAAAATTTTACACACTAGATAATATCAAGCATAAAGATAGCCAGAAAATTTAACGCCAGGAACAAACAACCAGTTTTTACGATTTATATAATAGGAAACAACATTTTCTGCTCCAGTGCCCCCGGAGATTACGATAAAACTTAAATCCCTTCTGCCAAGGTGGTTTCAAACTCCATAACGCAAGTGTACGGTACAACGAAAATAGATTTTCAGAATTTACATTATTATAGTTTGATTATTTAGGCTCAAGGTGTGGAACTTGGTGTTGGTTTTTGAAGGGCTGATGGAGAAGCGGATATAGAGATTACTGGGCATAATTTTTCGCTAACCATTCCGCATTTTTAAAAAAAAGAACTTCTTATACTAGACATAATATTTAGAACAAAAATGTTGTACATGACTGTTCCTGAGTGAGGCGGGAATGACTTTTATGAATTTCGATTTCGGAACGGGACGCAGAGACTAGATAAATGACTTAAAGAATTTTGATACCTATCTATATAAGCGTAGCGCACCTTTTTGTAATGACATCTGTATGACAGCTGCGAACAGGTGGTGAAAAGGCTGTGGTCTTAAATCGATATCAAATTTTTACAGCCAGTCTAGTTAGCAAGATCATGGTGAAACGATAGCGCGGGGCGGCCGTGTCCTACGCGAACGTCTAAAATAGCAAATAAAAAATCCGTATTTAGTTTATTTACTATTAGTCAGACAAAGGTATCTCTACTGTATAGTGCATCTAACTGATGGTTATTTGAAGAATGATGATGGCAACCCTGCCATACAGTGGATACACAACCTGTATTGTTTTCTTCATAAAAATTGAAATTCTACCTATCTCGAGTGAAAAGTTTTTGCTTAGTGAAGTTTACTGAACTAGGAACCCGTGCTATTGTTATCAGCGCTCACATCAGCTGCAATTTCCAGATATCATCAAAGATAAGTTTTAATTTTATACACACATATTTCTCAAGAACGCTGTCACCTAATATTTTGACACTGTCAGTATCGTTTGACAGCATCAAATATCAATTTGACAAGTGTCAACTTCAACTGACGTTACGAATTTTGCATTCGGCAGTGGAAAAGTGTTGCCAGGTTATAAAAATACACTCGAATAGTGGTAAATCCAAATATGTCAGTCTGCTTAAAGTGTAAAAAGGCAATTAAACATGACGACTTGAAAGCTTGCAACGCTGCCTTCCATTATCAGTGCCAGGGAGTGTCTGTCGACAATTTTGCAAGGGAATCTCGGGCCTTTAAAGCCAAATGGAAATGTTGTGATTGCAGAACCACTGCTATTACCAAAAGAGGAGATATCTCGTCTTCTCCTTCTCAACTCCTAACCCCAAGCCCGGTGCCATTGTCTACCGATACGAACGAGGAACTGAAGCAATACATTGACATAAAGCTTGAGGAGTCCTTTTCGCGCCTCCTTAAGGAAATTAGACTTGATCTTACAAAGGAAAGCTCTGTCACTCGTAGTAAAATCCAGGAACTAACCGAAAGCCTACACTATATGTCCACTCAATACGAACACTTAAAGGACGACTTGATTGCTAAGGCCAAGAAGATTGGAGATTTGGAAAGCGAAAATAATACGCTCAAGACCAAAGTGACTGACCTTGGTTCCAGATTGGATCAATTCGAACAGCAATCTCGTGACTGTAACATAGAAGTCCAGTGCGTGCCGGAGCACAAATCAGAGAACATAGGCACCATAGTACGACAACTTGCCACAATTGTAGGTTGTTCACTACCGGAACACGAGCTACTTAACTATCACCGCGTGGCTAAAGTAAACCAGGAGTCCAATAGGCCACGGAATATCGTGGTGAAGCTATCTAGCCCCTTGGTTCGTGATAGGATTATAGCTGCGGTTAAGACTTTCAACAAGACTCATCAAAGCGACAAGCTTAATTCGTCACACTTGGGCATAGCAGGAGATAAAAAGCCAATTTACGTGTCTGAACATTTGTCTTTGTCAAATAAAGAACTGCATGCAGCTGCACGCCGAGTCGCAAGAGAGAAGAGATACCAGTTTGTGTGGGTACGAAACGGGCGTATTTTCATAAAAAAGGACATTAGCTCTAATAGTTTATTTATCAAAAATAAGGACATTTTAAACTCTCTGTAATTCTTCTCTTATAGTTGTATTGATCTGGCTGTAATTTCGCTACACCAGTGCATGGCCACTTCACAGAATTCTCCGCACAAATGTAATAGTTTAAATATATTTTACCAAAATGTTCAAGGTCTTAAGACCAAGACACACACGATCTTAACTAACGTGCTAAAACAGGAGGCGGATGTTATTCTTTTGACGGAGTCATGGCTTAACGATTCAGTATTTGATCATGAAATCTTTGATAGCAGATACACTGTATTTAGGCGCGATCGGAGTTCTTCCAGCTCTAACAAAGATGAGGGCGGTGGAGTCGCGATTGCAATATTAAAAAAATATTCTCCAATTAGAAAGCCACACTGGGAGTCGGCCGATGAAGATTTATGGGTTGTTATTAAACTAAAACGTAACAGTTCAATAATCCCTCTATGTATCTGCTCTGTATACTTACCATCACCGGTCACTGACAGTCGATTGGACACCCTGACAGCAAATCTATCGAATACTATCCAACATAAATTACCCCCAGATTCCATATTATTGATAGCAGGCGATTTTAATCTTCCTCATTTGTCGTGGCAATTGGACCCGACCGAAAAGTTTTACCTTCCCAACTGTAATGTAAGCGTAACAGAGAGTATATTAACCAGCATGATCTCTTTCAACGGACTTTACCAAATGAACCCTATTCTTAATTCGAATTCACGCGTCTTGGATTTGGTCATAACGAATACTTGTGGCTCTCTCAAAGTTTCCAGGAGTACTTCCCCATTGGTAAAAGAAAACATTCATCACCCCGCATTAGCTATTTCTTTAAAAGTTCACTCACAAAATAACCCTAAAGTAAAAAAAACTCTTGGCTTTAACTTTTTTAAAGCAGATTATGAAAAAATCAATGCAGAATTACAAGAGATAGATTGGAATGATCAGTTCGGTTTTAATAACAGTATCGATGAAATCATTGCCATTTTCTACAATAATATCAGCCCAATTGTAGCCAAGTACACTCCGTTAACTCAAAAAGGAAATAGTGCTTATCCTATCTGGTTTAATCGCCCGCTAATTAAGATGCTAAAGGAGAAAGCTAGGGTTCACTCGAGACTCAAAAAATACGCAAACCCTAGGGACTTGCTAACATATCAGACACTCCGCGCTCAGTGTGCTCAGTTACTAAGGGAATGCCTTGATAAATTCAAAACAGAAGCAACATACCTCATTAAAAAAGACCCGAAATTCTTTTGGACATTTGTAAAATCACTTAGATCTAATAGCACTGATATACCTGACGAAATGTGTTTTGACGGCAGGAACGCTCATGGTGGACAGAATATCAGCGATCTCTTTTCGGAATATTTTCAATCAATTTACCCTAGACAACAATCATCGCTGACTACTACCCCAACCGAACCAACCAGTAATAATAGATCTCTCAGTACAATTTACCTCTCGGAATCTGAAATCTTAAAAGCTCTTCAACTAATAGACATCAACAAAGGGCCTGGGCCCGATTCCATACCTCCCATTTTTCTAAGGAATTGTTCCGCTCAACTCGTAACACCTCTTCACTATATGTTCAACAAATCTCTTTTACGCGGACAGTTTCCATCAAAGTGGAAGTTAGCTTATATTAGCCCTATATATAAAAACGGAGTTCAGGCTGATATAACAAACTATAGGCCTATTTCAATTTTATCAGCCCTGGGTAAACTATTTGAATCCCTGGTCCAACACCATCTTCATCACCATCTGAGACCGCTGTTCGATAACCATCAGCATGGATTTCTTTCGGGGAGGTCGACCGTGTCGAACCTTCTTGAATATGTTGGTGACGTAAATGAGGCTCTTAAGGATAGGCTAGAGGTACACGCTATCTACACTGATTTCTCGAAGGCGTTCGACGTGGTCAACCATGGTCTACTACTTCAGAAGCTTGATCATGCCGGAATTTGCGGATCGCTGTTGAGATGGTGTGAATCTTATCTTCGCAACCGTTCGCAGCTTGTGATGGTGAGGGGCTTTGGATCTGCACAAAGCATCGTACCATCGGGAGTCCCACAAGGCTCGCACTTGGGTCCTCTTTTCTTCCTTGTGTTCATAAACGACTTGTGTAAAAATATCATATCCAACTATCAGATGTTTGCCGATGATCTTAAACTCTACCGAGTTATCCGCAGCCAGGACGATGTAATAGTTTTGCAAACGGACATTGATTTTATTGTCAGGTGGTGCACGGAAAATGGTATGAAATTAAATTCATCTAAGTGCTGCCACATCAAGTTCACAAGAAGGCAGAAACCTACCACGGCCAAATACTATTTGGATGGCGTTCTTCTTCGAGAGGTCTCGAGTATCCGCGATTTGGGTGTAACGATGGATCCCAAATTGGAGTTTCACGAGCACATGGACAAGATTAGCAATAAAGGTGGACGACTGGCCGGATTCGTAATTCGGCAAACGAAGTTTTTCAAGGACCCCGAAATTTCCATTCTACTCTTCAATGGCTATGTCCGGTCTCTCTTAGAATACTGTTGCCAAATCTGGAGTCCTTCATATGCAGTTCATATCAACCGATTGGAAACACTTCAAAAAAAATTTCTTTACCACCTGTCTTATGCACACAATCTTTGCAATCATCTAACTTCATACGACGCTAGACTCACCCATTTTAAAATGTTAACACTCCACAATAGACGTAACATAGCCGATATGGTGTATCTGCACAAGCTAATTGATGGTAAGGTGGATTGTTCCAACTTGATCGCAAAATTTAACATTATTATACCGCGCTCTGGCAGACGCCTCCACAATAGGAAAACGTTCGCGCTTCCCCTTTCTCACACCAACTACGAACAACATTCGCCACTGTACCGCATGATGTCCTCATATAACAAAATATGTAACGATCTAGATCTTTTCGATACAACGTCCGCTACTATAAAGAAATTCTTTTATGACCAGATTTGCGGTAACTGACACTCAAATAATAATTATGTCATCACTACTTTATAAGTAACTTTTGTGCCTATTGTGTATCTACTTTTTCTTTTTAATGCTTAGAAAACGCATGTAGTGTTCACGTCAAGAAGGACTTTACATCACTTTCTGACATATTGATTATGTAATACTCATGCCATATGTAACGTCCAGTTTCGTGAGCCAATAAAAAAAAAAAAAAAAAAAAAAAAAAGAATACTAAATTCAAAAGCAAATATAATTCAAATAAAAAACGTACAAAACAAAAGAATATATTCATAGCTTTTTCATGAAGCGTTGGTCCAAATTTAAACTAGACGGTGAAAAGGTTTTCATCATTTATGTCCATATCTCAATGGTTTTAATAGTTCACTTCAGCGTTCCATTTATGATTATTCAAAGTATTTGTAGTGCTGTTTCTCGTAAAACTCTAAAAAGTTAGATTTTTTTTTTTCGAATGTACAGTCAACGACGGAAGTCACTTAATAAATTCTAAACTACTGATCACCTTAGCTGTTACCCCTGTCATAAAACAATACATAAAACATGAATAATATTAACTTGGTCCTCTGGGGATTATAAAACTACTTAAACATCCACTATAGGTTCATGTATTCCTATGTAAAAAAGGTTTGTGAATATTTTAGTGTTAATCCACTTTTGTCATTGACTGTACCTAATTAAGATATTATCCGAGTATCTTTCGAGATAAGGGAACCTGGCGATATGGTAGATGAAGTAGTACCCGAAATGTAGGAATTGATACATTTTTTTTTTTTATCGTGCGGAAATCCCTTCGGATACCCCCCCGCGTGCCAGCGGGGGCGGTTATGTCGGGCTTGAACCGACTAAAACCGCACGCCGTCTCGGGTCTACAGACGCCGGGGTGTAAGGTTGCCCATAGAGCATATCCCTCGCACCCCGACTGACCCTGGGCCATCTCCGGTTTCGAGATGGCCCCCTCGGGTTTGGGAACCACGGTGTCCCCGTCTTGCCCCGGTTTGGGGGAGGGGCGCTAGTCGCCCCACCGCCCCGGCCTGCTTCTGCTGGGGTGACAGGTGGCCTCACCCGCCACCCCCAGGCCTGCACTCATGGAGGACGGAGGTCATTAAGCGACCTCCGGCGCCTGAGTTGCCTGCGACGCGCGGCGAGCAAGTTGCGGGCTCGGCGGACCGGGAGGGTTCTAAGTCTCTCCCGGGCGCGCTCCGCCACCTCCTTCGCGAGCATTACATGCTCGCAGAAGGAGGCGGCGGCGGCCCACGCGCTCGCGCTCCGCACCATTGCCGCAATCATGCTGCCGAGCGAGAGGACTCCCACCCCGATGGCTGCCACGAGGTCACGCCTCGGCGCCTCCCACGCCGGGCAGTCCGCCAGCGTGTGCAGCCCTAAGTCCTCGCTCGCGTCGCAGTGATGACACTCAGGCGTTGGCTCCTTCCTGATCCGATGCAGGTGGTCCCCGAAGCACCCCTTTCCTGAGATCACCTGCGTCAGTCGGTAGGAGAGGCTTCCGTGTCGCCTCTCCAGCCAATCCTCCATGATGGGACTTACCGCCGCTATTGCGGCGTGCCCTGCGCTTGGTTGCCCAAGTCGTTCCTTCCACTCCACCACGATGGCCTGGCGGAGCTGGGACTGCACGGCCTCGATTTCTCGAGGCTCGGGGTTCCATCCCTGCTCCCGCGCCTCCTTTCGCCACTGGTACAGTTGCGAAAGGGCTCTCGCTTCCAGGTCCCATGGCGGAGTTCCGGCAAGGAGACTCGCCGCCTCGAAGGAGATCGTGCGGTACCTCCCAGCCCCCTTCCAATGGGGTGGAGGTAGCCGGAACCACGGCTGGGGCTGGGGCTGGGGCCAGGGCTGGGGACGTCTTCCCCTTGCCCTTCCCCTTGCCTTTGCCCTTCCCCTTACCCTGAGCGGGAGGGGGCTGAGGAGCCGGCTCCGGCAGGGTCACAACCGCACCCGCAGTCGGGCGGGTGGGGCCCCTCTTGGCTACAGCCGCGTAGACGGCCGCTGGTGGCGCCAGAGGCAGACGGCGGATGGAGTCCATTAGGGCCTCCATCCGACACATCATCCTCTCCTCCAGCGCCTCCATATAGGGGAGCCAGGACTCCGCCGGCGGTGCCCTTGGCTGCGCCGGCCGCACCGACTGTGCCGGCTGCTGGGCCGGTTGCACCGGCCGCTCCGGCCGCGCCGACAGCGCAGGCTGCGCTGACCGACTCGCGGACGAGCGAGTCGCACGCGCCGGCTCCGCTGGTTGCGCCCGTTGCGCCGTTTGAACCGAGCTCGCCATCCCCCTCTTGAGCTCCTCGACGGCTGCAGCTAGTCGAGCCGTCTCCCGACGGGACTCGGCCAGCTGCGCCGCCAGGCCCTCATTCTCCGAGGCGATGTCGAGCACAATGCTCAACATCGCCTCTTGCTCAGGGCTTGGGGACCCCTGGAAGGACGCGGTCACCTTCTGGAGTCTCTCCATGAGTGACCGCGTCCTCCCGCATGGCTCCGACACCGACACCGCTGAGGTGGAAGGCCTCGGCGGTGAGTTTCTCACGGTCCTTCCAATAGCCGAGGGGGCTCGGGTGGATTGCCCAGCCCTCACGCCACCACGCGCCCCTCGGCGGCCAGCAGCCACCTTGGACGCCGGCTTCGCCTCGTCGCTGCTGGAGGAGGAGGTCGTCCCGGTGAGGGTAAAGTCCTCATCCGACACGTCCTCCCCCGCCCGAGCCTTTGCGCGCCTCCTGCGCTTCCGGGTCCGCTGGACGCCCAGACCCACCGGGCTGCTCGCCCTGCTTCGCTCGTTAGCGGTGTCAAATTTCTCCGACACCGCTGAGGTATTTGGCGTCACCTCCACGCTTGTTTGCTGCGCGATCTCCGCGCAGACTCCGTCGTTCTCGATGTCCTTTTCATTGCCTTGGTCTGTTTTGTGTTTTAATCGGTCCGTTTTATTTTTAATTTGTTGGTTAATGTCCATAGCATATCCCACGAGTATGGGGGAAAGGTGGTCCATCCAGGCGGTGCCCCCTGCACCTGGATAAGTCTATATACTATGGAGGTCGGCTGGTATCCATAGGTTTTTACGACTTCGCTGTCGGGTGTTATAGACTTTTCCTTGTCGTGGGCCGGCCAATAAAGGCAAGCCCTCCGGTCAGCAAGTTCTCGGCGTACCCTTCTGGAGCCACCAGTCAGGTCGTTGCTGATCACCTGCCGATTACGGAACGCGAGAGGATGGCTAGTCCTCTCTCACCGGCGGCGGCACAAGTGCCCGTCGGCCCCTGCGTTAGCAGTGGTGTGTGGCTACATTTCGTCCCAGGAATAGGTTCCCATGGGTAGCGGAACGGGATCAGAATTTCACGCGGGCGGAGCCGCGGGCAACAGCTAGTACTTTATACTTTTTAACAAAACTAAAGCTGTTTTCGGTACGCAATTTTCTCACAAGTAATCCTTACAAATGAAAACAGAACACTTTTCACACTTTGTTGTACATATCAAGACCTTTTTATGATCACAAAAGAAGCCCATGCCTTTGTTTGGCTATTTTTGCTATGGTTGTGCTATTTAAAATATTCTTCTTATTCTCCTATCAAAAGAATGTTTATTGTATATTATAATATAAATATTTATTATCTTATACCCGGCATAGCTGTTTGTTGGTGGCTGAACTCCTTCGTAACCACTCGCGCGATCTTGACCAAATTTGCCACAGTGATAGTGTGGACACTGAGGAGTGTTTTGAAGCGAGATGGTTAATGTTCGATGTACCATTGAGGAATAATCACCGAAAAACAGTTTCACGAGCGCGCGGCCTTAGCTAAGCGCGCGACCGTAGTAAGATATCTTATTTTGAAGTAACAGTCCTGCTCGCTCAGCTCCATTTATTTCAGTCGCACCCTGCACTGAATTCCTAGTTTATATTCTTCAACATTAAGTTATCGAGAATTCCGTCATAGTAAATGTCATTTTGTGGGAAAAATGATGAGATATTTCAAAAGCTTTATTCACGCCCGACGCAAAAATGACGGGGTGTGATCGTAGCTCCCGAACAGATGAACCGATTTAAATACGGATTTTTTGCTCGAAAACCGATTTGATCGCGATAGTTTTATGCTATAAATAAATTTGTGTCGGGGGTTTTTAATTATTAAAATAATTTTAAATAGTTATTTTATTAATATTTTAAGAATGTTTTTGTTTAAAGTACCGATGATGGAGTGGTTCAATTCCCACAAGAAAAAAATGTAAATAACATGTATATTATTTAAAATGGGGTTCAGATTATAATGTGGAATGGCTACTATCATAGCTTTGTTCCATGTTGCAACCGTTGCTTTCACGTTGGAGCAAGGGGTCATCTTACTGCTGTCCCTTTTTTGATTCGGATTATGCGGCTTTCACGGGAGCAACTGCCGCCTGACCTCTCAACCCCGGTAGGAAAACCTGCGCCGGAGCCTCATAAGTCAAACAACAGGAGCACCTACCACACATGCAAGCCTCACATAAGGTTGGCTTGGGCCGCAAATAATAGGTCTTTACCTATGAAATTGCCGAAATTTTCTTACAAATTCATGAGTTCGTTTTTCCTGTAATTTAATAGCTATTTCCAATATTCATATTTTATTTGAAAGTTGATTTCAAGATTTTACAACTCTGTATTAAATTTTGTTTTTATTGGCCGCTTGATAAATTAATTCGATCTTCAAAAACAGTACTTCCTAAATGCTATCCATTTTGATGATAAATTTCGTATTACTTAACAGCTGTCACTTTTCAAAAATGTAATAAAAGTTGCTGTTTGTTAGCTTAATATTGTCTCATTCATACACACAAAAAAAAACATAAAATTTGCATTTGTCATTCCCATGCATTTTTTTAAAATGCAAAAATGTTAGTCCTGAAAATTGGGTTTCCTTCAATTTGTTCAAGAAAACTGGCAATTTCATTTGTAAGGACCTAATATTTTGTCACGATCAAAAAACACCCCTATACAAAACTATAGCATTTTTTTACTTAAGTTGAGAGAGTTATGTGACAGCAGAATCGACACTCTGGTCGGACAATAAATTCTTAATGCCTAAGATGTAAATCGTAGTGCAACTAGTCTTACTGAAGTTGTAACATCGCTCGAACTAACTGAAACATTGAACTTAAATAGTAGCGGTTGTTGGTTTGCTATCACTAAGACTGTAATTGTTCTAGTTGAACGAGAAGTCCCGTTCAACTAGAACAATTACAGTCTTATACTTTATCCTCACTGAACTAGATCCATGCAGTCTACTTAGACTGCATGGATTTAGTTCAGTGGAGATAAAGTATAGTGTTATTGTTGTATACGTACGTAACGTCTTATTAATTCTACTTCTTACTAATATTATAAACGTGATCATTTGTGAGTATGAATGTATAAATGCATGGATGAATGCATGGATGTTTATTACCCTTTCAAGCAAAAACAGCTGAATGGATCTGGCTGAAATTTGGAACAGAGATATACTATAGTCTGGAATAACACATATTATCCCTAACCACGTCACCACCTTCCACGTCGGTGAAGCACCATGCAAAAGCTAGTCGAAGTTATAAGTCTACCTATCAAAACAGAGAATCTATATAATTTTAAACCGAAAAGGCAACATCCATGTGGAACTTGGACCCATAATCAGTTCACATGGGAAGCGGGCATTTAAACAGAATTCCACGCCGGTGCAGCACCATGCAAAAGCTAGTCGAAGTTATAAGTCTACCTATCAAAACAGAGAATCCATATAATTTTAAACCGAAAAGGCAACATCCATGTGGAACAAGTTATTATTTTAGTATTCCATCTGGAATACTGTCATTAACTGAGCTATCTGGACTGATCCTGTATAACTGTAATTCTTGTTTAAGTCTTAGAGTCACGTTAAGGCTACCAGAAAAACTTCTTAGTTCCTAGAATTTTCGTTAGTGCTTTTCACCATATGGATCTGGATGTCTTCAGATTCAGACCTCTTCAGATATAAATTTATAGGAAACTAGCTGATAACTGCGGCTCCACTCGCGCGGAAGTCGGTTGTCGTTTTTTGGTCATATCTCCGGTGCCACTAAACCCATTCTAATTAAATATACAGCAGATTTTAAGTCTAACTAAGACCTTTAAAATATAACAAACCACTCCGTTCAGCAGCTCATGCATCCTTCACGAACAAATAGAAACTTTACCTAGTTATCATCATCATGGTCCAAGTGCCAATCCCGGTTAAACCCAAAACCTGTACTTCCCATCAGGTGGACCGTGTGCTTGTCTGCCACCTCGTGATATAAAAAAACTGACCCTGAAGAGGGAATCCTGAATAAGAGGCTCGTTTATCGATCAGTAGGCATACCGGTTTGCGGTTGAAGTTGGCTAGGGTCTCGAATAGCTTGGTGGGGTTCAATGCACCCGGTAAATTTATACTTGTATATAACATACATACATAACTTCACGCCTGTATCCCCGAAGGGGTAGGCAGAGGTGTATTGCACACCCACGATTCGCCAGTTAAGTTTAGGTCCCAATATAATAGGGGGCGAGCCTATAGCCATCTACCGGGCACATTATACTACTAAGTGAGCGATAATCAACATTTTTAATACACACAACTACGAAAAGTCAGAGGTGTGTGCCCGGGGCGACTGGGGATCGAACTCGAGACTTCTCGGGACTCGGGACACATATTTTACCACTTTGGAAGTGTCTCTCGCGCAAACTATTCAGTTTAGAGAAAAATGATATTAGAAACCTGAATATCATTTTTGAAGACCTATCCATAGATACCCTATACGTATAGGTTTGATGAAAAAAAAATTTTGAGTTTCAGTTCTAAGTATGGGGAGCCCCCAAAATTTGTTGTTTTTTTTCTATTTTTGAGAAAAATCTTAATGCGGTTCACAGAATACATCTACTCACCAAGTTTCAACAGCATAGTTCTTATAGTTTCGGAAAAAGTGGCTGTGACATACGGACGGACAGACAGACAGACATGACGAATCTATAAGGGTTCCGTTTTTTGCCATTTGGCAACAGAACCCTAAAAAGTCTACGATTCAAATATTTCTCACATAAAAAAAAATCGAAGTTGAGTATTAAAAAGTATTCTAACATTGTTAATGGCATATTTCCAAGAAAACATTAAACTAGGTTGCATTTACGCCAATAAAAATACACCGTAATGCATGCGTAATAACCTCATACACGCTATGTCGATACTTACTACGCGAATTGCAAAAACTTTAAAATTTACTGTTTGCTGTCGTCTAAAAGTAAATTCAAAATTTCTCTTTCGTTGTATATGGGGCCCCATGAAGATCTTTCTAGTCCAAACTAACCTCACCTGTAAGCAGTTACAGTGATTAATTGACGGACGAGGCTAGCTAGGGTCCATCAAGAAAGGAAAAATAGCAAGGCAGTCCTGAGCTCCAAGATACAAGCTTTGGATGCTATCGGGGATGTCATTCGAATGATGATGATGATGGACCCCTGGCTCTTAAGTACAAGCTTTGGGTGCAACCGAGGCTAACACTGTGATAATTATGATCAGTTTATACTTGCGAGGGTCCCGAGTGGCGTGCCGACCGGCAATCGGCTGCTACGTTAGAAGTCGCAAATTCAATTCCTACTCAGTGAAAATGTTTGTATGTATGTATATTTTGCATTGGTCTGGATGTTTCTAGATATACATTTTATAGTATGTAGTTATTTATATTACTTTACTAACTGAGCTACATATAACACACACCAAATTTATAACCACCAGTTAAACTTTTGTGTACACGTACGTCTTAGTTTGACATAGGTGCCATTTTCCCATTAAGCAGGCCGTGGCGGAGGCGTGTCGCGTGTGCCCTACACACGCCTGCCAACTCACCGAAGCGGGATAAAACCCGACCCCACCAGGCGAGGCCGCGGTGGCGGCCAAAGTCCGCCGGCAACCCTGGGGTTATCCTTTCGAGGGCTTACCCGGGGTGCCCGGCAACGGACACTTGGGGAGGACACCGTGCGGTTTTAGTCGAGACACGACATAACCACCCCCGCTGGCCAGCGGGGGGGTATCCGAAGGGATTTCCGCACGTAAAAAAAAAAAAAAAAAAAAAAAAGGGAAGGATGAATTTTAAATAGAATAATTAGAACATTATTGTTTTCTGATGAGCTATGCTAAATTATACTTGCTATTCGGACTAAACTACTTGATTTTCTATCTCTGAGCAATATCCTGGGAACTACAGACTTTACTACGATTTGAAAGGTCACAAACCCACTTAACCCCTGCTATCCGGTGACCGGACGACTGTAACAGTCGTCCGAGTAACGATCTGAGAGCTGTTCCACTCCTATAAATTGTGAAGAAAAGTCATGTATCTTTTTAAAATTAAACTAGCAAACATTATGTGCGACATCTGGCTACGATTTAAATTAAAATAATAAAAAATCCTTGTAATTCTTGCAAAAAAGTTACAATCATGCAATTGTTTTTTACTATATCTTAACTTATATAGTAAATGAATAAATAAATCTGATTGTTGTAAGTTGTACTTAAATATGTAAAAAGTAGTTTTAGTAGTTACCATAAACACTACCATGTCTACATAATTTTGAATCAATAAAAAAATATTATTATTTAATTTTCTTCACTTGCATCATTTAAATGTTCCTTTGCCATTGAGCAGTGTGACTAGTAAGTTCAACCGAATTCGTTTGCAATAAATCAGTTACTTTCATTAAGTGGGAATTCAGTGCAGGTGCAGGGTGCCACTGAAATAAATTGAGCTGAGCGAGCAACTCTTACTTGTAAATAAGACATCTAACTACGGTCGCGCGCTTAGCTAAGGCCGCGCGCTCGTGAAACTGTTTTTCGTTGATTATTCCTTAATGGTACATCATACACGAACCATCTCGCTTCACAACACTCCTCAGTGTCCACACTATCACCTACGCTCAGCTCAAAAAAGTAAAATTTACACAAAAAAATATTAACCGACTTCAAAAAATAAACAGGTCCTAGAAAGGGAAAAGTAATATTTAATTATATCTATTCATTCAGCCATCCGTATATAACATAACACATACACCTAAACATTCGCATTTACAATATTAGTAAGATTAGATTAGTAAAATTAGTAAAATAAGAAAATAGCTAAAGCCTTTCTTTGCCTCTAAATATAATATAGACTGTTTTAGCTGTAAATTTTCCAAATAAAATAAAATAAAAATATAATAAAATAAATCGAACAATCATACAGCTTATCTCTAAGAACACAAAACAAATATTCGCCACCCAACTAGGCATGCGTGTCACGCACTTGGACCTTTATAAATAAATATACGTCGCGTTTATTGCGGCCTCCTGCAATTTGTTTCACCTGTAATTTGATGTACGAGCAGTAAGAGAAATATAAGAAAATCGTGCTGCAGAGATTTATAAGCCACTATAAATTTCTCGTCTATTTATGAAGGTAACTATCCGTAGCGATGGGTCTGCGGTTTATCGTGTAGGTTCATTGGCATGTCTTTATCGAACATAAAAGTGAGAATGAGTTGTGGGGGTTATAATGGGATTGGGACTTGTCATTCAGAGAATTGTTGGATTAATAATGTATTAGGTTGTTTTATTGGATACTATTTGTTATAGATGCGAAAGGATGGATGCTACATAATCGAGCCGGAAAGGCTGAACGAATCTGGATGGAATTTGATAAAGAAATAATCTGAAATAAGGATGTGTGTAAGACCTTTGGAGCCAAACTATAATAAAATATTCTGTACAATTAAATCTAATTCTCAAATCTTGTCAGAATTACCCCTATCTCTCTAGCAAGAATAAAATAACACCTCTCATGCTTATCTTAGAAGAAATCAGGGCACCTTTTTCAGGTATAATCTCGAGCCAGCCACGTACTGTCTAAGTTTAAAATACAAAAATAAGTCCAGGTTTTGTCGCGGTTTTTGCCTAATCTGGGTTTCAGTCATCAAGATACAGGATATCAGAAGTGATGACGCGAAAAATCCAATTACTTGGCACCAATTCACGCATTCTAATGTACGACGGCGCTCTGCGTGTAACAAAATCTAATCAAAGTTTATGGTCGCCCTTGCGGTTTTCGCTGCTCTACCTTGGATTAGGGTGGTGATTTTGTGCGTAGATTAGCGGGCGACAATGATTTTATTAAGTATTTAAGAGTACGGTGCTGCACATAGACACGGATAGCAGAAAGATACTTAAGCGAATATAATATCACAATATATTGAGGTTTTCAATAATGTTAACGGGTATTAACGCGATGATGGTACATTTTTTCAAATTCCGCTTAGGCATATCTATATATTTTAGTTCTAATAGGCTCCAAGACAACGCCGGACAATATTATCTTATCCATTTGTGTATCTTATTAAGCCACGTTAACCTACTTCTGCTAAATTTTCCATTGTTGCATTTAGTTAAACTTCGTTAAGAAATCCATATTCGGATCTTCTTTGTTTTGTGTATCATTTAATACTAGCTGTTGTCTGGTCCCGTTCCCGCAACATGGGAACCTATTCCAAGGATGAAAAAAGCCTTCATCGGTCTCCCCGTGACCATGGCTGCTAAAAAGCAACCGAAACGTCGGGTTCTATGTAAATAATAAATTAACATCAAATAAATCGCGATAGTATCCGTTAAGGATAGCCTATGTATTATTCTAGACTATATTGTATCCCTGTGCCAAATTTCAGCCAGATCAATTTAGTTGTTTGAGCGTAATTGAGTAACAAACATCTAAACATCTTCTCGAACTTTCACATTTGTAATATTAGTAGCCTCGGATGCGACCGGGACTAATTCAAGGATGATGATGATGATGAGTAGGAAGAAAATTATATCTAGATTACAGATAAAAGAAACGCTATAAACCTATTGCATAACTCCATTTTTGTGTAGATATTCGTGTTTGGTGAGTTTGATTGATTAGATTCATGGAGATAAGAGATAAATTTTATCACAAAATATTTTCAAAAAAATTATACGTTTGGTTCGGACTGTTAGATAATCAGTTTTGATTGATATCCATTTGTTTGCCATATGCTGACAACTTTATAAAGCAGACAATTGACAGGTACTTTATTGAAGAGTTCTATCAGACCCACTGACTATAAGGAGCTATGTTGTCGGATAATAGGCATTTGGCAGAAATTCGTACGATATGATTTCCAAAGGAGCACAAACATCTTTATAAATTCTTTTGGATTTTGTCACTTTGGTTCATTCATATGCTAATATGTCATGTATACGTAGATATTAGCTCTGTTATAGTTCTCGATTCAATTATTTTCGCAAGTTTTTTATCCATTATAGTAACTTAACGCATTAATTTGAAATTTCTATCTAAGAAATTTGATGTATTGATAGTTAACGTAAGTCATTTATATTATTTTGCATTGAAGTTTTTTTGGTTTAATTTGAATTGGCCCTAGAGCAATCCATATATTTTGAGAGGATACATTATCAAATTTGAGATTCAACTTATTGTCTATACCATGAACAGCTCTAATGATTTGAATAAATATTTGCTTTTAAATAAGTGCTTTTCTGAAAAACTAAAAAATCCCGAGCTAAGCTCAGTTCTCCAAGTACTAAAAGAATTAACTGAAACATTTAATAAATTCGCTATTTTCTCCACTCAGTGCATACCCTTACAGTTTATGCTAAATCACTGAGACCAATATACCACAGAATTACATTCTATTGTCCAACTTTAAATGTACATGTTGTTTCATTGCCCATTTAAAATGGGTTTATAAGACCAATACAGGCTTTATAGTAACGGTTATAAATTAGGTTTTTTTCCTGTTTATTTGCTGATTAGGCTTATAAATAAATATTCTAGAACATTCTACAGAGCGCTATGTAGACCCAAAGTAGCTTGTGTTATTGGTTCTAGAATGCGAATAAACATTGGTAAGTAGATACATTTTTTTTCTAAATACATATATATTATACATAGATTATTTTTTTAAAGAATATTAGTAACCGCAATTACTAATATTCCCCCTAACCCCTCCAGCTAAGCTAAATTGCTTTGTGTTAGGAGTGGGTTCACGTCGGTAGTGTAATGGCCAGGATTCGAACCCGGGACCTCTTGAACGTAGGGTCGACTCCTTAAACACTAAGCTACCGACGCTAAGTCGGCAGTCGCTCCTGTAAAAGACAAGATAAGCTAAATAAAGAATACATAGTAGGAGACCAGTCCTCAGGCTCCACAGAACAGGACTTAGATTCAACCAGGACTAACGTTATGAAGATGATGTGTACTCAAAGGTATCTTTTGGCAAACCCTCCATAGTAATCCAATTTCGGTTTGAACGCGTTCAGGGGTCAGCAAGTGCATAGCCGGGCAGGGGGATTGTGGTCGCAGCCCTAGTGGGACCGATGGGTGTCACGCGGTGCTGCGACAACAATACTCTTCTGATGAGGCCGTCAAGCTGAGTGCCACCATTGTTAACATGGTACGTGTATGTAATGGTGACCCTCTTTCTTGAGACTTTACCTTCAGCTTACCATCAGGCGAGGTGAAGACAAATGGACGTGTCCTAAATATAAAAAACAAACATTTATCCTGACGCTGAATTGAAAGTCGAGAATTAGACTTTTGTGTTCTTAGGTTTAATGACACTTTATTTAGTTGGCTATAAGATTAATTTCAGTTTGAGTGACTTGGCAGGTTAAATTCGATCTTTTTTGAGGTTGTCAGAAGTTTATTTATTACATTTCTTTTTAATTTTGTTATTTACGTCAGCTGTGAACAAAATTGTTTGACATTTGCGGTATATACTAACATGGGTGCGTGTTCCGAATGGATGGTAGTGTGTGTAATGTGTTTTTGTGTATTGGTTGAAAGTATTTTAGTGCATCATTTAAAAAAGAAATATTAGCATTCTGCACTTCTTGTCCATACAAGCTATAACTGTGTCAAATCTCACACTCCTCCGTCGGCATAATTTTTGTAAAAAGCGGCCAAGTGCTAGTCGGACTCGCCCATGAAGGGTTCCAGTAAGTAACATAATAATGCTTTTTTTTTAATTTTATATTTGAGTTGATTGAATGACAGGTAAACTGCGTTTTACGATTTATGACGTATTAAAAAAAAACTACTTACTAGATCTTGTTCAAACCAATTTCCGGTGGAAGTTTATATGGTAATGTACATCATATATTTTTTTTAGTTTTTTCATTCTCTTATTTAAGAAGTTACAGGGGGGGGGGACACATTGTACCACTTTGGAAGTATCTCTCGCGCAAACTATTAAGTTTAGAGAAAAATGAAATTAGAAACCTCAATATCATTTTTGAATACCTATCCATAGATACCACACACGTATGAGTTAGATGAAAAAAAAAAACAGTTTCAGTTCTAAGTATGGAGAGTCCCCAAATTTTTTTTTTTTTTCTATTTTTGTGTGAAAATCTTAATGCGGTTCACAGAATACATCTACTTACCAAGTGTCAACAGCATAGTTCTTATAGTTTCGGAAAAAAGTGGCTGTGACATACGGACAGACAGACAGACAGACATGACGAATCTATAAGGGTTCCGTTTTTTGCCATTTGGCAACGGAACCCTAAAAAGGGAGGGAGAAGTTTTCCCTTCAAGTATTAATACATACATATTATACATAGAAACATCCACACCAATGCAAATATAAATATTCATGCCTACAAATATTTGCACGACCTGTGATTAAGCAGTCGTGCCGTTACACCACAGAGGACTATCTACGTGTTGCTCGGTTGAAGAAGAACTCATGTTTCTATTGAACGATTGATGTAAAATCTAGTATGAAAAAGGATTAAAATACCTTTTTTTTTTTTTTTTTTTATCGTGCGGAAATCCCTTCGGATACCCCCCCGCCGGCCAGCGGGGGCGGTTATGTCGGGCTTGCACCGACTAAAACCGCACGCCGTCTCGGGTCTTCAGACGCCGGGGTGTAAGGTTACCCATAGAGCATATCCCTCGCACCCCGGCTGACCCTGGGCCATCTCACCAGTCTGTCTCCTCTGAAAGCAGAGGAGTACGGAGAGCGATGTGTTCCCGCCACGTTGGGTATTGGCCGACGATCAATGCCAACCCTATGAAGGGGTGAAGGGGAAGCCATTGACCGCCGCCCAGGGTGTACCGGCCGCTCCGATTCCGTTCCCCCCGGAGGATTAAAATACCTAATACATCCACAATCAATACAAGGATACTTTAGTAATATATGTATATATCAATGAATAAAAAAAAAAAAAAATTTACATTCAAGATTTTATTTAAATTCAAAATAAAACATAATTTTATATATAAAAATGAATTGCTGTTCGTTAGTCTCGCTAAAACGCGAGAACGGCTGGACCGATTTGGCTAATTTTGGTCTTGAATTATTTGTGGAGGTCCAGAGAAGGTTTAAAAGGTGCTATCGATTGAGGCAGTACGAAGTCTGCCGGGTCAGTTAGTTTTGAAATAAAACTATTTTTAACGGATTCTATCGCGATTTATTTTATATTATCTTTATTCTCCCCGTGACCATGGCTGCTGAAAAGCAACTGAAACGTCGGGATCAATGTAAAATATAAATTAACATCAAATAAATCGCGATACAATCCGTTACAAATAGTTTTATTTCAATGTGTGACATTCGCGTAAACTTAGCGTAAAAAAAAAGAAAAAGTGAACATCAGGGACGGGACTTGAACCCACGAACAGTCCCTTACATGGGGAATACTAGGACGTGTCCATGTAGATCAGTTGATCAGAATCGTTAATTTAACATATTCCAAGTTTTTTTATGTATTTAATGAACAAACACAACTAATTTACAAATTTTATAATAGTATAGATAGATATACATAGATGTCGGTCATTAATAATAATACCAAAATGTAAAAGTATTAAAAGAAAATTTCAACGTTGACCACATACCTGAAGAAGCAAACGGAAGTAGATTGTGCGGCACCGGAAGTACTGAATTTACGGTAGCACATTGTTAATAAGGGGCATCTGGGAGTTCCGGTGCGGGTCAGTCTAGTGATGGGTAACATTTTTTGTTTTTTTTTTGTTTCGTTTAAAAAGGAATTCGTAACAGAAATACGTAATAAGACATTATGTTCGAACCGAAAATTCAACATTGGAACTCATGCATAGCTGTCAAACTCGTTATCGCACCAGCATCAGTGAAATATGTATTTTTTCATAACTGAGCGTTACTGAAGTGAAAACTTCCATCTCGAAGCCGGAGATGGCCCAGGGTCAGTCGGGGTGCGAGGGATATGCTCTATGGGCAACCTTACACCCCGGCGTCTGTAGACCCGAGACGGCGTGCGGTTTTAGTCGGTTCAAGCCCGACATAACCGCCCCCGCTGGCACGCAGCCCCCCCGCGTGCCAGCGGGGGCGGTTATATCCGAAGGGATTTCCGCACGATAAAAAAAACAGCAACGTTAAATTCCACTTATCCGTTTTGTACCGAACCCTCAGTGCATGAGTCCGACTCGCACTTGACATTTTTTTTGTATTTTCAATAATAATTACATAGCTGCTATTTTTTTTAAAGTTCAAAATAAACCCCAGTCGTTTTGGCTTCCTTTAAAAAATATTCACCTATTACCACCACTGTTTACACATATTTATGCTAAATATTACAATATTCAGCAAAAAAAAAATTCGTGACCCAACACTATTTGAGTTCAAACAGAATTATGGAATAAAAGCCATGAGTTGGAGCAAGATGTAACGTTTACTCTGTCCTGACCTTTTTAGAACGAGGTTATTTATTGTTAGCCGCATTATATACACGATCGTTGGTTCACAAGGGCAGCTCCTATTAACTCAGTAAATGGCGACCAGTGTCACGATTCACTGCAATAATAGAATACTGTACTGTACAGAATAAATGGCTATTAGTGTGTAGAGCGTCTCAGGCGTTGTAGATCATTGAACGACCTCCGTCCTCCATTAGCACAGGCTTGGGGGTGACAGGGGGATCCGACTGTTACCCTAGCAGAAGCAGACTGAGTCGCGGCACGTTGTATGCTCCCTCCCCCCGCCTCTATTTCCGGGGGTGAAGTGGGGATGGTTCTGGGTCAGCCGGGGTGCGAGGGAAATGCCTTATGGGTCACCTCACGCTCGGTGTCTGAAGACCCGAGACGGCGGGGGTTATCCTAGGAGATTTCCGCACCGAAAAAAAGGGGCTAAGCCAATCTTACCAGTAAACCGGTGCACCTGCTCAATTTCGGATGAGGCTCTGGTGCAAGCCAAAAGCCAAACCAAGAGAAGGATAAAAAATAAGGGGAACACGGGCTATGAGGTGGAAACCGCGAATACCGGTACCAACCGGTACCAACACTAAGATGATGTCATGTTCACTGTTGAAACTTTACCCAATCACTTTACTGCTTTGTGTGATGTAATTGGTATGTGAGATTATGTTACATAGGACTTTGTCAACACTAGTTTTTATAGTAGAGATGTTTAAGGGCACTTCCTCTTGACACTTTATATTAGGTTGAAGATAACATCGCAGCTAACGTACATGACTATACTTTCATGGCGTTGTTCTCGATCAAATTCAAAACCTGGTCAAGCAGAGTGCTGTCACCTGCATTAGCGATGTTATATAATAGATATGTCGACAAAAGAGGGTAGGGGATAGGACAGATCCCTGAGGCACGCCAACATTAACCTGCAAAAACTTTGAGAACATCGCTAAAGACTTGAATGCGGCACTCATAAAACATTTTCGGTATGACACTTAAGGGGGATAAAAAAGAATTTGAAATGATGGACTGTAAATCAGTAGTCAGTCTGGTGCACGCCGTTTTATCGTTATATAATAGTTTAGTTCTTGCTTTGATGAAATTCATTACAAGTATACTAAAGGACTACTTAGATTTGATTTAGACTCACTTTCCGAAACTGAGGTCAGGTAGGTTTACTGAATGGATTTGGGTCGCTCATACATTAAGATAATATCGTGAATAGGACCTCATGCCACATGCTAATATAGGGTGGCGTAAGGTGGCATCTACATGTGGACAGGATTTACCGTCCATTCTCAGTAAACATGGCAGTCCAGAGGTGTTTTCTCAATCGATGTCCCATCCGGGCGAGAGATAAAGCCTGTATGGCACTTTGAGGATAAGTGCTAAGCCATCGGTGTTATATCAAAGCGTTTTCGAGAATTTACTCATTTCAGATAAATTACTAAACACGCTGTTTAAGAGTGTAAGCTCATCGTAGTGGCAAAGATTACGCATGCCGCTCGGTGGTTTCAAGTAGTGCTTCTGTATTTTGATCTGCCAGATCTAAGCTTCTACTTTCATAATTATTTACGTACATGCTCTGTGCTCCGATTACGATTACTGTTTTATTGGTATTTTTTTTAAATGTCCACGATCTGATTGATAAACGAACATACATAGTTTAGTCCTTACTGGATTGCCCATTCACCGTCGCAATTTTTTTACGAATAAACTGTATTAAGTAAAACTAAAAGCCATTGTAAGACGATCAACATTGTACACTGTACAGTACATATAGACCAATGCAGACAGCTATAAAAACGACAAAATAGGGAAAAAATAACAGCTAGAGACCCATCGGATATCAAAGACAATAAAATAAATTAAAGTTGATTTCAGGTACGGAAGTGAAATGGGGTGCATTTTTAGGGTGAAAAATGGTTCTTCACGATTTACTACGAAACTAGAATACCTAGTTGTAGGAAATAATAAGGTCTATAGATTTTATTCTTTGAACC
Source organism: Cybosia mesomella (assembly GCA_946251805.1). Classification (NCBI taxonomy): domain Eukaryota; kingdom Metazoa; phylum Arthropoda; class Insecta; order Lepidoptera; family Erebidae; genus Cybosia; species Cybosia mesomella. Next base: position 31,653,009 of record OX276396.1, on the reverse strand, counting down.
ATTTTATTGTTTTTATCTACCACAAGAACTCAACTTATTTACTTCACGAAATTTGGTTGAAATACGTTCCAATAATTTTTTAATCAATATTATTCACGTTTAAGTTTTATTTTGGGGTTAAACCAATAAAGAGACCTCACTTTCACCCGAAAATGCCCTAGCCTAAAAAAGCGATTTAAAAAAAAAGTTTTTTATATCTGTTGCAACGTCTATTTTATCTGGTGTAAAAAATAAACATTTAAAATGCGAAAAACTGAAATGAACTGAATTGTTTGACTTTTTTCTATAGAATGCCTATTATAGCTGAAAGTAGTGAAAACCATTTTTTTTAAATGTAGGTACGTCAATTCACTCCCGTACTTCAAATCGAGTTTAATTCATTTTTCCTTCTGCTTTTATTTCCAATAGGTCTCATGCTGTTATTCATTTTTTCCCCTAGCTATATGCACTAGACTTAAATACGTAGACAAGGCGGGATAAAACCCGACCCCACCAGGCGAGGCCGCCGTGGCGGCCAAAGTCCGCCGGCAACCCTGGGGTTATCCTTTCGAGGGCTTACCCGGGGTGCCCGGCAACGGACACTTGGGGAGGACACCGTGCGGTTTTAGTCGAGACACGACATAACCACCCCCGCTGGCCAGCGGGGGGGTATCCGAAGGGATTTCCGCACGTAAAAAAAAAAAAAAAAAAAGGCATTGGAAATAAACCTTGTTATCATGTATTCCATTACTAGACGTCTCATAAATTTATATAATTTACGCCACTTAGCCCTAGACAAACTCGACTAGTATCTACTCAGAAACAACGATTGCGTTTTGAATACATTACCAAAACTAGATTAGTTATATGCCATTAGTCTGAAACTAAAGCCTAACTACAGAATACTTCTAGACATATTAATTACTTTCAAAATAATTCATGTGTTAATATGCGAGTCTTTTGCTAGCGTTCTTAAAAAGCAAATACTGTTGGTAGGATCACACGTTACCGACAGTGTATATTACAATACCATTTTTTTCGTGCCGAAAACCCCCTGGATAGCCCCCCATCGGGGGTGATTATGTCAGATTCGAACCGACTAAAACTGCACGCCCTCTCGGGTCTTCTGATGCCGGGGGTTATGTTGGCCCATAAGGCATATCCCTCGCACCCTGGCTGGCCCAGGGCCATCTCCGGTTTCGAGATGGCTCCCTCGGGCTTGGGAACCATCTTCCCCCGGAAAGGGGGGCTTTTCTTTGGCAGAAGAATAAGAGTCCGGATAGAATCGTTTTGTTTCGGTTATGTTTAGCCTTATTTCTATCGCATAGCGTATATTATGGTATGGTATGGTTTCGCGAGCTGGTATCCGCAACTCCACGACAAGGCGCGGTTTTTGCGTGAGGGTGGGCATTTCACTCGATCCACCCCAACTCATTGAAAAACGCCAGCAGGCTATTTACGCTGCTGGCGATCTCCCGGAGCGTACCTGTATTTCCGAAGTACTTAACCCTGTATGTGGCGGTTGCAGGGCAGTGTAGGAGCACGTGTGCCGCTGTTTCTTCCTCTCTCATGCAGGCTCTGCAGAGAGGGCTGTCGGTGATTCCTAAAATAAAAAGGTGTTTATTGAAGGAGCCGTGCCCCGTGATGGCAGCTGTGGCCGTGCGCAGTTGCCGTTTGGTCAGTTGGCGAAGACGCCTGATCAGTCTATTTTCAAGCACGGGGAGTGCTTCCGTCGCCTGTCTGCAAACTTCCAGATTTATCCAATAACTGTTGTGTTGATCTCTCGTTCGTTTGTTTACTATGGTTCGTAGGTATGCAAAGGGGATCGGTCAGATCCTCTCCTGGCAAGCTCATCTGCTGCATCGTTGCCGCGCGAGCCGCTGTGGCCCTTAATCCATTGCAAGGTTATGTTATTGAAATGGCCTATTTGGTTCACTTTACGATGGCACTCCAATATTAGTCCCGAGTTTATAGTGTGGCTGTTTAAAACTTGCAGCACGGCCATGCTGTCGAAGAGTATGCGTATTGAGTAGCCTTCCACTCTCCTGGCCATTACCGCTGAAGCTGCTAGGGTAATCCCCATGCATTCAGCTTGAAATACTGTGTTATGGGTCCCCAGCGGTGTTGAAATGGATACATTAAGGTCCTCCGAGAAAACGCCGGCCCCGGTGCCTGTACCAGTTTTTGATCCATCTGCGAAGATGCGTACTTCCGTTGGGCATAAAGCCTCACAGCGGTGGTCCTCATGAAGTTGGATCTTGTATTTTTTGTCGAATACGTGTTGTTTGGGTACACGATCATTCATTGCTCCTATCATGGGTATCTCCTTTATGAGATCTGTGAGCAGTGAGGTGTGTCGTGTGTTTCTCTCGCTCCATAGGTTTAGTGCCCTTAGGCGTATAGCCGCAGCTGTTGCTTCTTGGCGGATGAACAGATCCAAGGGTGGGAGTCCGAGTATGGCTTCCATTGCCGCGATGGGGGTAGATGCCATGCATCCAGTGGTTGCCATGCAGGCTAGTCATTGGGTCCGTTGTAGTTTAGCCGCTATTGTGCTGTTTTCGGTCCTTGGCCACCAGACGATAGCGCCATACGCTATCATGGGGCGGATTACTGTTTCGTAAAGCCACAGGATGATTTTTTCCCCCATTTTTTCCCAATCATTCTTCTGCACTGCCAGAAGGTAATCCCGGCCTTTTGTAATTTATTGTCTAGGTGGCTACTCCATTTTAACTTGTCGTCAAGTTGTTGTGTAGTCGCGGTTTTTGTTCAGCCTTGTGATTAGGTCGTCTATCACTAAATTCCACAGAAGGGGAGAGATAACTCCACCCTGCGGGCAGCCTTTGGTTATCAGAGCTGTCTGATCTTCTTCCCCAAGGCGAACTACTCTTTTGCTGAGCATGTTTGTTATCCAGTCTGATAGTACCGGTTCCACTCCATGTTTTGTCAGGGCGGCCTTAATACTGGTGAAGCTGGTTTTGTCGAAAGCTCCTTCGATGTCAATGAACGTTCCTAGGCAGAAGCCTTCTTGTTCGATCGCTTCCTCAATCCGGCTGACTACCAGATGGAGGGCTGATTCCGTAGACTTACCGGAGCTGTATGCGTGCTGGTTTGCATGTAGGGGTAGCTGTTTTAGGGCACCATCTCTCAGCTCCCTCTCGCATAGGCGTTCCATGGTCTTTAGCAGTAAGGAGGTCAGACTGATTGACCGATGTGCTTTGGGATTCGTGTTATCACCCTTTCCTGGCGTCGGGATGAAAATGACTCCTACTTCCCGCCATCCTTTCGGAACGTATCTGTGTGCCAGACAGGCTTTAAAAATACGCTCCAGGCTGCTTGCGAATAGTTAGTCGCCCCACTGTAGCATTGCAGGGATGATTCGGTCGGGGCCAGCTGCCTTATAAGGGTGAAAACTACTGATGGCCCACTGGACTTTTTCCAGTGTGACCACTTTGTTTGCGTACTGCCAGTCTCGGGCAGTAGGATAACACCTACTGCCCGAGACCGGTTTCATCGTGCCAGTTGATTGTCGTCGTGAAGACGCATCCAGGGAAGTGGGTTTCGATGAGTACGCGTCTAAATTCTTCAGGCGATGTTGTGAGTGTGTTGTCCTATTTTTTGAGGGCGGTCAGTGCCATCGGTTTTGTCTGCGCTAGGACTTTCCTTACCCTGTTTGCTTGCTGGCATGATTCTATGTTCCCACAGAATTTTCGTCATCCCTGTTTGCTTCGGTATCTAATACATTTTTTGTAGCTGGATTTGGCTGAACGATAGGCGTCCCAGTCTTCGTCTGCACAAGTATTCATAGCCCTGTTGAAAGCCCTTCTAACCTTCCTTCGCTTGCGCTCTAGCTCTGATAGCGTATATTAACAGAAGCTATAGTATTAATGTATACTAATATTATAAAAGAGAGGCGTAATTACCCGACTGTGCCAGAAGGAGGGTTATGTTTTTCGAGAGTATGTATGTATGTATGTATAATAGTTTGGCACGCTCTGCAGCCTGAACGGCTCGATGGATTTTAGCTTGAGAGGTGTCATAAGATTCGTATTCACTGTGAGAGTGACACTGGGTATATCAAAATAATAAAAAAACTAAATGGTGTTTTTTTGGCGCTAAAATGTATGTTATTCAAAAAAAAATTTCACTGAAACTTATCGAGTAGGGTATCAAAATGAAGAACTTTAAAAGGGGATTTCAAAAATATGATATATCATAACTAAAAAGTATACAATAAAATTATTAATAAAAAAATCAAATAACCCGACTGCCCTAAAAAGACCGAAACAAGTTTGATAGCAGGCGGGACCCAGATGCAAATCATAAACCGAAAGAAAATGAATAGGTTCAATGTAACATATAAAATAACATCAAATAAACCGCGATAGAATCCGTTAAAAATAGTTTTATTTCAATGTGTAACATTCGCGTAAACTTCCGACAATACTCTATGAAGGTTAAGCTGATGTACGATAGCAATAATGGTCTACAAAACTGAAGCTAGGTGTTTTTAGCCGGACACTCTCTCCTCTGCCCCGCGTGCCAACCCAAAGGCCGATTACTTAAACCAGAATAGTAACGTACAGCAGCGTACAGCGTACAGCTAAGGAGTGAAATTGCCTGCTAGAGTCTGTGTTTCCAGAAAGCTATAACCTCGGAATCTTCAAGTCTTGAGTAAATAGGTTCCTTCTAGGCAAACGGGATCCATCGTAGACCACATCGTCACTTACGACTAGGTGAGATAGAGGTCAAACGTGGAACCTATCATTCATAAAAAAAGAAGTCCCTTTCACGAATGAGAGTGAGTTTGTATTACGTAAGACCTAAAATACGGATTTCAAAGCATGGTTGTTATTTTATAACTTTTTGATGACCGCGACTACGCCTGCGCGAAATTCTGATCCCAGTCCCGCAACCTATGGGAACTTATTCTAGGGATAAAAACTAATATATATTATGTATTATTTCAGACTATCTGTCCCTGTACCAAATGTCAGCGAGATATGTTCAGACATCTTCACAGACTTGCACATTTTTATAATGTTAGCTGTTACCCGCGGCTTTACACACGTGGAATTCTGATTCCGTTCCCGCTTCAGGGAACCTATTCCAGGAATTAAAAGTAGCTTATGTGTTATTACATTAACCTATGTAACTCACAGGAGCAGCGATAGCCTTGTGGCGTACGTAACGGACTGCTGAGACGACGTCTCGAGTTCGATCCCCAGTCGGCCCGGGCACACACCTCTGACTTTTCGTAGTTATGTGTGCATTAATAAATGTAAATTATCGCTCGCTTAATAATGTGCCCGGTAGATGGCAATAGGCTCGCCCCCTATTACATTGGGATCTTAACATAACTGGCGAATCGTTGGTGTGTAATACACCTCTGCCTACCCCTTCGGGGATACAGGCGTGAAGTTATGTTATGTTATGTTATGTTATGTTATGTTATGTTATGTTATGTTATGTTATGTTATGTTATGTTATGTTATGTAATGTTATGTAATGTTATGTAATGTTATGTAATGTTATGTAATGTTATGTAATGTTATGTAATGTTATGTAATGTTATGTAATGTTATGTAATGTTATGTAATGTTATGTAATGTTATGTAATGTTATGTAATGTTATGTAATGTTATGTAATGTTATGTAATGTTATGTAATGTTATGTAATGTTATGTAATGTTATGTAATGTTATGTAATGTTATGTAATGTTATGTAATGTTATGTAATGTTATGTAATGTTATGTAATGTTATGTAATGTAATGTAATGTAATGTAATGTAATGTAATGTAATGTAATGTAATGTAATGTAATGTAATGTAATGTAATGTAATGTAATGTAATGTAATGTAATGTAATGTAATGTAATGTAATGTAATGTAATGTAATGTAATGTAATGTAATGTAATGTAATGTAATGTAATGTAATGTAATGTAATGTAATGTAATGTAATGTAATGTTATGTTATGTTATGTTATGTTATGTTATGTTATGTTATGTTATGTTATGTTATGTTATGTTATGTTATGTTATGTTATGTTATGTTATGTTATGTTATGTTATGTTATGTTATGTTATGTTATGTTATGTTATGTTATGTTATGTTATGTTATGTTATGTTATGTTATGTTATGTTATGTTATGTTATGTTATGTTATGTTATGTTATGTTATGTTATGTTATGTTATGTTATGTTATGTTATGTTATGTTATGTTATGTTATGTTATGTTATGTTATGTTATGTTATGTTATGTTATGTTATGTTATGTTATGTTATGTTATGTTATGTTATGTTATGTTATGTTATGTTATGTTATGTTATGTTATGTTATGTTATGTTATGTTATGTTATGTTATGTTATGTTATGTTATGTTATGTTATGTTATGTTATGTTATGTTATGTTATGTTATGTTATGTTATGTTATGTTATGTTATGTTATGTTATGTTATGTTATGTTATGTTATGTTATGTTATGTTATGTTATGTTATGTTATGTTATGTTATGTTATGTTATGTTATGTTATGTTATGTTATGTTATGTTATGTTATGTTATGTTATGTTATGTTATGTTATGTTATGTTATGTTATGTTATGTTATGTTATGTTATGTTATGTTATGTTATGTTATGTTATGTTATGTTATGTTATGTTATGTTATGTTATGTTATGTTATGTTATGTTATGTTATGTTATGTTATGTTATGTTATGTTATGTTATGTTATGTTATGTTATGTTATGTTATGTTATGTTATGTTATGTTATGTTATGTTATGTTATGTTATGTTATGTTATGTTATGTTATGTTATGTTATGTTATGTTATGTTATGTTATGTTATGTTATGTTATGTTATGTTATGTTATGTTATGTTATGTTATGTTATGTTATGTTATGTTATGTTATGTTATGTTATGTTATGTTATGTTATGTTATGTTATGTTATGTTATGTTATGTTATGTTATGTTATGTTATGTTATGTTATGTTATGTTATGTTATGTTATGTTATGTTATGTTATGTTATTTTTGTTGCGTTGCGTTGCGTTGCGTTGCGTTGCGTTGCGTTGCGTTGCGTTGCGTTGCGTTGCGTTGCTTTGCGTTGCGTTGCGTTGCGTTGCGTTGCGTTGCGTTGCGTTGCGTTGCGTTGCGTTGCGTTACGTTACGTTATGTTATGTTATGTTATGTTGTTTTATGTGTTATTCCTGACTATAATCTATATCTATACCAAATTTCAACCAGGTCTATTCAGCTGTTAAAGCATAATTGAGTAACAAACACCCAAAGATACAAACATCTTCATAAACTTTCACACTTATAATATTAGTAGGATACTCAATTTTTTTGATCTCGCAGGTACAATATACGACGAAGCAGTAACACAATGGTTCTCACTATACTAAACTAATTATGTGCCATCAGATCGTGTGACCACGTGATTGCGCGCTACGTATCAACGGCTCACCCAGCGCTAACTCACAAGTAGCGTACGGACTCCGCCTACTAGGCGATGTCTAGGTACATATCACCTAATACATCTATGCCAACCCCTTAGGGGATACACAGGCGTGAGCAAGTTGTAACTTATCCGCAATCAGACCACTCGGGTGAATAATTTAACTGTCTGAAAGGAAGGTATCTTCTTAAATATGCAATATTCTAATCTTCTAACCGAATACCGATGCAATACCGCAACTTATGCAAAGGTAAATTCATGTATCCAGTATATTACTGTTACATAATGGCTTTGCGGCTATTTACTTATAAATATTTTAAAAAGCAAATACCTACTTCAACTATATTCAAATTTAAGAAATTAGTTGTAGCCTGGTGGTTAACGAGATCGAGAGGTCCCGGGTTCGATTCCTGGCCATTACGCTACCGACGCGCCCCCTGTCGTAGCAGTCTAATGCACTACCGCTACGCCGACTGCGTCGTGCTTCATTTGTTTACATGCATGAATGTATTTATTTGCATTGGTCTGGATATCTTGATATGCGCAGACTTTCCTTTTCGGGTTAGGAGATTAGATAGCAGTCGCTCCCATAAAAGCAACATACAACCAACCAATCAAAGGAGGTCAAGGAAAGTGAACCCTAGCTTCAATGTGTGAGCTATGGTGTGATTAGTATTGTATTGGTGCTCGAATGAAGAAGAAGCATTGGTCTGGATGTTTGTAAGTATAACATTTATCTAACTTCACGCCTGTATCCCCGAAGGGGTAGGCAGAGGTGTATTACACACCCACGATTCTCCAGTTATGTTAAGGTCCCAATGTAATAGGGGGCGAGCCTATTGCCATCTACCGGGCACATTATTAAGCGAGCTGTTATACGGGATTCTGAACTTCACTTTAAAAAAAAAAGCGGGCTTGATTCCCGCTCAGTGCAAATATGTGTATGCACGAATATGCCTATTTGAATTGGTCTGGGTGTTTCTATGTATAATTTGTATGTATTTACAAAAAAAGAATGTAAGTATGTTTATCCGCGTTCTAGAACCCATTTCACTAGCTAGTTGAATTATGCTTACTTTGGGTCTAGAAAGCGCTGTGTAGAATGTTGTAGAATATTTATTTATTTATTAATGATGAAAAAAATGTCTCTAAGTATTTTATTTGCATTTTAGAAGGCCCGCGGCTTCACCTGCTTGGAAATCTGATCCCGTTTCCGCTACCTATGGGATCCTATTCCACCAGCACAACCTATATGAGATACACAATTCTACGATACATCATTTTGTTTTATCTCAAAGGGTTTAGGGAACGTTTTCGTTTAAAGCTCACTGATTGCTTTTTTTTTCGACACCTTCAACAATATAGCCAATATATACAAAAACCTGAAAAATTATATACTCAAATCTTCCTCAAGAACCATTATATCCATTGCTGAAAACAAAATGAAAATAGGTGCAGTAGTTTTTGAGTTTATCGCGAACAGACAGACAGACCCGGCGGAGGACTTTGTTTCATAATATGTAGTGAGGATACTACAAGCTAGGCTTAGTTTGGGTCTAGATATCACTGTGTAATATGTTCTAATATTTATTAGTGTTCAGACGTAGTAACCTGACGGCCGTCCCGCGAGCACGTTTCGCCACCCCCTGCCTTACGCCCCTCATCTCCCGCGAACCATGGGAGTGTCGCGTATGAATTTGCTAAGCTATATTAATCGCATATACAGGTGTATTACTACAGGGCATATTACTACGCAACTTTCTTTAATTTCGAAATAGCAGCTACAAGAGATCTCTATCAACTTCCCGTCACGCTACATTGTATGAGCGGTTAGGCCTTCTTGGTTGAGTATTTTATTACCTATAAATAATCTTTAGTTGCTGTGCTGTGTGGCAAGATCTACGGGGCCCACGCCACTTGCAAGTCAGCTGTCATACAGAGAACCCCCGTTGATCGGCGGACGGGGCTCCGTCGAATGTTTCCTCTCGGAGTGGGACGTCAGACAGCGGTCGCACCCTTGATAATCAAATTAAATTAAGTCATGAAATTATAGGAGAGCGGGCCCCGGGCTTAAAAGTGCAAATTTCGCAAGACACAGTGACAAGCAAAACATGCAAACGGTGCAAATTAGTGCTCGGATGAAGAAGTGACTGCTCAGAGAATGTGTAGATTAACAAAACCGGAAATTTTGTTATTATGTTCCTATAGGTAAATTTGGTATACCAGATATTAAATCAGAGATATTTTTTATCGTTTTGTAAAGCAACATTCAAAACAAACTAATGCAGCCAGCCCAAAACTCGGCGACAATGACCACTCCTATAATAGTTTCGTTCTGGTCAACAATTGTGCATGTGAAGAGGCACAGCGGGCACGACAGGTGGTTGGTCAGTTGTCCGTCCGACCTTGAAATTTCATCCAGATCCGCTCAGCCGTCCTGGCATAACTGGTTATTAAACATCTATCCATCAAACTTTCCCATTTATAATAGCTACTTAAGATTTCATCGATAAATTCACAATCTAATAAAAAAAAATCTACTCGCAACATTTCAAACTTTAAAAGGTTTAAATAAATCACACTAAACAGTTTCGTGCAAGATCGTTCACGTTCCGTTTATGTTGGCAGCATGAAGTAGGTTACAGAATTATTTATAGCGCCCGACTTAGAAATGTTTGCATGTAATGTGCATCGCTTTTGCGATTTTGTTAAATCGGTGCGATGGATTCACACCACTAAGTAATTAATGTTTACCTAGATGATTTATATCTTACTATCTATTGCCCGCGGCTCCGCCCTCGTGGAATTTCGATCCCGTTCCCGCTTACCATAGGAACCTATTCCAGGGATTATATAATAAAATGTGTCCTATTCCAGACTATCTATCCCAGTAGCCAATTTCAGCCAGAACCATTCAGCCGTTCTGGCGTAATTGAGTAACAAACATCCATCCATCCAAACTTTGTGGGATTATATTTGTTGAATATAATTCCACTATGTTATATACGCCTTAAGACGTATATAACATATCGGAGAATTTCGAATATCTGGGACCTTTGGTAACCTTTTTTCTTATTGGGGTTACACACCGGCTAGACCAGGTGAGCAACAGAGTTCTTAATCCCAGGGCGCCTTTCTACAGAGGTTCTTAGGTGGTGCACAGGTCAGCTGATCTGATCTGATTGGTTGGGGGCCAGCAGAACCGATTCCGGAGCTTTCTTATCGATCTGCTTTCCCAAGGTCTAGGTCTCCAAGCCACCACGATTGACAACCTCAGAGTCTCGGCCTTCTGAATTGTTTTAAAGGAATCTTTCCCAGAACTAACGACCCTGTGATGAAGATATACAACTTTTATCAATAACACATCCCCATTATGCGAATATACTAACAGCAATTGAATAAAACAACTTACCAGATCAAATCTGGGAACACACACGAACTATAACCTCCAAATCAGGTAATATACTTTTCTCAATAATATAAATTCACAACAATATCTTCAGTGGACACGACTAATGACCTCTCAAACGGAAAATAAATCATAGGGTCACTGCGATCATCCTTATATATTAAATTGATTCTGGATTTTGCTAGAATGGTACATTATGTGGATATCTAGCTCGAAACTTCCGTGAGACTGACATGACAACAATTCGTGATCCGACTCACACGCCATCTGACGGGGAGTAGCTAAAGTCAGCGACATCGATGCAATCACAGTATTTGCGACTGTGTCCTACAGATGGCGCTAACCACAATTACACCTTTACAGTATTTAATTGTGCTCAGCTGGTCAGAGCACTCCCCCCTTTTTTTTTGTGCGGAAATCCCTTCGAATACCTCAACTCAGGGTACAACTTCGGGTATCTCAATTTATTATTTAGCTTGGTGACCTGTGTGTCACGGTGGTAAAGCGTTAGACTGCTACGAGACGTCGCGGGTTTGATTCTCGCTCAGTGCAAATATATTTGTATGCATGAAATAGCTACCTGGATAGATAGCGTAGTCTACAATATATTTAGAAGCTTTTTTTAAATATATTGGTATGGCGGTCATACCGTTTGCCTTCACGACGTATGAGTCGGTTTAACTGTTAAAGTACATATGTACGAGTATGTATGTACTCGATCACAGCAGAATAGCCCAACGATTATGGATATTTAACTCAAAGACAGGGATAGCACATAGGTTAATTTTTATCCCGGGAACAAAGGGATTGTGGTCGCAGCGCTTGTGGGACCGGTGGGTGTCACGCGGTGCTTCGACGACAATCGTCTTCTGATGAGGCCGTCAAGCTGAGTGCCACCACTGTTAACATGGTACGTGTATGTAATGGTGACCCTCTTTCCTGAAACTTTACCTTCTGCTTACCATCAGGCGGGGTGAAGTCAAATTCACGTGTCCTAAATATATTTAAAAAAATCGGGTTCAGTATTTCACGCGGATGGAGTCAGTGGCAATAGTGAAAATGTTTCACATAAAAAAAAAACAGAACAAAAATATAGTATAAACAGCAAAAATAGAATATTTGAAATGGGAAATAAAATGGAATAGAAAACCACAAAGAACCAACACAAATACTAACTTCATAATTTTAGTAGAGGAACGTCACGTTTTCAATTTAGTGAAGCCCTTGCGAACCCACCAGTTTCCCATTTATTTCTGTTCTAGCAATTATTATTTTATATTGTATAAAACTATATTCCTTTTCCTATTGAAAGTCAATTCGATTCCATTGGAAGTCTTGCTTCGTTAATTATAAGTTACAGAGGCAATGGTTGTTTTTAGGGTTCCGTTGCCAAATGGCAAAAAACGGAACCCTTATAGATTCGTCATGTCTGTCTGTCTGTCCGTCCGTATGTCACAGCCACTTCTTTCCGAAACTATAAGAACTATGCTGTTAAAACTTGGTAAGAAGATGTATTCTACGAAAAAATAGAAAAAAATATGAAATTTTCAGGGTTCCCCATCATCATCAACCTATTGCTGGACAGCAGTGGACTAGAATAGGTCTCCCCTAATAAAAATTAAAAAAAAAACATCATTATGGTACTTGCTGCTACGGCTGATCCCTTCATGGGCGAATCCGACTCGCATTTGGCCGCTTTTTTTGAGATATCGGTTTGGAACAAATATCGGGAAATTTAGCTTAGGAGAATAATGACTGCATTTATATTTCCACTTTCTCAGTTAATTTTCATATATGATGCCCGAGGCTCCGGCGGTGCAGAGGTCGATTATCGTTGGTCACATCTCCGGTTCTAATTAACCAATTGCAATCAAACATACGGCAGATATTAAGTCTGACCAACACCTTTCTAATAGACAAAATAAATAATATTTAAAAAAACTAATAACACGCTTTTTATAGAAAACTGAACTAAAAAATAGAAAATAAGTTTTAATAAATTGAAATTAAGAATAGTGTTAAAAATTTCAATAAATATAAATTAATAATAGTGTAAATAAGCAAAAATGATTTTCATTTTAAAAAAGCGTGGGGGGGTGCATGGGTCAATAGATATAAATATTTTATTGACAGACATGAGTAGAGTGATTATCATTTTGATAAAATCTTAAAAAGGACCCCACGCTTTTTTTAAAATGAAAAACATTGCGTGTTTTTTAATTTTTTTAAACTAATTTTATTTTATTTCCCACTTTTTAGTTTTGTTTATTCATAAATAAATTAACACGCTGCTGTTGCCACCTATTTCAGAGTTTATAATGTGACATTATTCGCTACTACGTGATACAAAGTTGACGGGAAAGATGGCGCTGTTATCAAATATTTACAGAGCTGTCAGTAAATATTTCGCGAAATCATCAGTTTAAATTATTTTGCAAATTGAAAAATGGAATAATTTTATCAAATTAGTGTATTGTCATCGGTCCTCGATATCTCTACAAAGTTTGAACGAAATCAGGGCCGTTCAAAATCGCGCCCAAAGGAGTCGGTTACAAACAAACATACAAACAAACATACAGGTGAAGCTAATAAAAAGCATATAAAAACCGTACGTTTCGTTTCCGTTCCGTAGTTTTTTGTCCATCACGAATAAACAGACAAAAAAAACAAAAAAATTAAATTGTGTTCAGAATCGTTAATTTAACATAACCCAAGTATTTTTTTATATTTCCAATTTAAAGACAGCTAATTTACAATTTTATAATAGTATAGATGTTTATTTCTGTTTCTGCCACGTTTTTCGTCAACCGCTGATAACATGGGTAAAATTAGAAAAGCGGACCCCGGGCTTCGCCAACAACCAGGATATTTGGTGAGAGCTCATGATTTGTTTCTGTTTGTGAGAGGGCTTTTTTATCATCTATCCTAGTATAGAATTGTAAATTAGCTGTGTCTGTACATTGGAGATATTAAAAAAAAAAAAATATGTTAAACGATTCTAAAAACATTTTTTTTTGCAATTCTTGTCTGTTTGTCTGTTTATCTGTCTGTCTGTTTATTCGTGATGGACGCAGAAACTACTCAACGGATTTTGATGTGGATTTTTCTATTAAAAGCTATCAGTCACACTTAAAATCTACCGTAAGTTTTCTTGCAATTGGATAAATAGAACCGGAGATATGACCAAAAAACGATAACTGACTTTCGCGCGGGCGGAGCGGCGGGCATCAGCTAGTGCTTTTATAAGCTTCATTTGTAACTTTATCCACTTAAAATAATCTTGGACGTCGAGTGGAATCAAATTGTAACTCTCGTATCGATTTGAAACATAAGTATGTGACATATAAAATGATAACACATTAATTTCGTACAGTGTACTAATGTTTGGCAAAAAACGTTCCCCAAAGTGTCACATGCCAAAGTATGTTTCCCAAATTTTCATTTGGCAAAACAACATTTCGCAATTTTACAGTTAGCAATACTATTTTTGGCAATTTATTGTTTAACAAATAATTACATGGCAAAGATTCATTTTACCAAGTATTAGGTAGTCAAATATGGTTTGGCATAACATACTTTTTCCTGGCATGGCTGGCAATATACATGGCAAAAAATACACTGCTGCAATTTTTTTTTATACCACTAAGGTGGCAGACAAGCACACGGCCCACCTGATGGGAAGCGGTTACAGCGGCCTATGGACGTGTGCAACACCAGTGGCGTCACACGTCCATGCCAAAGGACCCGGGACTGTAGGAAGAAGTAAACAATTCCATAATGTTTTTTTTTATATTTAATTTTTATAAATAATTTTTATTTAAGTAAGCTGAAGGTAAAGTCTCATGAAAGAAGGTCACCTTTACATACACGTACCATTTTGACAATGGTGGCACTCAGCTTGACGACCTCATCAGAAGAGGATTGTCGTCACAGCACCGCGTAACACCCACCGGTCCCACTAGTGCTGCGACCACAATCCCCCTGCCCGGCTATGCACTTGCTGACCCCTGAACGCAATCAAACCGAAATTGGATTACTATGGAGGGTTTTTCGCAATCGTGCACGGTGGTACCTACCCGGCCGAATCTTGAAACAAATTTGTGTCATCAAATTTCTACGACCATTGATGTGCTGGTAAAGCCGAGACTTGATGAGCCGAGATGATGAGACTTGATGTGGCAATGAAAAGAGGTGCCGAACTCCTCGCTTCTTGATGGAATTGTTTGCACCATTTGAAATTGATACCTCAGCCTTGCACGTGTTGTTATGTATAGGAAAGAAGAGATTGGGCCTTATTTAAAGAGTTCATCGGAACACTCGCCATACATGCGTTTAGGTATGTTTGCCATACTTATTTTTAGAACAAAATATAGCTCACTTACGATTCGGAATGTTTGTATCCATGATATGTTATTCTTTCTGAAGAATTGTTCGAAATGATGCCCACAGCCACATTCTATCATCGCACCACTCGTTACAGACAGAGAATTCATCCTCATACGTTGCCACCGGCAACAGTGTGCACAGTTTGATATGAAAGAAACTTCATTCTGCGCACGCTGAAACTGTGGAATAAGCTCCCTGCTGTGGTTTTCCCTAGCGACTACAATATGGGGTTCTTCATGAAGGGCATTAGAAGGTTTCTACAGGGTCGGCAGCGCGAGTGTGATGCCCCTTATAGTGCACACGTCCATAGACCACGGTAACCGCTTCCCATTAGGTGGGTCGTGTGCTTGTCTGCCTCTAAAGCGGTATAAAAAGTCTTCTACTTGGTAAAGGAGGCAATGAATTTATAATTGCTCTAAATATACGAGAACTAAATACAATTTTCAATTAAATAGTTAAGTTATCAAGTTACAAACCACCCAAGTTCTTGCAATATAGTTCATTCAATGGATGTCTGGAAGAAATGGCAAACTGTGATTGAACCATCCATTGTACAGCGTCATGTATTATCCTTCGTTTGTATCCTGTGTTTGGTGTGCAATAAAGAGTATCTATCTGTCTACATACATTTACAGACGCCAATGTGTCCCTGAAGAGGTAGGTAGGGGTATATTATTGTACAGCAGTAATATTTACGGCCCCACATTACAATCATTGCCTTTGGGTTTAACAACCGGAGCATATTTTAAATTCTTCTAATTTACTTCTGGTTAACTTCAATGTGATTAGCAAGACGGTTTATATGAGCCTATTCTCTAGCAGAAGCAGGCCGGGGCAGCGATGCATTGCGCGCCCCTCCATTTTCCGAGGGCAAGACGGGGACACCATAGTTCCCAAACTCGAGGGGGCCATTTCAAAACCGGAGATGGCCCTGGGTCAGTTTGAAGACCTGGTTTTAGTCAGTTCAAGTCCGACATAACCACTCCCGCTGGCTGGCGGGAGGGTATCCGAAGTGATTACCGCACGGAAAAAAAGGGACACCCTTAGGTTTCCACGAAAACCCGAGGAAGAAGGAATGGGCTACCCGTCACCCTAGCAGAAGCAGGCCCGAGACAGTGATGCGTTGTGTTGAACATGCGTATTTCTCAACGGAGAGGAGCAAGGGTCCCCAAATTCTACCGTGAGACACAGTTCCTACAAAAACAGCATAATCCTACTAAAATTATAAAATTTAAAAGTTTGTGAAGATCTTTGCATGTTACTTACGCCACGCTCAAACGGCTGAACGGCTCTGACTGAAATTTGGTACAGAGATAGATTATAGTCTGAAACATATAGGCTACTTTTTTACTTGGAGTTTCCCTGGGCGGAGTCGCGGGTACCAACTAGTACTGTATGAAGTATCGATGCCTGTTGAGTAACAACACATCCATAACATTCTTAAAATTTGTTTTTCTACTTTCGATACTATACTTGATTAGACGAAAATTATACGAGAAATTCGAAAGTAATCAGTTTCGAGCAATTTCAATGTGTATTAACCACATAAATTATTATACGTGCCTAAATATATTACAATATGGGGTGGGCGAGTTACAGGCATCGCGTGACGAAATTGATTATCACACTATAAACAAGGGTTAGAACACCACTATAGTTTTTACTTTCCTGTTGGTAGTATTTTTCCTATCAAGCATATGCTCGGTTCTTGTTTGATTGTTGTTTGTTTTGTTCTATCGAACCGGGTTACGTCCATTAACTCTTATAATGAGGCTGGCATATAAACTTTCGAGGATATAACGACATATTCTAAAGAAAACGTGTATGTGAAATTGATAATCCTCTGCTTATGCTTAAGCTAATTTTATGGAGCTTTTACTTTTTAGCTTAAGCTATGGAGAATATGCAGAGTGATTTTTTTCTATCAACATGTTTTTATGTTGATTGCGGAAAAAATTAGCTTAAGCTAAACTTAGCAAGCTTACAATTAAAGTGAGATAACCCTAAATATTAGGAGTTTGTGTGATGTCGTAGCGACGGCGTAGCGGTGGAATAGCTTTGACGTAGCTGTGCTGTAGCGGAGGCTAGCATGGTCGTAACAGCTGCGTAGCGATGGCGTAGCGTCAGCGTAGTGGCCGTTTAGCAGTGACGTAAAAGAGTTTAGTCAATAATCTTACCAAATATTATGTAAAAGCAAGAATAAAGTTGAGAAAATGTGTGCTTGCCCGTTGTAGATAAATAAGCGTAGTATAGGTGTGTACCTATACTACGCTTATTTATCTACACAGGATTCCCACTATATAGGTGTCTATATAGTGGGAATCCTCTCACTCGGCATTATGATTGCGGCCATGGTGCAGAGCGTGAGCGCGTGGGCCCCCACCGCCTCTCTCTGAGAACAAGTAATGCTTGAGAAGGAGGCGGTGGAGAAGGCCCTGTAATGATTTAGAAATCTGCAGGCCCGCCAAACCCAGAATATAGGTACTTGCTGCGCGGCGCAGGTGACTCAGATGCCGGAGGTCACTCAACAACCTCTATCCTCAATAAGCGCAGGCCTGGGGGTGACAGGTAAGGCTGCCTGTCACCCCAGCAGAAGTAGGCTGGGCCGGCGGGGTGAAGTGCGTCCCTTGCCCTCTTCGGGGCAAGATGGGCACACCGTGGTTCCAACACTTGATTAAGCCATCTCAGAGCCATAGATGGCCCAGGAACAGCCCGGGTGAATTGCCTATTTGGACCACCTAACACCCTGGCATTAGAGATCCGAGACATCGTTCGTTTTTGGTTGGTTAAAGCCACCGCCGCTAGCCGGCGGGAGGTATCCATAGGATTTCGGCACGTAAAAAAGTACACATAAATATATAAATAATACATCCCTATATAATAAAGTAAACATTTTATGCACACTTAAATAAATACCGGCAGTAGACACACGTTACATTAAATTCAAATATGAACTGAATGTACACGCGCGTAAGTTACGACTACAAATTAATATGTATTTAGGCTTTGTGTGTAAATATGACACTTTATAATTCATTTGTATCAAAACTTTTTTTGTAATCCATTGTGTTGTTGTGTAGTGTTATCAGCTTTGGTCCCTAGATAATATTAAGGAGTGTTTCTGGGAGAAAAGTTTACAACCTGTTTAAAATTAAAGTTTTTGGTTAAATTACAGGATGTTAGAAGAATATAGGTACAGTCGCCATCGATTTTAACTAATCTTCAAAGCTTTAGTCAGTAACTTGGATGTACCGACTAATGTTAAATAAATTATACATCAATTTATGTTAATGTAAATTGCATTTGGATTTTTTAGTGTTTAGCAACTTCTGAGGGTGACTGTACCTATAATATATGGCAGTTATTACAGCGAGCTAATTGTTGTCTGCTAGGTTCAAGGAATTTCCTAATATAAAATTTCATTTTATTAGAAAACCTAACATAATAACCTAGATTATTCTACTAATACTATAAAAGTGAAAGTTTGGATGGATGGATGGATGTTCGTTACTCGTTCACACAAAAAAATCTGGCTGAAATTTGATACAGGGATAAATTATAGTCTGGAATAACACATAGGGTGGATGGAACACATCCCTGGAAAAGGATCCCATGGTTTATATTTACTCTTTTTTTTTAGCGTGTGGAATCCCCCACGGGCTTCACCCTATCGGTGCCGACGATGGGGTGGGCGTGTTGGAATCGGACCGACTAAAACCACACGGTGTCCTCCCTAAGTGTCCATTGCCGGGCACCCCCGGTACGCCTATATTTACTCTTATCTTACTTATATACTTTACCATAAATATTTTGAACGACCTTGCAATCGAACTCAGACCCTCGTACAAAGCAGTTGTACTCACTACCACTGTGCCACCGCTATTTAGTAAAAAACTATCAAGCATTGGTAACCACTTACTATCAGGCTTGCTAGCACGCAAAAAACTAGGAAACTGTTATCATTTCTTCGCGAGGAAAGAAAAAACATGTCAGAAACTATTCAAAAATAAATAAATAAATTCACAACTCGGCACGATGTGTCCGTATTAATAATAAAAAAGGTAGCCGAGAAACTTTCCACCTAATCATACTTTTTCATCTCCGAGGAAAGTTGAAGGATAAGAAAGTATGGGCAAAAAATATAAAACAGTGTTATTGAGTTCATTCGTAGAAAAACTATGACAAACTTTTTATTTTCTGTGAACTACAGCCACATGATGTTTTAGAATGGAGGGAGGAGGAAATACATTATTTTATTAAATAAAAAGAAGAATATTTTGGAAAAAAAAAAATTGCGCAGCTCACAAGGTAAAGTGTCGATCTTCATAAGAACAGAATAAAATAAATAGTTCAGTTTCCACTTGGAGTTGAGCCTTCCGCGAAGAGGTGATCTCCGTGTATCCGATCTGGACGGCATCGCTTAGCAGATGGAGCTCGTATGCTACCTTGTGGGCTAGCACACTCGTACGGCTAGTTATTTTAGTGTGGTAACCCCACATAGCTGGATGGCTTCCCATGCCACTTATGAGTATTTTTTCTACTCATGTAAAAGAAAGAAAGGTTTTTAGATATGCACAGTAGTAATACAGAATCTAGATACGTACAATCAACGACTAAAGTGACTTAGCAAATTCTAATTTATTAGACCTCTTAGACCTTTCATAAAATAAGAAACAAAACATGAAATATACTAACTTTGGCTTCTGAGAATTACAAACCTACATATATATACATTATTAGGTTTATGTATTCCAATGTAAAAACATTTTTAAATATTTAAGTGTTAATCCGCTTTGTCGTTGACTGTATCTAGTACATGGCAATAGGCTTGGCCCCCTATTTGATGAGTGACTAGCTAAACTTTGTTGTCATGCTAAATTATCCTATACTATTATAAAATTGAAAATTAGTTGTGTCTGTACATTGGAGATATAAAAAAAATACTTGGAAAAATACTACTTACACAAACATATTTTTTTTGGCATTCTAGTCTGTTTGTTCGCGATGAACGCAAAAACTATTGAGTGTATTTTGATGCAGTTTTTTCTATTAAAAAGGTCTTAGCCAGATTTAAAATCTGCCAAATGTTTGATTGCAATTGGTTAAGTAGAACCGGAGATATGACCAAAAAACGACAACCATCCTCCGCGGGGAGAGACAGCGGCATCGGCTAGTATTTACGATAAAAATGATACTATTGTATATTAATATTTCATGTACTAAATACTGTAATACTTAGTACATCACTATCCCGGGCCACGTATTGTATTATTATTAGTCGTGTTAGGTCTCAATATTGGCTATAACATAATATATATAACATAATAATATTAAAACTGGTTAATTAAAGCTAAAACCATAGCCAACATTACGTACCAATTGATTGTTTCCTCGGCAAAAAAATAAAAGCCTACGGCTCTCCGGCAGTCTTTTGGGGATTTTTGTTATTTTCTAAAAAAATATACAAGAAAGAGTCTCGAAAGTGATTTTAATAAAATCTAAAACTACTCCTAAAAACTTTCTTTCGTCTTTAAATATCTCTCCAATAGTCTTCCGAATATTTTTGATACTCTCCAAAAAAAAACTATATGTAAAAGTCTCGAAAGTGATATTGATAAACCTACAACTAGTCCTAAAAAATTTCTTTCAAAGTCCATTTAAATATCAATATTTATTTGTTCGTATTTTATGCGGTCCAGTACCGTTCATTCTATTGCGATAAAACTTAGTCAACTTATTTTTTGTGCTTGCGCATAGGTTTTAAGCATAATACAAAGATTGGTAAGCACTGCTACAATTGGGATATAAGTTATTTTTACAATTTTTTTCGTGTGAAACTGGGATGCGTCTGCTAGTAGAAAATGAAATTCATTAATTTTGAAAATAGAACACACGATGAATAAATGTCATCATAATAGTTATAAATAATGACTTCTTTTTATAAATACTACACAAGATAAATCGATATAAACTGTCTAGAAGGCAAAATTGTGACACAAGGGTGAGGTGAGACTGAGCTTTGAATTTTGATACCTACCTGTATAGGCATAGCGCACCTTTTTTAATGTTATCTGTGTGACAAATACAAAAACTGACGCCATTGTTGCATTTGTTACTGTTCAAGTAGTAGTCTTAAATGAATACAATTTTTTTTTGTTCCTTGAAGTCATTGGTCGAAAATTGCAAAATTAAATATTATAAAGTAATATTAAAACGTACACTTAATATTCAAACATATTATGTGTATTTAATGATTTTGAGTGCACGCAGTTACATGTTACTAAATGGTACGAGTATATCGACTTGTTGACCCACTTTACCTCCCTCAATTGTGAGGTCCTCAACGAGTACACTGTCGCTACTTTATAGATAAAAAAAATCGGGCATGTGCGAGTTTGACGCTGCCTCTCGTGTTTCCGTATACATTTTTATGCAGAAAATTTAATCTAAGCCAAATTTAAAAAGTAAAATTATAAACCTCTATGCAGATAATTAATCTAAATGAAATTAAAAAAAAAAAGATTTATTCTGTAAGAATTATCATCGATTTTTTTTTAACTTTGCATCTTGAAGTCAATAAAAACTGAGTTACAATGATTTCCTTGCAGATATTAACTTGCGATATTAACGGTATGTAAAAGTTATGCCGCGGTAGCCTAGTGGTATGGGTAATGGACTGCTGAGACGAGGTCTCGGGTTCGATCCCAGGTTTTACCATGGCACACACCAATGACTTTTCGATGCTTTTCGAAGTTATGTGTGTATTTATCGCAGGTTTATAAGTGCCCGGTTAATGGCAATAGGCTCGCCACCTATTACATTGGGACCTAAACATGAACTGGTGAAATGTGGGTGCTAGCACCTCTGCCTACCCCTTCGGGGATATAGGCGTGAGTTTATGTTATGTAAAAGTGAAAAAAAAAAAAATTCGACTAACTTTTATTTAGTTAATGTTGAGTTCAAAGTTATTTATTCTGAGTCTCGAAGAAAAATTAACACAACTGAAATTTATAAACTATAAAAGCATCAAGCATTGCTCTAATATACATATACTACGAAGTCACTATGGCTAGCAACTACATAATACAGACGACCAAGTAATATTATTCCGACTTTTACTTCTGAGGGTTACTACCCCCCCCCCCTTCCTTGGTAAAACAGGGACACCGTGGTTTCCAAACCCGAGGGGCGTTCTTGAATCTTGAATCCGGAGATAGCCCAGGGTCAGTCGGGGTCCGCTGCAGTCCGGGGGGAACGGAATCGGAGCGGCCGGTACACCCTGGGCGGCGGTCAATGGCTTCCCCTTCACCCCTTCATAGGGTTGGCATTGATCGTCGGCCAATACCCAACGTGGCGGGAACACGCATCGCTCTCCGTACTCCTCTGCTTTCAGAGGAGACAGGATGAGCGATGCTGTTAGTGGGGAGATGGCCCAGGGTCAGCCGGGGTGCAAGGGATATGCTCTATGGGTAACCTTACACCCCGGCGTCTGAAGACCCGAGACGGCGTGCGGTTTTAGTCGGTGCAAGCCCGACATAACAGCCCCCGCTGGCCGGCGGGGGGGTATCCGAAGGGATTTCCGCACGATAAAAAAAAAAAAAAAAAAAGGGTCAGTCGGGGTGCGAGGTAAATGCATTATGGGCAACCTTACACCCGACGTTGAAGACCCAAGACGGCGTGCGGTTTTATTCGGTTCAAGCTCGACATAACCGCTCCCGCTGGCCTGCGGGGAGGTATCTGAGGTGAATTCCGCACGAAAAATTATCTACGGAACCCTAAAAAGAGCGAAACTCTCCTGTTTCCTGTTCTAATTTAGCTCTGTCATTGATTAATTTCAGGTGTGATATTACACGCTTCCTTTAACTTGGATAGCATAAGTGAGAGTAAAGGTAATATTTATGTAGATGGCAGACGATCATGTGGCAATCTTAATATAAAAGATGGCGTCTATTTCCGAACGAACTTATTATTGTTACTCAACTGAGGGAAGCAGAGATTTAATATTCTAACTTAATAAAATGTATTTGTGATATTCATGATGTAACGCTTATGAATGTCATGATTGACGGCTTTTATATTCAGAGAAATAAAGAGAAATAAAAAGTAAAAAAGATCAGATATTAAATAAGAACCGGAGGGGCTATACGGGCTAACACGTAACGTCAATATGTAGGACATATCGTCCCATAAGAGCCAAACGAGCGTATCGCCATTTTGATAACTTTACAGGAGAGCTAAAAAACTGTGCAAATACCAGTATTCTGAACTTTGAAGTACTTTATTATACATTAAATTGTTCACCTTCATATTGTTTTCTTTTTGTTTAAAATGTGTTATACCTGAATGACACTCGCGCAATAAAGACGAATGAAACGACAATAATCATTCATCAAATGAATGGGTACGTCACCAGTCGACATCAATGGGGAGGAATTCTTTGACACCTAAACATTTTACTTAATACGTAGTCCCTCCCCTTCTTTTAGAATGTAAATATTTTATTTTCTAGATAATATTTTTTTCCCAAATAAATAAATACCAATAAACAAGGTTCCTTCAAGTTCATCAAAATGGAATGTAATAAAAAAACAGACATACTATAAATATACATACAGATCATACACGAATTCCTCCCATTTTGACTGCGCCGCAGTCGGCCAATGATGACTCTCACCTACGCTACCTTGACGGAAATTCCGCTGCAGAACTTCCGCTTCGGAACGCCAGTACACGTTATTGCAAATAAATCGTTCCACGACGAAGCGACGCACCGTCCGCGTAGTGTACCCGTTATTAGTCATTTATATCAATAACATGTATTAGCGTTCCGATGCGGAAGTTCTGCAGCGGAATTTCCGTCAAGTATAGAGCACCATAAACCTGGTTATGTTAATTCGATATTCACGTTTTGTTATTAAACATATATTGTTAAAACGCAATTTGGTAATATTCAGCAGGTTTATAACAGTTAATTAATATTTTATGTCCGAGTTAAAATCATGTATATTTAATCCTTGGCTCATTATGGAAATGAAGCATCGTGCACACTATGGTGGCCGTAAAACAAATAAAATTTTCTAGGACACTCTACACAGCGCTATCTAGACCCAAAGTAAGGGTAGCTTAACTGCCTTATTATATTCTTGATTCTAGAATACGACTAATCATAGGTACTTAGATATACTGGGGTGTGTGTTGGGTAACCTCCTCGAGTGTCGCTCCGATTCCGATCCCGCTGCAGTCCGGGGGGAACGGAATCGGAGCGGCCGGTACACCCTGGGCGGCGGTCAATGGCTTCCCCTTCACCCCTTCATAGGGTTGGCATTGATCGTCGGCCAATACCCAACGTGGCGGGAACACATCGCTCTCCGTACTCCTCTGCTTTCAGAGGAGACAGGATGAGCGATGCTGTTAGTGGTGAGATGGCCCAGGGTCAGCCGGGGTGCGAGGGATATGCTCTATGGGTAACCTTACACCCCGGCGTCTGAAGACCCGAGACGGCGTGCGGTTTTAGTCGGTGCAAGCCCGACATAACCGCCCCCGCTGGCCGGCGGGGGGGTATCCGAAGGGATTTCCGCACGATAAAAAAAAAAAAAAATGTAATTAGATATACTTTTTTTAATGTAATAACATATTATATATACAAACACTCAGATCGATGTAAATATACATATTCATGTATGCAAATATTTGCACTGAGTGGTAATCGAACCCGCAACCTCTGACTTAGCTGTCGAACTGTCTACCGCTACGACACAGAGGTCGTCACTGTTTATCAAGCTGTTAATAATGTTTATATAGTGTTTGAAGCTTATTAATTATTATCATATTGTTAATATCTCCTAATATTCTGATTAATTATTGCATAACTCGACTTAGGAAATAGAAGAATAAATATTTTGTTCTCATTTACATTCATACAAATACTCACGCCTTTTTCCTTCCGACACAGGCAGAGACAACAGACCGCCATCTGGTGCAGTCTTTTGTGCCCTTTTTTCAATACCTCATTAATATACTTTTTTTTCCTTTCCTATAAACCACACCAATAACTACCCATAAATGTCTCAATTCGTGTCCATCCACAGGTTGCCTGTAAGAAATTGCTTTTAGCGATAAGGCCACCATTTGTACATATGTTGACTATGTATGACAAGTAACTACGCATACTCCGATTGGTGTACAATAAAGTTTATTTCTATTCTATTATATTCTAATATACCTTACATAATTGGTGTGTCATTCGTTTAGTACTCATTTGTTCGAAGTACCCAAACCACATTAGCATACCCTTTTCACATTTCAAGCACAAAATGGGCGATTTTGCTGAGTGATAATTCGCAGCAAAATCACTCGCTGCCAACGTTGACTTTTGCGGGAGCGACTGCCGTCTGATACCCCCTTTCCCCCTCTTCCCCAATATTGAGAGGAAAGCCTGTACCGGATCCTCTTCCACCAATCATCAGGTGATCCTACTTACAGGTAAGGGGTGCATGCCACAGAGATCTTGGTGGACTCCATAAACACCCTTAAGCATTCCTCTTAGACATCATCAGGCTCTATACAGTATTTTCACATAACATAACTTCACGACTGTATCTCCGAAGGGGTAGGCAGAGGTGTATTACACACCCACGATTCGCCAGTTATGTTTAGGTCCCAATGTATTCCAGTCCCAGTATTTTCAACCCATAAATTAATTCTAAACTTTGATTATTTGTACCCATAAAAGGGTAAATTCATTAAAATATTTACGTATATTTTACGTTATATTAATCAATTGTAACTTTATTTTAACATAATTTGAACCTTCGGAAAATGTGAGTGAAATAATTTTTGTGATATAATAGTCTGAATGATCAGGAAACCCAATAAATACGCTCAAGATTTCTAATTAACCTAGTTGATTGAAAAGATTAATTAACTCGAGTGTAGGGTGACCCTGATTTAGGCAAATGTGGAGCTAATCCTTTAAGTATCTTACCTGTTACATCATTAGATCGGTCAATCCTCAGTCATTAAAGAAAACCTAATGGATAATTTCATTATCCTATTCAAGTACTTCCTAACTATGTTAAGTATCAGTATTTGTATAGAGTTGGTGATACTATCGGAGGTCTTACCTCTCTACTCATACTTTTCTACCTAATACATGCATACGTACATACATACAAACACACATATAGTCACACCCGTTATATCAGAAGGGTTAGGCAGGGTTCAACAAACCACCAGGCACTTTTGTTATAGCCGACAGGCTCGTATTTGATCACTATCTCACCTGTTAGTTAGTGATGATATGGTCGATGATGGAGCACGCTAGCCAGAAAGCAACCTATTCATTGTAAACTTGACAACACTACTGAGGCTCAGTCTGGGCTCGATTCATACAGTCGGATGTAGAAAAAGTCTATGGTAGTCAGCTCACATGACACTCATGGAAAGAGATGGGCGAACCAACATGGCCGAAAATCAAGCAAATGCATGAGTAAAAATTTGGATTTTTGTTGTTTGTTGGTGGCTGAACTCCTCCGTAACCACTCGCGCGATCTTGACCTTTACCACGGTGATAGTGTGGACACTGAGGAGTGTTTTGAAGCTAGATGGGTCATGTCTGATGTACCATTGAGGAATAATCACCGAAAAACAGTTTCACGAGCGCGCGGCCTTAGCTAAGCGCGCGACCGTAGTAAGATGTCTTATTTTCAAGTAATAGTCCTGCTCACTCATCTCAATTATTTCAGTCGCACCCTGCACTGAATTCCTAGTTTTACAGTGGTTCAAAAGTCATGGTAACCATTACCATCAAGTCGTCCGTTTGCTGCGGGATATAGGGGTATATGGGCCCTATTCATGTTTTAGGGGCTGAGCCAATCTCACCTGCCAGCTGGTACACCTCCCGAGAGGACTCAGGGCTGTACACGCTGGCGGACTGCCCGGCGTGGGAGGCGCCGAGGCGTGACCTCGTGGCAGCCATCGGGGTGGGAGTCCTCTCGCTCGTCAGCATGATTGCGGCAATGGTGCGGAGCGCGAGCGCGTGGGCCGCCGCCACCTCCTTCTGCGAGCATGTAATGCTCGCGAAGGAGATAGTGGAGCGCGCCCGGGAGAGATTTAGAACTCTCCCGGCCCGCCGAGCCCGCAACTTGCTCGCCGCGCGTCGCAGGCGACTCAGGCGCCGGGGGTCACTTAACGACCTCCGTCCTCCATGAGCGCAGGCTTGGGGGTGACAGGTGAGGCCGCCTGTCACCCCAGCAGAAGCAGCCGGAACGGTGGGGAGACTAGCGCCCCTCCCCCAAACCGGGGCAAGACGGGGACACCGTGGTTCCCAAACCCGAGGGGGCCATCTCGAAACCGGAGATGGCCCAGGGTCAGTCGGGGTGCGAGGGATATGCTCTATGGGCAACCTTACACCCCGGCGTCTGTAGACCCGAGACGGCGTGCGGTTTTAGTCGGTTCAAGCCCGACATAACCGCCCCCGCTGGCACGCGGGGGGGTATCCGAAGGGATTTCCGCACGATAAAAAAAAAAAATTGTACACCTCCCGATAGATGGATATGGCTCTGGAGCAGGTTTTCGTCTCGGGTCAGAAGAGCTATTGACACCGTTAAAGACTCGATACTGCAACTCATTTCAGTTCAGCTTTTCAGTTTAACAACAAAACGGCTGAACTTCCATATATTCATTCCGTGAAGCGACTGCCATCATTCTGATCTACACTGGCGATATCGAAGTTCTTTATACCAGTTTGTTAGATTTTTTATTGCTCCAACCACCCGTAGCGAATACAACAGATGTTCATATAGCAAAGGGTCCGATAGCGTAACGTACTCTCCGAGGCACTTGCCCTTGTATAATTATATGGACTTAGATATGGGTTTTTAGGGATTTTCTTTAGAAAAGCCCTATTGCTATCGAGTTGTCGTTGCCAATTTCCTGTCACGGTTTTGGGTATGAAGGAGATGAGCTATCGAGTTGCTGTTTTCGGTAATAGATTCGTGCTGGGGTGAACCATTGCAAGATAAAGAAAAAATCGCAAAAAATCGCAAAAAAAAAAAACGCAAAATCGAAAATCCCTTGTATTCGGCTGAGCTCGTCTCAGGAATTCAACTTGTTCCTATAGATTTATATCGGAAAAAGAGATCATCTAGCTGAGCCACCTAGAGACGTCCCAGATATTCGAAATTCTCCGATATATTCGACTGCTACGTCAGGGGGCGCGGGTTCGATTCCCGCTCAGTGCAAATATTTGTATGCATGAATATGTCTATTTGCATTGGTCTGGGTGTTTCTATGTATAATATGTATGTATTTACAAAAAAAAAAAAAAAAAAAAAAGTATTTAAGTATGTTTATCCGCAGTCTGGAACCCATAACACAAGCTAGTTAAACTATGCTTACTTTGGGTCTAGAATGCGCTGTGTAAAATGTCGTAGAATATTTATTTATTTATTTATATTATATACGTCCTAAGGCGACTAGATGTTCTCTTTTTCCGATCTAAATCTTTAGGAAAAACCCAGATCTAAGTCCATATAATTATACAAGGGCAAGTGCTTCGGAAGCTAGCCAAGGAAAAGTAAGCATACAAATTGCTTAAAAATTTTAATTGAATTAGTACTCGGTTTTATTTTTTTTGCACGGAACATTAATTATTTTGCTAAAATAAAAGTAGCCTGTGTTGCGCCATATAATATTAGCTATCTGCCAGTGAAAGTCTCATCACAATCGGCTCTTGCAGAGATTACCTAATTCAAACAGACAAAAGTTGAAGAAAATGGTATTTTGTTTTAAGTACCGTGACTATGTCACAGCTAACGTGTTCAAATCAGGAGAGTGCATATTAACGTGCTATTATGATTTTAGGTTCGGCAGCGCGAGTGTGATAGGGTCGGCAGCGCGAGTGTGACACCTCTAGTGTTGCTCCATTGTTGTTGTATCCATAGGCCGCAGTAACTGCTACCTATCAGGTGCGCCGTGTGTTTGTCTGCCACCTAAGTGGTATAAAAAAATGATCTGGTTCAGTCCGTAAACGTGGAAAAATATGTTTCAGTTCTAACCCTAACTAGGTAATCTACAGACTTCCTAGATACTCTGCAGACGAAAGTTAATAAAACAGGATCTTTTTTTGAATAACACATTCGAATTAATTGTAATTATTTATTTCATTGGTTAAACGCATACGCCACGGGAGCCAGTGCAGCGGGCTCGTGGACACCACGCGCCCTGATACGGATAGATATAGGTTAGAAGGGTTTGGCGCAGAGAACTTTGCCATACTCTTCATGTTAGGCTACTTGTCATACCATCGACATCTTTAATTCGTAAGATAGAAAAAAAATTAGTCATAAAAAAAAGTTTCGCTCAATGTCTTCCGCGATTTAACTATGTTACCTCCGTTAATATGCACATTAACTAAGTAAAGTAGCGATATCTGCTGCTTTCAGTCAAATTTCACATTTTAACGGGTTATTTGCGGTAATTTGCAGATTACCTAGGGAATGTGCATATTAACGTTTTCCGCATTCTAATGGCAACATACACATTCATGTGCATTCATTGAAAGCTATTAATTTAACTCTACAAACATACACTTCAATTTTATTTATTTATATAGATATAAGAGTTACATTATGTTTATCAAATTTACTTGTATCTATAAACTATTTTTAAAATCAAGTAGGTACTTACTTTTTTTTTCATATTTAAAATTATTAGGTAAACTTTTTATGAGCAAAAACAACTGTTAATCTTAAATTGACAAATATTTTGCCAAAAAGAAAACATTCCTTGTGTCTAATTCATAGAATCTTAAACTAAATAATTTACTCAGAAACTTAATTAAGAGACTGTTGTTTTATTTCAAGCTATAATATCTTTAGTTAACATTTTAACGATTCGGTTTATGAAAAATGTCATGGCTTTGGATTTAATGTATTAAACTCTTTAAGAAAAGTAATATTTGTACAGACTAAAGCAGTAGTATTTTAATTATTAAAATAATACTGAAAAGTTTCAAAAAAACACAATTATTGTATTAGTTCTAATATAAAAATAATACAGTAGGAACACTGCGTTTTGTGAAAAAAAAATCTATATCATCATCTGATCATCAATTTCCATTGCATCCAACGCTTGAAGGCTTATAGCTTGGGGTTCACTCTCCTTCTTCTACTTTCCATAATCTGATTTATCTTGGCTTTTACGGGAGCGCTTTCCATCAGATCCCAACCCGGAGAAGAAAGTGTACCAGCCTCGTGTACTGGTTTGACTTTTTACTTTGACTTTACTGGTGAGGATGACTTACTTGGGTTCTGAACACCATTGTGAGGCTCACCTTGTTTAAAAATAAACATCGAAGACACTTTTTACTCAAACATAAATATAATAAATAAATAAATAAATATTCTACAACATTCTACACAGCGCTTTCTAGACCCAAATTAAGCATACTTTAACTAGCTTGTGTTATGGCTTCCAGAATGCGGATAAACATACTTATATACTTATTTTTTTTTGTAAATACATACATATTATACATAGAAACACCCAGACCAATGCAAATAGACATATTCATGCATACAAATATTTGCACTGAGCGGGAATCGAAGCCGCGCCCCTGTCGTAGCAGTCGAATGCACTACCGCTACGCCACAGAGGCCGTCGTTATATAACTATGTATTTAAATTTAACATAACATAACATAACATAAACTCACGCCTATATCCCCGAAGGGGTAGGCAGAGGTGCTAGCACCCACGTTTCGCCAGTTTATGTTTTAGGTCCCAATGTAATAGGTGGCGAGCCTATTGCCATCAACCGGGCACTTATAAACCTGCGATAAATACACACATAACTTCGAAAAACACCGAAAAGTCATTGGTGTGTGCCATGGTAATACCTGGGATCGAACCCGAGACCTCGTCTCAGCAGTCCTTTACCCATACCACTAGGCTACCGCGGTCTTTACTCGTACTAAATAATATTTCTTAATGAGAATAAATTTCCTTATCGAATAACTAATTATGGTAGAATATTTTCTGGTGTTACAAAAAATCCTCAAAGATCGTTCATCATTGTTCCTCTACATCATTTTAATACAGAATTTCTTAGAATTAAATATAACTTGAAGATTTATATCATCTTCCTTAGGATTTAAGGCGCAGATAGACAGCATAATGTGATTGATGAATAGATATCAGATAGAACATTTGTAATAAAGGCTGTTTGTAGTTGTTAGGTTTCATTACTTCATGATGAATGATTCCTTTTTTAGGGTTCCGTTGCCAAATAGCAAAAAAGGGAACCCTTATAGATTCGTCATGTCTGTCTGTCTGTCACAGTCACTTTTCTCCGAAACTATAAGAACTATGTTGTTGAAACTTGGTAAGTAGATGTATTATGTGAACCGCATTAAGATTTTCACAAAAATAGAAAAAAAAACAATAAATTTTGGGGGTATACGTGTGGGGTATCAATGGATAGGTCTTCAAAAATGATATTGAGGTTTCTAATATCATTTTTTTCTAAACTGAATAGTTTGCGCGAGAGACACTTCCAAAGTGGTAAAATGAGTGTGTGTCCCCCCCCCCCCTGTAACTTCTAAAATAAGAGAGTGATAAAACTAAAAAAAATATATGATGTACATAAAAAAAAAATCCATGTATATTTCCACCGATAATTGGTTTGAACCAGATCTAGTGAGTAGTTTTTTTTAATACGTCTTAAATCGTAAACTGCAATTTACCTTTCATTTCAACAACTCAAATATAAAAATTTTACTTGCTGCTACGGAACCCTTCATGGGCGAGTCCGACTGGCACTTGGCCGGTTTTTGTTATTTAATTTAATTACTAGCCTTTGTCTGTATTTTCATCTGCGTTGGATTAGCTTGGTGAATATCACGGGTAATTATTTTAGAATGCCTTTCTTCAGTTAAAATGTAGTAAACATTTATGTAGTAAAATATGGTTAGTTATTTTTACTTGGTCTCGGTTCATATCATTGGTGAAATCAGCTCTAAATAAATAATGACGTATCATCATTATTTAAGCTTTATTCCTGGTTGCATCAGAGGCCTAGGGGGCACTTACTTCTGCTCCCTCTTTTGGTTCGGTTTTTAAGCCGCTACTGCCGCCTTTGTCGAGAGAAAAGCGTGCTTCTTTAACTGAAGTTATAAATAATCCTAAAAAAATTGATCGTAATAAAGGTTGGCTCATGTCGGTTTGCGAACTCTTGATCACAAGTACGACGCCTTAACCACTAGGCTACCACCATTTTTTTTTAAATTTACAGCTATGTATTTTCAAAAAAGCTTTAATCTTTTAATTAAAAAGAATATTAGTAACCGAAATTACTAGTACTCCCCCTACCCTCCAGCTAAGCCAAATTGCTTGTGCTAGGAGTAAGTTCACGTTGGTAGTGTAATGGCCAGGATTCGAACCTGGGACCTCTCGCTCGTAAGCCAACTTCTTACCACTAAGCTACAAATATGACTACACCTTTTACAGATTGTACTAACTTTGATATATGTATAGCGACTAGTAATCGCCTAAATCAAAGTGGGGGCAATGAAAGGCAACTCAACCAGACAAGGGGAAAGCCTATAATTTATTTACGAACTTTGTCAATCACTTCTTCATTCGAAGAAAATCGGAATAGGTAAAGACTGACCTTTCACATCAGTTTATTACAAGTTCGATTAACAATAAATACGTTTTGAATACTGTTACGTTCTATATTTCATTCATCGTACCTACCTGTCATAAGTTTAGATGCCTATCTAAAAGAAGGTTCAAATTGCTTTGTGTATTCACTACAACCTTAAGAAAATATGTTTATTTGAAGTATTTTAAATATCGAATATGAGTTTTTGAATGTTTCCTTCCTACAGGTCCTTCAAGTGGAGCGAGAAAAAGCATCTGATGAGGCCATCAAGCTGAGTACCACCATTGTAGCATTATCAGTGTCTGTATGTATATTATTAAAAAGAAGTTGTGCTTGTGGCAATATCATATATAACTAGTGCCATCTAGTTGAACTACTTCCTAACTACAGATCCTGCATCGCGCAAGCGAAGTACATACGTAATATACAACGTCTGAACATCACCGGTTAGGCCGTGAACAACCAGGTGTAGTCACCTTGTCTGCTTGGAGGATCCTCTCTTTGTGACCAAGGAACATCACACCCCGGGTCTCCACATAGTTACCACAGATCAATTAGGAGTAAATAACAATCTTGGATGGCAAAGGAACCTGTTTCTACCTAGTCATTAAGTATTTCTCAGGCCTTCCGCGAAAATTTAAGATAGGAAGATTTTATAGATTCTCGTAAATGCTACAACACCCATAGATGACGTACTTTCCAGATGCATTGGTCGGATCTTACGTCCAGCTATCGGTGTCTTCATAGGAAAATAATAATAAAAACACAGGGAATCCTAGTGTGGGATCTAAGGAGCCATTTTATGTTTTTTTTATAATTTTTAGACATTAAAAAAAAAATTACAATAACATATAACTTTTTTTATTTTTTTTTATTTAAGACACGTTAATTTGACATGGTGGCACTCAGCTTGACGGCCTCATCAGAAGAGGATTGTCGTCGCAGCACCGCGTGACACCCAACGGTCCCACTAGTGCTGCGACCACAATCCCCTTGCCCGGCTATGCACTTGCTGACCCCAATCAAACCGAAATTGGATTACTGTGGAGGGTTTTTCGCAATCGTGCACGGTGGCCCACCCGGCCGAATTTTGTGACAAATTTGTGTCATCAAATTTCTACCACCAGTAAAATGTAAAAAAGGTAAGTATTCGCTCTTTTGTCTCCCGTTGTAACCAACGGGAGACAAAACAGAAGGAACCAAACTCCTCTAATTTACTTCCAAATGTAAATTTCCTAGACCATTAACTTGCCCTGGGATTCCCCATATGTCAGAATTGTTGTTTTCATAGCTGTTAATCATGGTAAACAGGAATCGCAGTAAGTGATCAAAAATTTAAAATATTTACGAAAAAAAATCTTTGACCGTTGAAACATGTATTTAATTTTGATGTAAGACATTATTAGATACACCAATTTGCTGGATATCATATCAAATGAAATACATTCTTCCAAATTCAAATATAATAATCGTATATATCTATTAGTCAACTAAGATTACAGAAATGTTCACCCTGTTCGAATATATCACGAAGCGAGAGCCTATTTCCGCGTTGAGCTTCGCACCTGCAGGCCGGACGGTGGACAAGGCATTCGTCGTCCGACCGCTGAGGCAAACGGACGTCGCCGCTCTAAATCCCACTCGATTTGTACTCGATCCTACCTAAACGCGATCTGCCGCGAGTGCGTGAATTCCGAAGTGTCAATTCTAATTTCGTGGTTTGTGACTTTTATTGTTCAGGAATTTTGCAAATAGAATGTGATCAGCCGATGGAAAGTACAAAAGTAAGTTTTCATTGCTATTTTTTTAATGATTGATATTCCATGTTTAAATATTTGTAATGATACAATAAAAGTAGGTTTTGATCGATGCCATAACTAGTATAAACACTAATTTATATTGTATTTATTTTTAAACCGTAATATAAATAACAAATTTTAAGTTTTATTTTATAAACGGGTTTAAATAAAATTTCATTTTTATATTCATTTTGTAGACCTATGCGACGTAACGCTACTACGATACAACAGAGGAACTATTTTAGAATTAGTTTCTATAACAAATGGTAATTTATGTGTTTCAACATTTTTGTTTGTCTTACCATTAAAGACTGCATACCTAATACCTTGATTTACGTAAATTGTTTTGTTGTAGTTTTTATGGTGTCATGACATCTTGGACGTAAACTATATATGCTTGTAAAATTCAATAAAAACTACGTGTTGATTTTAATAAAACTGTATATTTAATAAAACCACAACATTAGTAACGAAGGTGATCTTCATGGAGAATTTTCTTTTTATCGCCATTTCTGTCTACCAACTATATATTTTCACCTTTATTGAACACCATATCTTACATATTTATAATTCATGCCTTTATTTAACTAGAGAATATGCTCATGATTTCAGTTTAATGCTAATTAATTTTCCAACAATATGAAAAAAAATACCGTAAATAAAATTATATTTAAGATAGTTCATCATCATCATCATCATCATCAACCTATTCTAGTCCACTGCTGGACATAGATCTCCCCTAATGAGCGCCATAGCGCAGTCTTTAAGATAGTTAAGAAACAAAATATAGTCTGTGAAAATTTCAAGAGTTGTCTGGACAAAGGAAACAACAAGGAGATTTATATACTTAAACACTTGCTGGATGTATTTTTTTGCCTGTGAAACTGAAATGGAGTGCAGCAAAGAATATAATCATTTAAAAAATTAACGGCCAGACCTAAATATATCTGTGCAAATTTTATAGAGGCCACAAAACTTTTAATAGAACCCTCTTGACTTTTGAAAACTAGCCCTAAACACAGTTAATTACTGGGTATATTATGCCTTGCAGTTTATCATACAAGTGTGGTAGTATTTGGACTCTTACAGTTCCTAATTGAAAAACCTTATCACTCCCGAATTTAAAATAAACTAACTCTGTGTTTTTACTGTATTTTAGACAAGTAATTATCTTTTGTTAGGTTGTAATTGAGGAATCATTGTGAGAATATAATATAAATGTATATCTTTACTAATATCATATATAGAAAGGCCGAATTTTATGAGTTCGTTTACATATTTGAGGAACCATCTTTGGAACCACTGCGTTTATTGGAAAAATTCTTTCACTATTTGAAAGGCACATTTATCCACAATGAACAAAGGCCATATATTATGTATAAATGAACAAAAAAAAAAACTCGTATAAACCGAAGCGAAGCAAGGGCGGGTTACTAGTACATAATAAACAAAAATAATATTTTTATAAGCTACTTCAACTATAAAGTTAGTAAGAACTCACTTTATTATTCGCACACTATGCATGAAAGAAATGATTATTTATTAAAGAAATCACGTTAATAATTCACTTCATTTTACAGCAACCTCAATCTAACCACACTTGTTGAACTGTGTTTAGTCTATATTATATATATAAACACACATAACATAACTTCACGCCTATATCCCCGAAGGGGTAGGCAAAGGTGTATTACACACCCACGATTCGCCAGTTATGTTAAAGTCCCAATGTAATAGGGGGCGAGTCTATTGCCATGTACCGGGCACAATATTAAGCGAGCGATAATTACC